>LR750619.1:21493-73993 GCA_902729485.2 Mus minutoides
AAAAAAAAAAAAAAAAAAAAAAAAAAAAAAAAAAAAAAAAAAAAAAAAAAAAAAAAAAAAAAAAAAAAAAAAAAAAAAAAAAAAAAAAAAAAAAAAAAAAAAAAAAAAAAAAAACAAAAAAAAACACAAAAAAACCAAAACTGTATGATAATGGTACACTGACAGGCAGGTAGATCAGTGGAATAGAATTGAAGACCCAGAAATGAACCCACATACCTATGTTCACTTGATCTTAGACAAAAGAGCTAAAACCATCAAGTGGAAAAAAGACAGCATTTTCAACAAATGGTGCTGGCTCAACTGGCAATTATCATGTAGAAGAATGCAACTTGATCCATTCTTATCTCCTTGTACAAAGCTCAAGTCTAAGTGGATCAAGGAACTTCACATAAAACCAGAGACACTGAAACTTATACAGGAGAAAGTGGGGGAAAGCCTCAAACATATGGGCACATGGGGAAATTTTTCTGAACAGAAGACCAATGCCTGGTGCTCTAAGATCGAGAATGACAAAAAAAAAAAAAAAAAAAAAAAAAAAAAAAAAAAAAAAAAAAAAAAAAAAAAAAAAAAAAAAAAAAAATGGGACCTCATGAAATTGCAAAGCTTCTGTAAGGCAGAGGACACTGTTAAAAAGACAAAAAGACCACCAACAAATTGGGAAAAGATCTTCACCAATCCTACATGCTATAGGGGTCTAATATCCAATAATACAAAGAGCTCAAGAACTTAGACTCCAGAGAAACCAATCACCCTAACCCCAGAGCTCCTTGGAACAATACCACCAATCAAAGAAAACGCATGATGGAACTTGTGGCATTAGCTGTCTATGTTGCAGAGGATGGCCTAATTGGTCATAAATGGGAGGAGAGGCCCTTGGTCCTGTGAAAGTTCTATACCCCAGTATAGGAGAATGCCAGGAGCAGGAATGTGGGTGAGTGGCTTGGGGAGCAGGGGGAGGAGGGACAGGATAGGCTATTTCAGAGGGGAAACTGGGAAGGGGGAAAACATTTGAAATGTAAATAAAGAAAATATATAATAAAAATGGGGTACAGAACTAAACAAAGAATTCTCAACTGACAAATATTGAATGGCTGAGAAGCACTTAAAAAAATGTTCAATCCTTAGTCATCAGGGAAATGAAAATCAAAACAACCCTGATATTCCACCTCACACCTGACAAAAGGGCTAAGATCAAAAACACAGGAGACAGGAGATGCTAGCAAGGATGTGGAGAAAGAGGAAGACTCCTCCATTGCTGGTTGGATTGCAAGTTGGTTTAACCACTCTGAAAATCAGTTTGGCAGTTCCTCAGAAAATTGGACATAGTAGTATTTGAGAACCCAGGAAGAGAACTTGACACTCCTGGGCTATATACCCAGAAAATGTTCCAACATGTAATAAGGACACATGTCTACTATGTTCATAACAGCCTTATTTATAATAGTCATAAGCTAGAAATAACCCAGATGTCCTTCAACAATGAAATGTGTACAAAAATGTGGTACATTTATACAATTTATACTACTCATCTATTAAAAATAATGAATTTATGAAAATTGTAGGCAAATAGATGGATCAGGCATACATCATCCTGAGTCAGTTAACCCAGTCACAAAATAACACACATGATATGCACTCATTGCTAAGTGGATAGTAGCCCAGAAGCTCAGAAGCTCAGAATACTCAAGATACAATTCACAAACCACATGAAAATCAAGAAGAAGGAAGACCATAGTGTAAATGTACCACATTTTCTGTATCCATTCCTCTGTTGAGGGACATCTGGGTTCTTTCCAGCTTCTGGCTATTATAAATAAGGTTGCTATGAACATAGTGAAGCATGTGTCCTTATTACTGTTTGAAACATCTTTTAGTTATATGCCCAGGAGAGGTATTGCTGGATCCTCTGGTAGTACTATGTTCAATTTTCTGAGGAACCTCCAGACTTATTTCCAGAGTGGTTGTACAAGCTTGCAATCCCACCAGCAATGGAGGAGTGTTCCTCTTTCTCCACATCCTTGTCAGCATCTGCTGTCACCTGAATTTTTTATCTTAGCCATTCTGACTGGTGTGAAGTGGAATCTCAGAGTTGTTTTAACTTGCATGTCCCTGATGATTAAGGATGTTGAACTTTTTTTTTTTTTCAGTTGCTTCTCACCCATTTGGCATTCCTCAGTTGAGAATTCTTTGTTTAGCTCTGTACCCCATTTTTAATAGGATTATTTGATTTTCAGGTTTCAGCTTCTTGAATTCTTTGTATATATTTGATATTAGTCCCCTATTGGATTTAGGATTGGTAAAAGTCCTTTCCCAATTTGTTGGTGGCCTTTTGTCTTATTAACAGTGTCTCTTATCTTACAGAAGCCTTGCAATTTTTATGAGATTCCACTTGTTGATTATCGATCTTACAGCACAAGTCATTGCTGTTCTGTTCAGGAATTTTCCGCCTGTGCCCATATTACACAATAGAGTACTATAAAGCTATTCAAAACAATGAGTTCATGAAATTTGCAGGCACATGAAATATCATCCTGAGTGAAGCAACTCAATCCAAAACAGGACATGCATGGTATGTAATTACTGATAAGTTGATATTAGCCAAAATAGTTTATAATACACATGATAAAACACATATCCATATGAAGCTTAATAAGAAAGAAGCCCCAAGTGTGAGTGATCAATCCCACTTTTAAGGGGAACAAAATAATCATAGGAGGCAGAGGGATGAAGGGACCTGTGTGAAAGGGTGAAGGGGGATTAATAAAGGGACGGCAGGATCAGGAATAAGGTTAGACAGGAGGGAAGGCCAGTGGCTCAGGAGAATAAATAAAATATGTTGCAGTGTGGAATGGGGAACCAAGGACTTGAAAGTCCTTGACACCAAGGATTTGGGAGATAATTAGGACCCAAAGGTCCATTAGCAAGACTCAAAGTGGATAACATTGGTTAAAATGCCCAACAGCGGGAAATAGGGCCTGTAGAGACCACCTCCAGTAGACAGAAATGACCCCCAGTTGAGAGATGAGGCCATCCACCCTTCTCAAAATTTGTATCCCAGAATTGTTCCTGTCAAAGAAATGCAGGGACCAAAAACAATGGAGCGGAGAGAGAAGGAAACACCATCCAAAGGCTGTCCCACGTTGGGATAAATCCCATGTACAGACATCAAACCCAACATTATTGACGATGCCGAGATGTGCTTGCAAACAGGAAGGAGCCTGCCATGTCTGTCCTCTGACAAGCTCTGTCAGCATCTTACTGAGACCAATGCAGTTACTTACAGCCATCCATTGGACTGATCCCAGAACTCCTAGAGAAGAGTTAGGGGTAGATAACATTTGCAAGACATAGGGGCCTTTCTTCTCAATGATGACTGACTAGGCCATCTTCTGCTACATATGCAGCTAGAGACAGGAGCTCTGGGGGTACTGGTTAGTTTATATTGTTGTTCCACCTATAGGGTTGCAGACTCCTTCAGCTCCTTTGATACTTTCTCTAGCTCCTCCATTGGGGACCCTGTGTTCCATCCTATAGATGCCCTAGTACAGGGGAATGCCAGGGCCAAGAAGTAGGAGTGAGTGGGTAGGGGAGCAAGGAGGGGGGAGGGTATAGGAAACTTTCGGGATAGTATTTGAAATGTAAATAAATAAAATATCTAATTAAAAAATAGAAAAAAAAAAGAATAGTTAGGGGAAGGACTGAAGGAGCTGAAGTTGATTGATTACAACCGCTTTGGAATAACAACAATATCAACTAACTGGACCCCTCAGAGCTCCCAGGGAATAAGCCACCAACCAAAGAGCATACATAGGCTGGTCCAGAATCCCCATATATATGTGTAGGAGAGGATTGCCTTGTTTCACTGAAATGGAATTGGTCCTGTGGATGCTAGATGGCTTGAAAAAGATGGATGCTTGATGGATGAGCTAGGATGGTGTGGGTAATGAGAGGAGCACCCAATTAGAGGCAAGGTGGAGGGCTATAGGGTGGGGTGCCTTTCTTCCTTTATAGAGATTATAGTTCCTTATTTTTTGAGAATGGCTTTTGCCAATTTTTATAATGATATGTCACATTTTATATTGTGAATTATGCTAATCTGAATAGCCCTTATATATCACTTCTGATGTTCTGATAGACTATGGATTCAAGTACTGTTCTGTGTATACAGTGTGCTCATTTTTTTTTCTGTCCTTAAAAACAAATGTATGTGGTTCAAAAAAATGTACATTCGGTTTCCTCATGGTAGTTGGCACTTACTACATGATGCTCCATCTAATTTTGTTTCCTAATCTCAACTTGTTTGAGTTGCATACTCCCAGGTAGATTAATAAGCAGGTTGTTAGGAGAACAGCACATAGAGTTCTTAAATTTTTAGCCTCTTTCTAAAAATATCTATAACATCTTATTATTTCCAGATATCTGTCTTCTGCATTTTAAGCCTTCACATATGGCAGTTTTATATGAGAGATATAGTCACTGCCTACAACATTGTGACAATGGTCCTACCTCAGGATAAAACCCTAAATACCAGAACATCACATTATCCTGGGCTAGTTCTCTACTTTTAACCAGAACAAATATGTGCTTTTTGCCACCCCCCCCCCATGCCCTTTGGGTGGAGTCACACCCATGGCATTTATCTTTGCCATCAACGGAGATTTCTTTCTGCTTGAGCTTACTCAGGCATAGTGGAAGTAAAATTATTCATATTTCACATTCAAATTTCTACTACGGAGTATATAATCCTTTTTCTCTGTTGGAACTGAATGATATATGCTTACAGGTATGATTTATATGTACTTTAGGAGAATATAATTCGTTTTCCAAAGCAAACCCAGTAATTATGTGAAAGTATAAAATATGTAGTAAGGTTTTCTATTGAAATGAAAGCCTTTTTGGATGTAACTTTTTGGAAACGAGTCAAATATATGTCTTAAAATGAATTCAGAAACGATTAAGAATAGCAAGTGATAAAAAATAAGAAAAAATATAACAGCATGTTATTAGTCATAATAATTAGTACCCCTTTCTTGCTGATTATTTAAATATTCATGAGGAATGATTCACCTTTAAGGCATTAAATTCTGTAGGTTTGTAAGGATAGAATTTTTGCCTTGCTTTATGTCTGTGCTATTCAGCAAAATTCTATCACTTATGCTTGTTAGATCTTGGAAGCTCTTGTGACCTAAATCTAAACAATACTGCAAAGTATATGTGCTGGGCAATGCTAGGATTTAGCAATCACCCTGTTCTCTGCTGATTGTGTTCTCTATTGTGCTAATCAGATGTATGGTGGAAGATTACAAAGGATATTGTTCACTATCAGAGAGATCATGCTGAGAATAGAAGCAAGAGAACAGATATGAAGAGAGAGAGAAGCTGATTCTTAGTTCATTCAGGATCTGAATTGAGCAATTGCAATGTGTTCTATTTCCTTCCTTGAACATTCCTTATAAAACTCATTTCCTGTGGATGCTTTATTTTTTTGTAAAACAAGTTCTTTGACTGAGATAAGTAACATACTTTGTTCCAGTGGACACACTTGTTTCCCTAAGAGTTAAGGTAGCGATATTATATCCTGTTCTACTGTACTGTTATGTACTCACATGAATTTCTGATATTAAAGTTTTCTGAAAAAATAGAAAGACAGTTGTATTTTATTTTTCAAATGATATCTCATGAATGATATTCTTAGATGTCATGTGTCTCTTTTTCAGTGGAGCTATTGTCTTTAGCAAGGCATGGCAAGAATTATACCCACTACAATTACACCATAAACTACATTGGCACTAAAGGCCTGTAGAATATCTTGGCTTTCAGATATGTTAATTAAATAAACAGATCAATGCACTTATGCTCACTTCACAGGAAGGAAGCTACAAGCATCCCTTTTGTAGGAATATGGGAAGTCAACAGGCCCTCACCTGACATTTCAGTCACAACTCTGTCTCCAGCTAAATATGGTTGCAGTGGTTTGAATAAAAATATCTTCCATTGTCTATCATATTTGTACTATGGGTCTCAATTGGTAGTACTCTTCTGACAAGTGTAGGACTTACTGTCTTGGTGGGAGACGTATGTTACTTGAGGTGAGCTTTGAGAGTTTAAATAGTCATGTCATTTGCAGTTTGCTTGCTCTGTATTTTCTTTGGGTTTCACTTTTCTACTCTTGCCACCATGCCTGCTATGACCCTGCTTTTCCTCTCACTGGAAACCCAAATAGACTCTTTCTTCTGCAAGTTGCTTTGGTCATTAGTATCGTTGAATATAAAGGAAGTGGAAACTTGATTGACTGTAAACAATATATATATTTAATTTATGACTATCCATGCTGCTGTGAAGCTTTGCAGTGAACTAAACTATCTTGGCTTTACCCATCATCTTATAAGAAATTCTTCAGTGTACTACTATAAGTTTATACAATAAACTCTTTGATTCACCATACTGCATTATGTCCATCAGACACTCTCCTACTCCCATCTACTTTATTTGTTCTGGTAATATTTCCAGGCAGCATATTCTTAAGTGTACTGTATTAATTTCATTTCATTATCAACAAATTAATGTTTTAATTACACTGCTATTACTCAGTTACAATCTTTGGTAAAGAGTAGGATGAATAAGTATTTACAGAATAAGGCTGGAGTGCTAGGTAGATCAGTAGTCTAAGTGCTTAGTGATCGTCCAGAATCCTTCAGCATAGTTCTCAGAAACCAAAGTGGATGGTACACAACTGATCATAACTACAGCTTCAGAGGTCCATCATTCTCTTTCAGTCTCCACTGGTACTTTAAGTCATGTCAATAAACCTATATATACTCAGACACAGAAAAATATCTTAACTTTGAAAAACAACTTTAAAAATGTCTATTGAATAAATATATAATTTGTGAGTGATATTGCTTTTAGTAAATAATTATTAAATATCAACACCCAAATCAAGTTTTTCTTGTAAAATCAGGATGCCTCTTCTAATTCAGGTATCACAGAAATATAATTCTAAGAATCTGAGAGTTCTATTGCCACTATATTTTATGAAAAACAAACATTTCAAAAATCTAAAACATTTTCATCAGTAAATGAAATTTCAACTTGTGGGTTTATAAATGTATTTATCCACCTTCTCTTTCTTTTTCTTTTTCCCTCTCCTTCTTTCTCTTTCTTTCTCACTCTCCCTCCCTCCTTCCTACTCCCTCTCTCCTTTCCTACACCCTCTCTCCTTCCTACTTCCTCCTTGTCTCTTTTTCTTTCTCTCCTCCCAGCCCTGAGTGCACATGTGTGGATGTGTGGATGAGTGTGCATGTGTGTGTGTTTGTGTGTGTCTCTATTTGTGGGCATGTGTGTATGTATATGTTAGAAGATCAAATGCAGGACTATGAGCCAGGTAGACAAATAGTGTGCTCATAGTTTTTATCTTATTTTTATCTTATTTTTTTATTTTTATTTTTTGTGTTGAAAAGACTCTGCTACCCTTTTTCTTTTATTGAAATTCAGTTTTTTCTTATCAGAAATTATGGTTACTCTCCCTCTACTCGTACCTCTGCACTCAGATCTAAATCTGTGGGAAGCCAGGCCTTCAATGGTTCCCTCCATAAAGAGCCAAACTGCCCTCTCCTGTACAAGGCTGATCCTAAGAATTGGCAGAGTCTTATCTTAGATAAACATCGAGGGCTGTTAAGCAAGGGCGCCCACCTCCTGAGATTGCTCACAAGACATTTCCCAGCATCCTGAGATCAATCATAAGACATCTTCCAGCATCCCTGGAAAAATCACAAGATGTCACAAGCCTACAATCTGCATCCTCCCTTACAGGATGTCTCAAGCCTGCAATCAGCACCCAGATGTCCTTCACTCCTTCTGTGCGCCTTTGTTCTTCCTCCTCAGCCCCTCCCTATCTCTTCTCACTGTGTGTATAAAACCAGGCCTTCAGCCTTGAATGAAGGAGACCTTGACAAAACCTCCCAATGCTTGGTTTCCTCTTCTTTCCCCGCCCATTTCTTTTTCAGGCCTAGGTCCCCCTCGACCCACGGAATCACTAGGTCCTGCTGGACAGGACATAAATCCACCTTCTTTCTGTCTCTTATTAAAAAACAAACAAGGCTCTAAGGAATACAATAAAATATGAGAAGATGAAAACAAAAACTAACATATCAGACTAGAACAAAATAAAAAAATACAAGAAGCTCAATAAAAAGCATAAGAAACAGGTATTAAAGTAACCTAGCAGGTCCAAGCATGGGAAATCTTGCTCTGGCAGTCCTTGTTTACCCTTTTCCCATCCCCCCCACCCCACACCGCCTTACTGAACTGTTATGTTAGACTTCATTCCTAAAGCTAGCCATCAATGTCTATTCCCAAGGTTGCTTCCTCCTCCTAGACTACCCCCAAAGTTCCAACTCTCAAAGTTTTCAGCACTAGGTCCCTTTCTGATGCAGATCGGAAACTCAAGCATTCACCTTCTTAATTATCAGGGAGATGCAAATCAAAACATCTTTGAGATTTCCTTACACTGATCAGAATAGCCAAGCACAATAAACAAAAATGACAGCTTCTTCTGACAAGTAGTGGAATAAGAGGAATTCTTGGTTTATTAAGAAGGTGTTTCCTTATGTAACCCAGCCTTATTTGCATTCCCCTACTAACTTGGCTGTGACTACTGAAATAAAATTTAATTTTGATCATAAACTCAGTTCACAGGATTCTAACAATGTAGTATTATACCATTTTATATATATATATATATATATATATATATATATATATATATATATATAATTTTATTTCCTTTACTAAAACTTAAAGCATTCAAAAATATTTCTCCAAAGCCAGATTCAGCAACTAAAGAAATGGCATGATTAAATCTTCTATTAAGTTAATTAACAATTTGGTTTTATCTTGATGGTATCTTGTTTAATAAACAGAACTGTATTAATTAATCATATATAAATGTCTATTATTGTACTGGCTAGTTTTGTGTCAACTTGACACAGCTGGAGTTATCACAGAGAAAGGAGCTTCAGTTGAGGAAATGCCTCCATGAGATCCAACTGTAAGGCATTTTTCAATTAGTGATCAAGGGGGAAAGGCCCCTTGTGGGTGGGACTATCTCTGGGCTGGTAGTCTTGGGTTCTATAAAAGATCAGGCTGAGCAAGCCAAGGGAAGCAAGCCAGTAAAGAACAACCCCCATGGCTTCTGCATCAGCTCCTGCTTGAGTTCCAGTCCTGACTTCCTTTGGTGATGAACAGCAATGTTGAAGAGTAAGGTGAATAAACCCTTTCCTCCCCAACTTGTTTCTTGGTCATGAGGTTTGTACAGGAATAGAAACCCTGACTAAGACAATAATATTGCTACTGAGACATTCAAAGTACATGCACAAATCATACACACTCACATAAACTTATCCATATACTTATGCTATCTTAAACTTTTTAGATATATCCTCATAATTTGTATTTCTATTATAAAGAGTAATTGAATTTAAAACATGAGTGAAATCAAGAGAGCAGAAATTAAACAACACAACTCTGTTTACAGGATGGGCTACAATCAAGCCTAAACTATAATGCTCAGTTTTACATAAGAACCAGTATCTCAGAGATATAAATTTAACAAATGCTATCATTAAATTCTGAGAAATTACTAGGGAACCTGAAAAGTCACAGCTGAGCAGTCATGCATGACTTGTTGTCATGGTAATGTGAGATTTCTAATTCTTGCTAACAGAATCTATCAAGATTATACTACAGATGGTATACCTGTTACCACACCACCTAAAATTAATGCCTTGATATTAAGCAAAGGACTGGTAATCAATATAATTGTTTTCCTGAATTACAACTGATTATTAACGAACTCAGTAAAATGGCTCAATTTCAATTCATGTTCATCAGTCTGAGGTCAGGCTTCTTTCTCTTCAGTAATAAGAATGACAGTACCTTGTCAGAAAATAATAGAATAAAAGGAAAGCAGAGATGAAACAAAAAATATACTTTCTCTAGGATTTCTTTGCTTCTATGTTCACAATTCAGCTTCTAGGACAGAAACGGAATTTTATAGCATTTTACACATTTGCCTTAGTATATTTTTTGTTTCTATAAAGAAAAATGACAGTGAAGTACATTATAAAGGAAAAGTGTTTAACCAACTCCTTGCTTTGGAGATCTGAGTGCATGGTACTAACATTAGCATATGGAGACAGCCCTATTATGAACAGAATCATGCAACAGAACTCAGAGGACACACATCACATAGTGAGACATGAAAATAGCAGTGAACCAAGACACTGTAGCCAATTACTTTAACAACTCTTCTTATCAGTAACTCAGGTAANATACTATCAATTTTTTAAAAAGGTAGTTTATAGATCTGTTTCTTCTACAAAATATAATTGAGCTTCTTCAAGGATTAATCCCAAGTTACATACACAAATTTAAAGATTCATTCAGTGCTCAATACACAGATAAACATAACAGGTTGCACATGTTTTGCCAAGTCTGAATCATTTCACTCAGTATTGCAGTTTCCTCTTTGCTCAATTTATTTAGAAGTTTATTGTTTCATTTTTATTTAGGTCTGGAGTAAATTCCATTGAGCAAATGTTCAATATTTTCATTATATATTCATATCAACACCAAGACTACTGCCATTACTTAGTTATTGAGAATAACCTGTGAGCTATAGCAATGAATTACCTGACAAGATATACTTAATAGTGCAGTAGTAAAACTTACACCTTTGGAAATACTACAGCTATTCTGTTTGATTTTAAGACCTGCTCAACTTTGGGTACTATAAATCCAGCCAACTACTCATGGCTTGAAACATAGTATACCACAAAGAAATCCTTCTCTTGTAGCTTCTAATTATGTGTTTTTTTTTTTTTTTTTATAATGCTACAGGTAAATATAGCTCTCAATCACCAAGTATGCTTTTCACAGCAGACACAGTACTATAAATTTCTACAATTGGTCCACATGCAGACAACAGGTGACTGTGAGATGCCCAGATCCCATTTGTACTTTTAGAAGACAATTTCAAAACACAAGACTCAGGACATTATCTCATTAGGTTCCAAAAATTGTAAAAGATAAGACAAGGGTGCTTGCTGCAAAGTATTGTTTTCTAAATATAACAGTAATGCACTCGTGAATTATTAGCAATATAATTGGAAAAAAAGGACTGCCATAATGAACTTGGTTCTACTTAGATGAAAATTTATGTGAAGTTAAAGCTTGAAAAGGGAGGGAGAATCAGTTTTATTTTTAATAAAGATAAGTTCTCTCATAGTTTATTGAATATCAACTAGTCAAGTGCTTAGCCCTAAACACATTTGTATAAAAAGTACATTTAATGCATTCAGTAAATGTTTGTATATAGTGTGTATTTAGGTGTATGTGGGTGTTTGAGGTTGTATGTATACAGTGTGAGAACTCATAAATCAAAGATATCATTTGGAGAGTAGAAATGAGTCAAAGTACTGAGAAGGAGAGGTGGAAATTATGTTACTAGTGTATAAAATATTATACATATACATAAAATATCATATATTATATAATATGTTAGTACTAGTGTGTGTGTGTATGTGTGTTAAGAAAAGGATTATTAGATATTAGATATGAATCTGCTATGATCATAGACTTCCATTAGTTCCAGTTGAAATTTTCCTGGAGAAAATTTGTTTTTTAATACAGAAATTCTAGCCTGAGACCAAAATGTGCTCAAAATAAGAATTAACCACTACCATGAAAGTACTGAAAATGTTGACTGGCTATACTATAGATTTGAAAAGACTCATGAAGTAAATAATTAAAACCATATATCAAATGAAGTTGAGAATTTCTCTTTCCATGTTTGTGAAGAATTATGTTGGGATTTTGATGGAGATTGTATTGAATCTGCAGATTGCCCTTGATAGGATGGCCATTTTTACTGTTAATCCTAACATCCATGAGTATGGAAGATGGTTCCATCTTCTGAGGTATTCTTCAATTTCTTTCTTCAGAGACTTGAAGTTCTAGTCATACAGATCTTTTACTTGTTTGGTTAGAATTACAACGAGATATTTTATATTACTGAGGCTATTATGAAGGGTGTTGTTTCCCTATTTTATTTCTCAGCTTGTTTATCATTTGTATAAAGGAAGGCTTTTAATTTGCTTGAATTAATTTTATATGAAGCCACATTGCTATAGAGTTCTCTGGTTTAATTTTTGGTATTGATTATGTATACTATCATATTGTCTGTAAACAGTGACACCTTGACTTCTTCCTTTCCAATTTTTATCCCATTGATCTCCTTTTGTTGTCTTATTGCTTTATCTAGAACTTCAAATACTTGTTTGTTTAAAGTTACACCAAGATACTTTATGTTATTTGATTGAGGCTATTGTAAAGGATGTTGTTTCCCTATTTTCTTTCACAGTCCCTTTATCACTTGTATAAAAGAGGGCTACTGATTTGTTTGAGTCAAGTTTAGATCCAGCCACATTGCTGAATAATAACTTTCTAGCACAATTATTCACAGACATGGAAAGGAAAATTCTCAACTTCTACAAAATTCAAAAATTCTACCCAAGACTTCTACATTAATGTGACAAAATATCTTGTCGCAACTTTAAACAAACAAGTTTGAGATCTGTATGTCTAGAACTTAAAGTCTTTGAAGAAAGAAATCAAAGAATACCTCAAAAGATAGAAGGATCTCCCATGGATTGGTAGGATTAACACAATTAAAAATGACCATCCTACCAAAAGCAATCTGCAGTTTCAATATAATCCCCATCAAAATTCCAACACAATTCTTCATACATGGAAAAAGCAATTCTCAACTTCACACGGAAAAACAAAAGCCCCAGGATAGCTAAAACAATTCTCAACAATTAAAGAACTTCTGGGGGAATCAGCTTCCCTGACTTCAAACTGTATTACAGAAAAATAGTGATAAATATTGCATGATATTGGTACAAAAACATACTAGGTCGCTCAATGGAATAGAACTGAAGTCCCAGAACTAAACACACATATATATGGGCAGTTGATCTTGGAGAAAGAATCCAAAATATATACAATGGGAAATATAAACCATCTTCAACAAATGGTGCCCATATATTTGTGGGTATATATGGAGAGTGTTACAGGAGATCTCTCATCTTCATAATTTTAACCCAGAATTGTTCCTGTATAAGGAATGCAGGAACAAAAAAGAGCCAGAGACTGAAAGGAAGGCTCAACTTGAGTTTCTTCCATGTGTGCACACCAAGTCCTGACATTATTACTGAAGGCATATTGTTTGTATCGACAGGAGCCTGGGATGGATGTCCTTTGAGAGGGTCTATCAGCGACTGACTGAGACAAATAATACTTACAACCATCCATTGAATTGAGGTCAGCTTCCATTAAGGGAAAAACTTAAGGAGCTGAAGGGGATTACAACTCCATAGGAAGAACAACTGTATAAACTAACCCGGAACCCTTCAAAGCTCCCATAGACTAAGCCACTAATCAAAGAGCACTCATGGACTGATAGTAGCCGACAGTACGACAGTACATATGTACTGGAGAACTGCCTTGTATGGCCTCAGGGGAAGAGGATGCTCTTAATCCTGTGGAAACTCCATGTGCCAGGGAAGAGAAATGTTGGTAAAGAGGTGGGAATGGGAGGGCAGTTAGGGTGGAACCCTCTTAGAGGCAGTGGTTCAGGGAGAGGGAGGAAAAAACTTGGAGTGGGAGGGACTGGGAAGAGGGGCACTTTCTGGAAGATAAATAAAACACTTTAAAAAAATACATCAGTGATAAAAAAAATATTGTTCTTTTTAAGGCATAAAACTTTCCATGACTGGTGTGGGGTGGAATCTCAGGGTTGTTTTGATTTGCATTTCCCTGATGATTAAGGATGTTGAACATTTTTTCAGGTGCTTCTCAGCCATTTGGTATTCCTCAGTTGATAATTCTTTGTTTAGCTCTTTGCTCCATTTTTTAACGGTGTTATTTAATTTTCTGGTGTCCACCTTTTGAGTTCTTTACATATATTGAATATTAGTCCCCTATCTGATTTATGATTGGTAAAAATACTTTCCCAATAAGTTGGTGACCTTTTTGTTTTATTGACAATATCTTTTGCCTTACAGAAGCTTTGCAACTTTATGAGGTCCCATTTGTCAATTCTTGATCTTACAGCACAAGCCATTGCTGTTCTATTCAGGAATTTTTCCCCAGAGCCCATATCTTCGAGGCTTTTCCCCACTTTCTCCTCTATATGTTTCAGTGTCTCTGGTTTTATGTGGAGTTCCTTAAACCACTTAGACTTGACCTTAGTACAAGGAGATAAAAATGGATCAGTTCCCATTCTTCTACATGATAACTGCCAGTTGTGCAAGTACCATTTGTTGAAAATGCTGTCTTTTTTCCACTGCATAGTTTTAGCTCCCTTGTCAAAGATCAGGTGACCATAGGTGTGTGGATTCATTTCTGGGTCTTCGATACTATTCCATTGATCTACCTGTCTGTCACTGTACCAGTACCATCCAGTTTTTATTACAATTGCTCTGTAGTACAGCTTGAGGTCAGGCATGGTGATTCCACCAGAGGAAGAAAATAACAACTCTTCTCTAAAACGATAGGATCCAAAAAACAATAAGGTCTACTTGAACGTTTAACGGGAAAGATTTAACAACTTCTTAACTTAACCTTAAAACTACCCTTAACGTAACTTAGACATCTAACGAAATCCGGTCTATCGGTAAAAATGATAAAACTGAGACGGTTAGGTCGAGCATGGGAGTTCTTTCCATCTTCTGAGATTCCACCTCAAGCCCAATGTAGGAGCTAGAAAAAGTACCCAAGGAGCTGAAGGCGACTCCAACCCTGTAGGTGGAAGAACATTATGACCTAACCAGTACCCCCAGAGCTTGCATATGTAGCAGAAGATGGCCTAGTTGGCCATCAGTGGGAAGAGAGGCCCCTTGGTCTTGCAAACTTTATATGCCCCAGTACAGGGGAACACCAGGGCCAAGATGTGGGAGTGGGTGGGTAGGGGAACAGGGCAGGGGATGGAAGAGGGTATAGGGGACTCTCAGAATAGCATTTGAAATGTAAATGAAGAAAATATTTAATAAAAATTGGGAAAAATGCAGATTCTAAGGGCTTGTCTGCAGTCCCATTCAGTGGGTCTGGAAAGAAATATCAGAAACTGCACTTTTTTAACAAGTGCCCCAGGTGAAACTGAGCTTACAGTCTTTCAATCTTAATGTGATTTTTATAATCCTGATGGTGTTTAAATGCTTAGAGGTTTTTGTTGTTGTTGTTGTTTTTAAACAAAAAACAAGCAAACAAACAAACAAACAAAAAACTTACCATGAAACAGTAAGGGGGGAAGAAGACGTGAGACATCTCTATGGCAAGTTGAACATGCAAAATTGAAAATAAAACAGTGGGAACCAAGGAAATGGAAATTAATAGAAAACATTGAGATTTATTGGTAATCTAACAGTTAGAGATTTCTAAGCCTTTGCAGTTCAAAACTGATGATGGTGGTTTTATAATGTTCGTAGCTGTTTTTTACTACGGACCGTATAAAATCTACTATTATATAAATATCCTGAAACGGTAAACAGAAATTATTTACATTACTATTTTATTATATGGGTACACTGGTTTCTTTCATTTTAAACTATTCAGTAGGGAGACACGGTCCAAGAAACCTCGTACTGTGATACAGTATCAAAATAAAGTATTAACGTTAATTATTTTATATTAAAGAGGAAAATATCAATTAGTAAATATGTAGTAAGGCATGACCATAAATAAAAGTGAGAAACATTTATCATGGAATAGAGTATACTACTTCCCACCTCTTCTTTGAATTATTTGTAAAATATTTTATAAATAACAGTACATATATATATATAATGTATAATATGTATACATTATATATATACATATATATATATGTATATATATAATGTATACATATTATACATTATATATACATATATATAATGTTCATAGATATATAGTTTGAAATGCAACTATTGGGCACTATGAAGTAAAAGATTTTGTAAAAAAGAAGTGGTAAAATGTAATTTTCTACAAAACTATGACATTTACAGAATTGTTTCTAGGAGACAAATACTAAGAAAAGCAATACAAGTATATATAGAAACAGCTTATTCTATCCAATGTGAGTCTGTAAAAAATAAAAAAAAAATTATATTAACATTTGCCTTTGGGGAATTGTGGCTTATATAAAATAATTAAAAGTAAATATAAATAATGTCTACTGAACTTTCCTTTTCTTTTTGCACTTTATATATCTTGATATTTTAAAAAGTAAGAAGATATGGCTTAATTTCCAGGAACTACTCTAATTGAACACTAAAAATTCATGGTAGGGCTTGTGTAATGGCTAATCAGATAAGAAGACTGGCTATCTTGAAAAAGCCTGGAGTTTGATTATCATCACCTCTACAGCACAAGTAACTATCTCAAAGTTCAGTTCACAGGGATCCAGTGCTAGATCCTGGTGCATAAATGTGTGCGCCGGCAAAATTATCATACTCATAAAATAAAAACAAATGAATATTTTAAAAAGCAAATAATTTTTTTTGTAAAAAATATTAAATATATTTTTATGGGTAGTGAATTAATCCTGCTACGTCATTCTACCATTAAGCCAGTGTGTGCCTTTTATTTATATTTTTTAATAATTAAAACATTACTTTCTTTTTAACTCCTTCAACTGAAGAAGTTTTTTTTTTCTGTTTGTTTATTCTTATTATTTATTTTTCAACTCCTCAAAATTATGTGCAGGAATCATGATGTAACAGGACCATTAGGAAAATAATGACAGACTAATATAAGCCAAACAGGGAAACGCATTTAACTCCTGCTTAGCTTGTAGAGTTTTCTAATTTCTGCACTACTCAGTCAATATCTCCTTTACTCCAAGGATTTCTTGTTGACTACATAACCTACCAATAGGAGAGAATTAAAGAATTAACAAGAAGCACCAGTGAATTTAATAATTCAAGGAAAAGAATAATAATGGAATCTTAATTCTTATTCTACATTGCTCATAGTTTAGCCTGACAGACATGCTAGCAATATATATTAGTGTTTACTCTTAAAGGAGTTTATTTCTTATTAAATATGAGGCTATCAGCTGTTCAGTATCAGTATCTAGAAGCCTAACAATATAAAATGTTAATAAAACTGCAAAAGAAAGGGGGTAGTCATTCTGAGGAAGCTATTCCCATTGCCACTAAAGAGGTTTCATTTGAGAAATACTTTTACTTTTCCTAAGCATGGGAAGGTCTAGATTTTGAGTTTCAACTCGTTTAAACATAGCTAATGAGCATCATCATCAGAGGGTTGGGGTTGGTATATGACTTAAGTCTGAGTAAAGACAGATGGTCATTATGCATAAAAGGATAAGAGAACTGTAGGGTTAGGTGCAATTGATTGGGACTTAAACAGAAACTAAGATTATTTAAAGAAGTCTTAGGCTTTAAATTTAAATACTAGTGAAATAAATGGTTAACTTAAAACATAAGTCTATAAATTTCTTCAATAATGTAAGGCTTGCTTTCCTTCTCTTTGAGTAAGTCTAGATAAGAGTGGGAACCTAGTATGGCTTTTCTCTGAGAGGCTCTGCCTGCATCTAACTAAGGCAAATGGAGACATTCACAGCAAACCATTGGACTGAGCTGGGGAACCCCAGTGAAAGAGTGAGGGGGAGGACTGAAGGAGCTCTAGGGGATTGCAACCCCACATAAGAAGAACAAATGTGTCAATGTACCTGATCCCTCAGAGCTCCCAGGGACTAAACCACCAACAAAAGAGTACACGTGGACTGGTCCATAGCTCCAACTACATATGTAGCAGAAGACTGACTTATTTGGCATAAGTTGGAGGGAAGAGGCTTCATAATGTAGAGGCTTGATGCCACAGAGAAGGAATATGCTGGAGGGTAAGGCTGCATAGGGTGGAGGGGTGGGAGAGCACCCACTCCGAGGCAAAGGAGAGGGCGAAGGGAAAGGGTTCATGGACAGGAGACCAAGAACGGGGATAACATTTGAAATGAAAATGCATAAAATAAGCCGGGCGTGGTGGCGCACGCCTTTAATCCCAGCACTCGGGAGGCAGAGGCAAGCGGATTTCTGAGTTCGAGGCCAGCCTGGTCTACAGAGTGAGTTCCAGGATAGCCACGGCTATACAGAGAAACCCTGTCTCAAAAAAACAAAAAAACAAAAAAAACAAAAACAAAAAAAGAAAATGTGTAAAATGATTGATTTTTTTTTAAAGAGTTGGTTACATGCTTCTATCCAAGGTTCATAGTGAAATTGGAAGATTACAAGACTAAGATCGTCAAAGATATCTGTTCCCTACTTCTTTCTCTCCCTTATACTCTTCTAAGTCTAAGGAAGTCAGATGCCCTCTGCCTAGGGATCTCAGGCATTCTATGCCACAGTTAATAAGAATAAAACAAAAAAATGCAGTTGCCTTAAGGCTTCCAATAGCCACTGTATGCCTTAGAAAAGTATTGTCCTTCACCTAACACTGAAGATCATTGTTTCAAATCTAAGTTATAAGTTTAGGATATGGTCTGATGTACTCCTGAATCTCACATTGACAGAAATAGAGATAATGTTTACTGTTTTTAAGTAGCATATGGAAGTAACTTATGATACAGAAACTTATATCTGATAAAAACATTTGAAACATTCGATCTGAATGAAGGGTGGATCTCTGTTACAAACTATAATTTTCCAATTTAAAGTTTAATGTTTAAATAAGATATTTTGAATATGATTGATTTATTGAAGCCTGACTATTAATGATTTTTATAATGAAGAAGTGTTGCCCATTAATCATCTAGTGAATGAAATATTAATACTTCACAAAAATTTAATGTTTATGTACAAGAAATGTATATTTAAAGACATACAGAATATGCATATATGCACTTATGCATACATAATATATTTTAAGTATTCTTTAAATATAATTTATTTACTATTGTACTGGCTAGTTTTGTTTCAACTTGACACAGATGGAGTTATCACAGAGAAATGAGCTTCAGTTGAGGAAATACCTCCATGAGATCCAACTGTAAGGCATTTTCTCAATTAGTGATCAAGGGGGAAAGGCTCCTTTTGGGTGTGACCATCTCTGGGCTGGTAGTTTTGGGTTCTATAAAAGAGCAGGTTGAGCAAGCCAGAGGAAGCAAGCCAGTAAAGAACATCTCCCCATGGCCTCTGCATCAGCTCCTGCTTCCTTACCTGATTGAGTTCCAGTCCTGACTTCCTTGGTGATGAACAGCAGTATAGAAGTATAAGCTGAATAAACCCTTTCCTCCACAACTTGCTTCTTGGTCATGATGTTTTTTCCAGGAATAAAAACCCTGACTAAGACAACTATAAATGTAATGAGTCCAGCTATATTTTCTTTGATCTTATGACTACCATAGGCAATAAAATAATATTCTAAAATAATCATAATTTTCTATAAATTTTGTATTCATGTTTCCATATTTAATTTCCTGTGCTCATTTTTATCTTTAAAATGTTATTATGAAATGCTTAATAATTATTTATTTTCTTTTTCCTATTTTGTTTTTGTGAATTCAAGCATGAGATAGAATACAATTAGAACTTAGTCACTGATCTCATTTTAAGAGACTGCTAGATTCTTCCAGAGAACAAGAAAGACTGAAGAGAATACTATAATTAAGGATTTATAAATAATCAATATAATTTAATTGATTTTAAGTGAGAATTTTACAAAAGAAGAAAACAAATATGCACCAAAATATGCTTTATATTGGCACACTAAAAGGAAAAATAAAACAAAACAAAGAACAAACAACAAATCTACCCTTTAAAATTATATCTAAAAGTTGATTTTTAAAAATTCTTCCTGCACAAATGTGGCATAACAGGTGTAGAACTTGCTTGTCTCCAGGTGGGTTTGGAAGTAGAAGGATTTGAAAGGAAGAAGTGTTTTACAGCCAGGACCCTGGAAGCACTGTGGGATTTGCTTTTCTGTACAAGGATCATTTTCCATCTGGTGATGTTTGTCTAGAGCTGCTTCTTATACAGATATCTTTTTTCCTCAACTGTTCCTATGTGTCTAAAGTTTCTTTCCTTCGTGGATCAGTTTCTCACCTGCCTCCAGTTTGTCTTCAGTCTTTTCCCTCTTTATGTTTTCTTGCTGTTCTAAAGACATTTCTTGATGTAAATATCTCCAGGCAATCATTTTCAGATGTTATATTACAAGCATGAAAACTTAATCCCTATTTTCATTGTGATATTGATTTAAGTCACATTGTCCAGTTCCACAAGTAGACCCTCTAATTCTGCACATGATTTGGGGAGAAACAAGTCATTAAAAAAGGTTTAAGTCATTATTCTTGGAAACAATAAGAAAATAACTCCTGAATGATGCTTCTGAAATGAAATTGTTGCAGAAAAGCCAATAATGTCAAACATCTAAATTGCATCTACTTAAAATTTGGAAATTAAATATCTTCTAGTGTCATGAAATAGTGATAAAAATTTTCACTTGGCTTGGATAAAAGAAGAGCCTTGTGGATATAAAACCTGAAGGAAGGATAACAAACAAAATGTCAATGTACTTAATAGAGTGCCACAAGGATCAGAGTGAGGGCTGAACTTATTTAACAACTTAATTAATGATCTAGAAGATGGAGAAAACACTATGCTAATGAAGTTTGTATCTGGTACTAAACTGGAAGTTTTGCCAACACTAATTAAGATAACAAAAATTATTTTTAAAAAAAAGTTGGAGAGGTTAAAATTATGAGGAAGAAAATGTAAATCATAGATATAATTTGTTAGAACTAGATAAACCAATAAATGTTGAAAACATAAGAATAATACTTTCATGTGAAATTATGGAGGCTGAATATCAGGACAATATTTTAAAACTAATCATCTAAAATTATTAAGCAGAATTTGGGCAATTCTTAAGGCTCTACATACTTTAAAAATATATGAAAACTGAGAGAAGCTTGGTGGTATAGGTGTGAGTTAGGACTTGAAGGACTCATCCAATGAGAAGAATGTGTGATGGAGTAACAGGAATGGCAGGACTACAGTAACATGCTGTCTCAAAAACCCCAAACTATGTAATGAATGTTTTTATACCCATAGTTGCCATGTATACAGTTATATTTTAAAAGTTAAATAAAAATTAAATAGAAAATATTTTTTAAAATCTTGAATTTGATAATAGAAGTAATTCTATCAAGTGAGAAAATTGCATCTTTATGATATTATAAAAAGACAATTTCATTAACTTTTTAACACAATTGATATATTTCTTCAAGTTAAATGCTACTTGCAAAATATAGTTTTCTGCCCACATCAATGTTAATGCTACTTGGGTAGGTATTTCCTAGATTGACATTTTTCTTGATTGTTAATTTAACACCTAAAGTTGCATCAGATTAGCTATATCAGTGAAAGATACAATATTTTAAACTGGAGGAACTACTCTTGCTTATGTAAGATGAGTAACATCATAAATGACACCCTGGAGTACAATGAACTATTATCTTTCTCAATGATTACATTGTGAGACAGATATCTAAATATTATATTTGTATCCACAAATATGACAGCTCTGAATTTTAGTCAGTGAAGCTCTCACAGTGGTTAGCACTCAATGGAGAATGGAAAAGGAGGCAAACTACTGTGTACTCAAGTCTAAAGGGGACACCTAAATCAGTGTAGCCTACAACTCGCCGGAATTCAGGAAACACTGGAGAAGATGAGGCAGATGTCAGGAAATAGTCTCTATTGGACATGGCAGGGTTAACAGAACCGAAACCTAATAGTAGCTTTGGATATCTGTACAAGATCAAACCAGACAAAGTTCTATCATAGGTAGAATTGATTATCTGCATACTTTATCTATTATTGGGGAACTATTGATATTCCATAGTTTCTAATGAAAAAGTACTGTTCTCTTTTGAGTATGTTCTAAGTGATAGGCACTTGCTATGTAGATACACTTTGAATTCAGAGATCGTCATGGCTCTGTCTCTTGAATGCTAGGATTAAAGGCATGTACCACCACTACACCTGGACCTAAGCTTTTCTTAACCGAGAACTTGCTCTGTCCCAGGTTGGCCTTAAACTCAGAAATCTACTTGGCCTTCTCTCCTGGGATTAAAATGTATACCACCATGCCTAGACCTAAACTTGTCATTACCACTAGTCTTCAAGTTCTGGATCAAAAACCTATGTGTCAAGCCTCAAGATCTGGATCATGAGTGTGCTCTTCATTTCTGGGTTGTTGTTCATTCCAGATTAAAAATCCAAAACATTCCTTTTTTATCTGCAAACACAAAATTAAGCTTAATTTTGTCTATTCTTACCCTGAGATCACTTGTCCCTAAATCTCCCTAAATAACTTTTACTCAATATCTTTCTAAGAAAGATGGGTAATTACCATAGCTGTGTCTGTATTTTCAGGTCTGTGAAGTACCCCATACAATTAATATCCCATCCTTATATTTTGCATAGTTGAGAAATCCAGTAGAACAGTTCTTACAAGGACTTATATATTGTTTTTTTTAAGATGTATTTGTTTTATATAAGTGAATACACTATTTTTCACATCAACTCATACCAGAAGAGGGAATAATATCCCATAACAGATGTTGTAGCCACCCTGATAATCTGGACCTTCTTTTATAGGTGAGGAGAGATGAGATGTGGTCAGATCTAGGCTATAGAAATGGCAAAAAAAAAAAAAAAATCAATGGGATTAACTAGGAAAAAAAAAAGCAATAGTACACAAAACATCTATGACTATATGACTAGAGGGAACTCTAGAAGACAAGATTACACACAAAAGAAAAACCACATTGTTCCTAATAATAAGTTAACCAGACTCCTTCTCCATGGTGAATAAGGAACTGAAAAGTTTGCATGCGATAGTCCCCTGTGTGTGCAAGACATTAGCAAAACTTCTTATAGAGTTTAACAGAAAGAATATTGTAGAACATTACAATTTGTAGACCAATACAAATTTTAATGAAATAGAATGTCCTGACTTATAATAGCATCTTAAGAAGACTAAAATTAAGAAAAGACTCTTAATACATATANTAAGGAACTGAAAAGTTTGCATGCGATAGTCCCCTGTGTGTGCAAGACATTAGCAAAACTTCTTATAGAGTTTAACAGAAAGAATATTGTAGAACATTACAATTTGTAGACCAATACAAATTTTAATGAAATAGAATGTCCTGACTTATAATAGCATCTTAAGAAGACTAAAATTAAGAAAAGACTCTTAATACATATACGGACGATTTAACCATGCTGAGTTGCATATGCATAAGTTCTGAAGGCAAAATGCAATTTAATCCAAAATGTCATGACAGTCCAAAGGGATGATATCATCCACCTAGTTTACTTAACTAATACATTTACAAGGGCAGCATGCAATGAGATAAGTACTTAAGTACCTGAAAGACAGTTATATCAATGAAAGAGAGAGAGAGAGAGAGAGAGAGAGAGAGAGACAGAGAGAGAGAGAGAGAACCTGCACTTTGTTGGGTAATTATCAATCCCTGAAGCTGTCTATCCAACTTGTAAACACATATACTCTAGGTTTTCTTCCTTCATGAACTGTATTGCTTTTAAAATTGGTGGAAAGATTTTCAGGAACTTTTATGAATCTCTGCAGAAAAGCAAACCACCAACCATCAAAAATAAAATAAAATAAAATAAAGCAAAATAAAACAAAATAAAATAGGGAGGACTAGAGTAGATATATCTGTGCTTTGTAATCTCTTTAATCCCTGAAATCCATTAAGAAAACAAAAATGATTCATATGGCACAAATACTAACAAATTAAATAAACTTTGTGCATAAACACAAATAAATAGAATTCAATTTGATAGGGACATTACATCCATTCAACTAGATGATGGGAATTGACTGACCAATAGGTTATGTAACCTTCCCAGCTATAGACTGTTGTTCTTATAATAGTACTACAATAACTTTCTCCTATGATTGAGCTAAAATACAATCCTAAAGCAGTTAGTTATGACTCTAAATTTTTTCCACTATTTGTCAATGGGCATAGCTTATCGTGAACATTGGTAGTATAGCATATAATCTTAAATCCAGATGAACTACTTTAACAATTTTCTACTAAGATCTTGTATAGTGTATCTACTGGATAAAATGTACCACTTGGACAAGAATCTTACTGCTTAAATCTATACACAAATCTTCATTACTGCAAGTAGATGGGATATAAATAATGTCTTATGTAATTCTGGCATGCAAACATCAATCTATGTTCAATGTGGGACCTGAGAGATCACTCTGGTCAATAATTTTTAGTGTGCACTCCTGGAATTGTTATTTTCATCTATGTTATTTTAATAATTTTAAATATGTATAAAATCTCTGATGGCTTACCATTGCTTTAATTAAGCAAACACTAATTAAACATCTAAAGCAGTACTAAGAAAAATTGTTACAGAGGTCAAATACACAATGAAATGATTCCCATAATTTTATCTATTGTTTGTCAAAAGTCAACATAGGGGTCAATGAAGGGTCTCAGAGGGTTAGAGCACATGAAGCTCATCCTGATGACATGAATTATATCCCTGTGACCTATAGGAGAGAAAAAGAAGCACAATTGCTACAGACTGCTATCTCTTCCAGACAAGCACACCATGGCAAAACTGTTCCTCACAAAAACTATAAAATATATTCATAAAACTACATTTCTTTTTAGATATTTTAATTGTATAATTTTCTACTCTGTTTTCTTCTTCTAAAGTGCTTCACATACTTTCTGTTCTCTTACAAATGCATTGCTCTTGTTATTTATTTATTTGTTTGTTTATTAATTGTTATACACTCCTAAATACATAATATAACCGGTTCATTGTGTACAATGTTATGTATATGCATATTTTAGGGCTATTGAATATTCATGACATTAAATGATCATTTGATATGCTGAGAAATACTGTCAGTTGTGATTTCAGCATTCCTTAGTAGTCTATATTTCTTTGTCTATGGTTGAGACCATCGGATCTTTTCTATACTCATGTTAACATAGCAATCATATTTTATTTATGTTCCAGATGTTACCCCCTTACATCACCCCTCCCACCTTTCTTCATCCTATTCCTCACCCCTCACCATCTTTTGTCTCTGAGAGGATACTCCCCTTTGGGCATCCCACTTCCCTGAAGCCTCGAGTCTCTGCAGGATCAGACACATCCTCTACAACTGTCAAACAGGGCAGGCATTATGTAATTACATGCCAGGGACCTAAGACCAGCCTGTTTACACTCTTTGACTGGCAGCTTACTCTTTGGAATCTCACAGGGGTTCACATTTGTTGAGACTCTTGGTCTTCCAATGGAGTTGCCATCACCTTCTGTTGCTTTTATCCTTCTAATTCTCCCATAGGTGCCCCTGACCTCATTTTAATGGTTGGATGTAAGTATTTGCATCTCTTTCAGTATAAGACCAATGTTGACTGTGGCCACATGAATTACAAACAGTTCCCCATCCTACACTCTATAATCTCGTCATTTCTTATGAATCACTAGGCATGTTACTCTTGGGATGCTCATATTTTAATGGGTCCACCAGATATTTCCCACCTGCTCTTTTTTTGTTTGTTTGTATTTTTTTCACTTTTTATTTATTTATTTTTTATGAGACAGGCTTAAAGTCCTCAGTCACATACAGTATCAAGGATGGACAGATAGTATTCATTTCTCTCCAATAATGCATCTTGCCCAAAACAGCTCCCTCGTCTGACAAGAATGACACCAACATGTCGGCATTTGTTGGCCTTTGCCTTTCACCAGCTATATCTGGCTGCAGGAGCAGATCCAGTTTGGAAAATCAATCTCTATGCATTCCACGTATAGGAGAAATGCACATGATATATTCTGAAGATCGATCTGCCCATCTGTAGGACTGGTATAATGTTATGACCACCTTTCTCTGAAAAACTCTGGTAAAACTGCCTTCTCACTTTTTTCTCTGCACTGCTCTCTTAAATAGTTTCCTTTTCCTCTCTTTGTGAGAGTTGTGCATATCCTATTCTGTCAAATCTTTCTCTGATTAGTGTGTGGGAAAGCAGATGCTGGTTCAAGTATATCTCCTGGCCTGCCATGAAGCTGGGGCCATAGGGGAAGGAAGAGGGTTTATCTCAGAATCTTGGACATCCAGACATCTTTGGGAGTTGCAGAAGAGCAGAGAATAGAGTCATGGCCTGAAGACTGGGGACAGTGTCTAGCCCAGGTTGGGTAGAAAGGGGGAACTTCAGCTTGTCTCAGTTGGGTTATTGTCCTTGGCTTGATGGTGGCAGGCTTAGTGGCAATTGTGGCTGGGAGCACAGAGAGGCCTTCTATGGGAGATTAGGCTGCAGCTCTGTAGGCAAAGGTCTTCTTCATGGCTCTCCATGGTAGATTTCGATGAAAAGAGATGACCCATGGTACTAAACCCTATACTGTCATGATGGAAAGTGGATGCATAAACCATATGCCACTTCTCAGAGTGGGCCTGAGATTAAATATGTATTGCAGGGAAGAATGTCTGGGAAGAAAAGTTTATTGGCTAAGCCCTCCATGTCATTAGAACAAAGAACTCTGCTTTGATCCTACTGATTACAAGGTCACATTTCTTTTATGTGCGAAGCATAGCATATACTGCAAGTCAGGAGTCTGGCAGAGACCTGGGAGTCACCTAAGCCCCAAGTGTGTGCCCACTGAGAGTCTGGGTCTCTACCTCCTCTACCTTACCATGGCACAGTTTTATGTCCCACAGTGAGCCATTTCTTCTCTTTTTTTCTCTTTATATTCCACCCTGAAGTTGATTAATGTTAGTTGCAGGAAACATGCAATTCACCATCACGTCTTTTGTAATTCATTGATAGTTTTATTTTGCCCCTTTTCTTCAAAAAAACAGGAACCACGTGCTGATTCACTCAAGATAGGTTACTGAGGACAGACTGAAGACAAAATAAACAGACAAACAACAACAACAAAACGATAACAAAAGACAATAAACATTTTGCAAAACTTTGTATTGATTCTTTGTGAATTTACCATCCTATACCCAATCTTACTCATCTTCCTGCCCTATTATATCTGCTCTCTACCTGTGCAAGCTCCCCAACAAAAGAAAACAAAATTAAAAACAAAAGAAAAACAACAGACATCTCTCCCTGTAAGCTGTGGCATATCACACAGCTTTTTTGCCCAAACAGCTTTGCTTGCTAATGTTCATTATAATGAATAATTGGTCTGGCTCAAGACCTCTGCCATACTGTCAATACTGGATTCTCAGTATGATTCTTCCTCGATACCCTGTTGCTGCCCAGTGTCATAGATATCCTGAAGCTTTGGACCCTGCAATACCAGCTCCTTCTCATATTCATGTAGTTCATGGAAGGGGTCAATGATGGGGTGGACCAACTCATATTCTTGGTTCTGGACTTGCAGAAAAACTGATTAGGTTGGATCACCACTTCTCCTGTGCTCATACCACCCAGACCAGCTATCTTGCTTTGTCACGTGAGATGCAGGGCCAGATCTCCTGTCTCAAGCCCTAAACCTTGGGTCTAGCTCATCCATCAGTCACAGGTAGAGAGAAGAATGTATGGGCTGCAGGAGCCATCTCTCCAGCAGCCAGGGCGGGTCAAGGATCCCTCTGCCCTGAGGTGGCTGCCCATACCAGAAATGTTTACATGGCCATTGGCAGTAATATGGGTCACATATACCCCATGATCTATAGATCATGACATGGCCCTTGGTGGTAGTGTGGCTGGAGAATCATCTTGGCCTTAGGTCCATTGCATGCTATTCACATTGGAATGCTCCTCTTCACCCTCCTTTGACTGCTTCTGCCTTTCTTCATAGTGCACACATTTTCTGGCTTTACTTTTTCTCTCATCTCTCCACCACATATTGCTCATCTTAGTTGCCCCCTCAGTGAATGAGCTTTTCAGAGAGCAGTTGGATCTCTGGTTGTCTCCTGCCTACCTGTATCACATGGTGGTGGGAAGACTTCTATCAATATACTTTTTAAAATTTGGTTCAAGTCTTACCTTGTGACCATCCTATTTATTTGTTTTCCACATGGGAATATGGATGGAGACTTTCTTAGAGAAGAGTGATGACTCAAGTGTGGATGGACCACAGGAAATCTAACTCCATCATGATTCATTATTAACAAACCTTCATCCTTGGTGGTGTGAGCACAAATTACACGAATTCCACTTTACATAGTCTCACCTCCCTATCAAAGGATTACTATTTCCTTAAACTTGGAAGAAAGACCTTTCAAACTTTGCAACTTTTTTACTGAGTCTTATGAATGTCTCTGAACTATCTGGACAAAGTGGCTATGTGTTAAGTTAGATGAGAAATTGAAATGTGATGATTTTCTGACCATACAAGATATCTGAGAAGCCAATTCTGTGAGTGAGATCAGAGCACGCAATATTTACGACCTTGTCTTGTATAGATCAATTTCTGAGTTACTATATGGAAAGAGAGGGGGCATTGGGCAAACAGAGTTTGGCTCCATTATTATGTTGGAAAGGCATCAGCAGCTGATTCTACAGCATAAACCTGACATCTTCTTTATATTCTCGAGAGTCACAGTGTAGACCATGGTTCTCTGCATCTGCCATGATTTATTACTGAATATAAGAATGCTCTTTGAAAGGAATGTGAACCAGTCAACTAGCAGTCCTCCAAAACCCGAACAAATGAAGAGGACTATTGACAAAGACCATCTGCTTGTAGAACTTCCAACAGCTGGAAGGATAATCCTTGGGCCAGAAGGGAATCTGAGTGATAGAGCACAGCATCTGGTATGCTGGACTTTAGTGGTTAGTGCCCTACAGCTTCTGGGTTATAATGTTTTTCAAAGAAAGCTTCAGAGGTTTTCTATATGTATATAGACATATACAAGTGTGTACATATATGTTTACATCACAAAATTATTATATAATATATAATATTGTGTGTGTGTGTGTGTGTGTGTGTGTGTGTCTGTATGATTTACCTTTTTCCTGAATTCATAAATCTGCTGTTAAACAGATTATAAGTTGTTTGGAGAAAATGCTAATTAAATACATTAATACTTGTGTCACTACTAACATTTGCATGTTATCTTAATATTAATGAGTTTACTTTCAATATAATTTGATCAACCAAATTAAAGATTTGTATGGTAGTATATATTTTCATTTTGATTTGTCTTTTTGATTTACATTGTCTCTGTTAATTGGCATCAATTATTAGCTTTAAATGCATGTTTATGTATAAATACATTAATTTGATGTTCCAATTTTGGAACAAAGACCTTAACACTATATAGGTAAGTATATAGTATATCAATATGTATATACTATAACCTGTATAAATAGAATTACTTTTTGAAGATTATAAGAAACATATTAATGAATTTTATGCCTAGTTTTCAAGGAAAATAACATTTACATTTAAAATGCTTTATGAATTGAAACTATTTCAGAAAAAAGATCACATCACATTTCATTAGTTTCAATTATGTATGGAAGTTGTTAACCTTGGGGAGGGAACTTGTGAATATAATGCAAACTGAAATTTTCATTTGCAGTGAAGTACTCATCTATCCAAGAGAATTAAATTTTCAGCTAAACAAGTATCCTTTAATCAGTGGTGTCTTCTGAACATCTGTCCATGTTGGCTCATCATGCATAAGAGTTTTATCCCTGCCTAAATTTGAGATTGTGAATTCATAAACGGAGGTCCTATGGCCCTGTTCCATTCATCTTCTTCCCTGGGCTTAGTCTTCATATTTCCTTCTACATTCCATTCTTGTACTGTTTGGAGACTGACTTTTTCTTCCTTCTTAACTCCTTTTTATCAGCATGACTGCTAAGGCTTTCATTTCTTTTACTTTACTGGAAAGACTTTTCCTTTCTCTGTGTTACAATGCCTTGTCTTTTCACTCAGGAGCTATCATGCTTTATACATATATTTAGTACTGCATAATAAGTCCACACTAAGCATGTTACCCATATAAAAACAAGCTCAAAGAAAAGAATCACATGATATCTCCTTAGATTCAGAAAAATAATTTTACAAAATACAGCACCCCTTCAAGTTAAAAGTATTGGAGAGATCAGGAATTCAAGGCCCATACCTAAATATAATAAAAGTAATTTACTGCAAACCAACAGACAACATCAAATTAAATGGACACATACTTGAAGATATTCCACTACACTTTGAGACAAGACAAGGATGCCCACTCTCCCCATTACTATTCAATATAGTACTCAAAGTGTTAGCTAGAAGTATAAGACAACAAAAAGAGATCAAGGGGATACAACTTGATAAAGAAGAAATAAAAGTATCATTATTTGCAGATGATATGATAGTAAACATAAACAACCTCAAGAATTCTACTAGGGAACTTCTCCAGTTTATAAACAACTTCAGCAAAGTGGCCAGACATAAAATTAATTCAAATACATCAGTAGCCTTCCTTTATACAAAGGATAAACAGGCTGAGAAAGAAATTAGGAAAATGACATCTTTCATAATAGCCACAAATAATATAAAATACCTTGGGGTAACTCCAACCAAACAAGTGAAAGACCTGTATGATAATGACTTCAAGTATCTCAAGAAAGAATTCAAAGAAGATCTCAGAAAATGGAGAGATCTGCCATGCTCATGGATTGGCAGAATTAACATAGTAAAAATATCCATCCTACCAAAGACAATCTATAGATTCAATGCAATCCCCATTAAAATTTCCAGCACAATTCTTCAAGGAAATAGAGAGAGCAATTTTCAAATTCATCTGGAAAAAAAAAAAATCCCGGAGTAGCAAAAACAATTCTTAATAATAAAAGAACAGCTGGAAGAACCACCATCCCTGACCTCAAACTTTACTACAGAGCAATAGTGATAAAAAGTGTATGGTTTTGGTACAGAGTCAGACATGTTGATCAATGGAATAGAATTGAAGAAACAGAATTAAAACCACACTCTTACAGTCACTTAATCTTTGACAAAGGCACAAAAAAATATACAATGAAACAAAGAAAGTATCTTCAATAAATGGTGCTGGCCTAACTGACGGTCTGAATGCAGAAGAATGAAAATAGACCAGTATTTGTCACCTCGTATAAAGCTCATGTCCAAATGGATCAAGGACCTCAACATAAAACAAGATACACTGAATCTAACAGAAGAGAAAGTGGGAGTCTTGAACTCATTGGCACAGGGGGAAATTTCCTAAACTGAACTCCAATGGCTCATGCTTTAAGATCAAGAATTGATAAATGGGTCCTCATGAAACCAGAAAGCCTCTGTAAGGCAAAGGAGATAGGCAATAAAACAAATCAGCAACCTACAGATTGGGAAAAGATCTTCACTAACCCCACATCCAAGAGAGGGCTAATATCCAAAATATTTAAAGAACTCAAAGTTAATCGCCAAAAAAATAAACAACACAATAAAAAATAATGGGGTATAGAAATCCACCAAGATTCACAACTAAGAAATCTCAAATGGCTGACAAGCCCCTAAAGAAATTAGTCTCACTTTCAAAGTTTTTAAAGATCATATGGAAAGAGAAAATATAAATTAAATGTGAAAAGTTAGCACAATATTACTTAGAACTGAAAAGTCAGCTGACAAAACATTACTAATCATTCATTATAAGGCTGATAATAATCATTCTCATTCTAGGTAGACTGTCCCATAAAAACTATAGCCCATCAAAATGTACTTAATAAAATTATTTCTATTTTTCTTTTTGAAAATAGGATGGATTTTGGGAAAATGCTCTGTGGATAAATAAGATATTTTGAACATACATTCTCTCTGTGTCATTCTTCTTATGTATGTAATAATCACAATTTTTTACTAATCAGTAACACAATTCCACTTCTGGGTACTCATTTGCTATACTGATATGAACACACATTTTTTCTTACTCAATAACTAATATATCCTTGTGCTGCAGAAAATGTGGAGAACTAAGGAGCATGAGAAAGCATAGTGTAAAGAATTTGAACTAAGATAGCATAGTGTAAAGAATTTGAAGAATAAAATAACATAATTAGCCCCTCAGCTTAGAAATTACAAGTTATCCACATAAGAAGCCAAATAATAAGGGCACAAGGAAGGATGGTTGAAATCTTTCTCAGAATAGCAAACAAAATTGGTTTAGTGCAGAGTTCTATCAGACCTTCAAAGAAGACCTAGTTCCAGTTCTCCTCAAACTATTCAACAAAATAGAATCTGAAGGTACATTACCCAACTCATTTTATGAAGCCACGATTACTCTGATACCTAAACCCCATAAAGACACAACAAAGATAGAGAACTTCAGACCCATTTCCCTCATGAATATCTATGCAGAAATACTCAACAAAATTCTCACCAACCGAATCCAAGAACACATCAAAACGATCATCCACCATGACCAAGTGGGCTTCATCCCAGGAATGCAGGGATGGTTTAATATATGGAAATCCATCAACGTAATACACTATATAAACAAACTCAAAGATAAAAACCACATGATCATCTCCTTAGATGCTGAGAAAGCATTTGACAAAATCCAACACCCATTCATGATAAAGGTCTTGGAAAGATCAGGAATTCAAGGCCCTTACCNGATATCCAATATATATAAAGAACTCAAGAAGGTGGACACCAGAAAATCAAATATCCCCATTAAAAAGTGGGGCACAGAGTTAAACAAAGAATTCTCAACTGAGGAATACCGAATGGCTGAGAAGCACTTGAAAAAATGTTCAACATCCTTAATCATCAGGGAAATGCAAATCAAAACAACCCTGAGATTCCACCTCACCCCAGTAAGAATGGCTAAGATCAAAAAATCAGGTGACAGCAGATGCTGGCGTGGATGTGGAGAAAGGGGAACACTCCTCCACTGTTGGTGGGACTGCAAGCTTGTTCAACCACTCTGGAAATCAGTCTGGCGTTACCTCAGAAAATTGGACATAGTACTACCAGAAGATCCTGCAATACCTCTACTTGGCATATATCCAGAAGACTTTCCATCTGGTTATAAGGACACATGTTCCACTATGTTCATAGCCGCCTTATTCATAATAGCCAGAAGCTGGAAAGAACCCAGATGTCCCTCAACAGAGGAATGGATACAAAAAATTTGGTACATTTACACAATGGAGTAGTACTCAGCTATTAGAAACAATGAATATATGAAATTCCTAGTCAAATGGATGGATCTGGAGGGTGTCATCCTGAGTGAGGTAACCCAATCACAAAAGAACTCACATAACATGTACTCACTGATATGTGGATACTAGCCCAGAAGCCTAGACTACCCAAGATACAATTTACTAAACACATGAATCTCAAGAAGAATGAAGTTCAAAATGTGGTCTCTTTGCCCCTACCTAGAATTAAGAACAAAGCACACACTGAAGGAGTTACAGAGATCATGTGTGAAGCTGAATCAAAAGGATGGACCAACCAGTGATGGCGGCTGCCAGGGATTCCTCCCATAATCAGCCACCAAAATAAACACTATAGCATATGCCAGCAAGATAATGCTGAAAGGGACCTGATATAGCTGTCTCATGGGAGGCTATACCAGTGCCTGGCAAACACGAAAGTGGTTGCTCACAGTCAGCTATTAGGTGGAACACAGGACTCCCAAGGAAAGAGCTAGAGAAAGTACCCAAGGAGCTGAAGGGGTCTTCAACCCTATAGGTGTAAGAATAACATGAACTAAGTAGTTCCCCCTGCAGTCATGTCTCAAGCTGCATATATGGAAGAAGATGGCCTGGTTGGCCATCACTGGGAGGAGAGGCCCCTTGGTCATACAGACTTTATATGCCCCAGAACAGGGGAACTCCAGGGCCATTACGTGGGAAGGGGTGGGTAGGGGAGCAGGGCAGGGATGTGGGAGGGTAAGGGGAAATTTCTAGATAACATTTGAAATGTAAATGAAGAAAATATCTAATAAAGAGAAAAAAAAAAACAGATATCAGAGGTCAATGTAAACAGGAAACTGGGAGAAGAGGGAATGGGGAGGGTAGCTCGGCAGACAAGAATGATAATATGTAAAGGTAGCAAGAGAGAGAGAGAGAGAATTGAGATTGGTTGGGGGCATCTCTAGGACTTACCAGACACCTGGTTTGGGGAAAGGCCCCAGAGGGTTTATGGGGCAACTCCACCTGAGACATCTAGTAGTGGATAATTTTGATCCTGAAATGCCCACTTACTTTGGGCAGGCAGGACTCACAGTGGAGGGATAAAGATAGCAACTCACCCACTAAACCTTCAACCCCAAATGTATCCTGCCTAAAAGATGTGCATGGACAAAGGTAGAGCAAAGAATGAGGAAATGGTTGAAAAATGACTGCCCAAAACTGAGGCCCATTCCATGGGTAAGAACCAATTCCTGACACTACTAATGATATTCTCTTGTGCTTGCAGAGAGGAAACTATCATAACTGTCCTCAGAGATGCTCCACACAGTAGAAAGTGGAATGAGATGCAGAGAATCCTATCCAGCATCCCCTTCGCAAAAGAGAAGCAGAATATGGCATATGAGGGAAGACTTTTGTGAGAGGGTACTGGGATGAGAGAAAGGGCTGACATTGGGTTGTAAAGTAAATAAGTAAATTTTTAAAATAAGAGAGAAAATAATAAAAGAAGATCAAGATTTGATGACAGCCTTGGTTCCTGGGACTCTAGCTCAAAACAACAATAAATTACCTATAAGGTATATCAAATACATATACATACATATATGCATACAAATACACATATAGATATATTCCCACTTACATATACACATATATACAACCTGTATACAGACACCATATCTATAATATATAAATATATATTTATATATATTATATAAAATTTCAGTTAAAAGTTAAAGAAATGCTCTAGGCATAGCACTCACAGTTGCATGTATGCCTGCTAAGTGCTGAAATCATTGATGGGAAATGAGATGAAGACCTCAGAGGAACCCTGGCAGAATACATGACATGTTGACTTTACTCTGGGTTTTGCCTTTCGGTGAGGATTATTAGAAACATACTCTTCATAAAATTTATTCAATGATCTATAAATGTAGAAGTATACATTTAATATTGATATATCTTTAATAAGAGAAAAACAATATCTACATTATTTTAAACTCTTTTCTCACAATACATGTATTTTACTACTTTATTCTGCCCAATGATATTATTCTTAATACTAATATGCTTCTTCTTGAAGACTTGTTTTGCTTTTTGTTTTTGTCATGGGTTTGAGAAATATTGCATAAACTATTGGCTTTATTATTCCTTACTATTGGCATATAGTAGAGAACAACAAGGAGCAACCAGTTTTCCAAATAACCTCATCTCTGTGTACTGCTCAGAAACTAAGTTGTAAAGTAGGGAATCCAATTACAAGGACTTTATGGATCTCAGCAAACTCATCATGGGAAAGGACTAGTGAATGAATGTTTAAAGAAGACTATGATGACCACTCAATATTCAGCCTTCTAACAGGTCAAACAGATTGTGAAATCTGGTCTATTTATGTTTTTCTAATAATATTTTGATGATGCTTTTTAAAATTTCCAGAACTGGTAGGAGTATTGGTTAATTTTCTAGTAATGTTTCATTACCAATGAGTAAATTATTTCAATTTTAATCATGTTGATTTCCTCATAATGTATTTAAAATGTTACCATATTTGTATAATATTATGTCATTAGCAGTAAACATAGAAACATTCACATGCATTGATAGCTGTACTGGCTACTTTTGTGTCAACTTGACACAGCTGGGTTATCACAGAGAAAGGAGTTTCAGTTGGGAAAGTGCCTCCATGAGATCCAGCTGTAGGGTATTTTCTCAGTTACTGATCAAGGGGGACAGGCCCCTTGTTGGGTGGGACCATCTGCGGGCTGTCAGTCTTGGGTTCTATAAAAGAGCAGGCTGAGCAAGCCAGGGAAAGCAAGCCGGTAAAGAACATCCCTCTATGGCCTCTGCATCAGCTCCTGCTCCTGGACCTGCTTGAGTTCCATTCCTGACTTCCTTGGTGATGAACAGCAATCTGGAAGTGTAAGCTGAATAAACCCTTTCCTCCCCAACTGTTTCTTGGTCATAATGTTTGTGCAGGAATAGAAATCCTGACTAAGACAATAGCATTAATAATATTTGGAAGCTTTCTTTGTCATATTCTTAATTTTTGGATAAATTACTTTTCTAGAAATATATATATATATATATATATATATATATATATATATATATATATATATATATATATGTATGTATGTATTTACAAATAGTAACAGTGACTTCTGGAATGGTGTGAAGTCTAGGTAAGCAAGGCGCAGTTTTTAAGCATTTCAGATGCAGGGTGCACCAGGTAGAAGCAAGGATTCAGGGCACTTGTATGTAACCCTGACACGTAGGAGTCATCATAAATACAAAAATTTGTATGTTGATTTGCCAGACACCCAGCCAAGTCAGAGAGCTACAGATTCACCGAGTCTCTGTCTCAAACATAGGCATCAAGAGCAACTCAAGAGGAAACTCCATGTTGCACTCGGGGCTCCATTTATCCACTTTCGTGTAAATACACATGAATAAAGTCACACTTAAATTATTCATGTTTTAAATATGTAGCTTTCACCCTTTTGGACTTTAAACATGTTTAAATTTAACTATAGAGATTTCTTACCTCACTAACAGGAATCATTTTACAAACATTGACCGAACTCATACGGGTATAAATAATTGTTATTATTTAAGAGAGTCAACAGTGTTTTAGATGAATTCTGTGATGTACAAATGAAAATAATGTATATGTCTTATTCTTTTTGGAATAGGGCAATTCTGGTGCACAAATCATAGCATCATGAATGTGAATGTTACATAATTCTGTAATAATTATTGTGTCTAAAGTGTTTTAATTATATAAATCAAAATGAATATGTATAAAAAGGTTATATGATAATGATTTAAGTCCAATTTGCCTATATTAATAAATTGAGATATTCTAAGGAAAATCTGGGAAGACAACTCAGGAGATTATTTTTACAAATCTTCCCCAAATCCTAGTGAACCAAGAAAATGGTGACAATAGATAAAGTGGAGAGAGGTAAATTTAAATGATTCATGTGCAAATAAAAATGGGTAGAAATGAAAAGCAGTCTTAGGGAGAATTGCAATGTTACCATTGACTATTTCTATTTGGCATAGGGTGGCTTTTGAATTACACTGAGAGAAATGATAGTCTGTACAGCCAGAATTATTACCTTGAATTAAAGGAATGACAATGCTTTATTGTTATTCTTGTTGTTGTGGTAGTGGTGGTGGTGGTGGTGGTGGTGGTGGTGGTGGTTCTTTTAGTGTTTTAAACAACATGTTTCGATCATATTTATTTGTTCCTTCCAAGTCTTCCTAGATTTACCTGCCATTTTGCTATGTACCTAAGATTTGGTTTTTGTTTCCAAAATCCTTTCAAGATTAATTCGTATTTTCCACTTATTTTTGGAAATGGGAGATTCTTTTAGAGGCTGGGTTAACTTACCACCATTTACAGTTGCAGAAAAGTCTGTCTCTTTCCCAGGAGCTAGCACTTGCTCATGGCTTCACAGCCTGGCATGGAATTCTGTGCCTAGTTTATGTCTCCAGGGTGGGACTTGTTGTTGTTTGTAATTGCATTCATTTTGTACATGCGATCACAGACACTGTGAGGGCATGTGTTCATCGGTATTGTTGTATCCACAGGACATTATTTTCTGATAGCAAGACAGAACCTCAGGTTCTTAGATCATTTCTGCCTCTTCCATAATCTTCATAAGAATCCAGTGACTTCTATTTTTTGGAACATTCTGCAAATTTTTAGTTCCTAAAACTTAATTGGAGTGATCTCAAGTATATCTTATGCAAAACAGCAGAGCATGGCAAGTTATGGAAATAAAGCTTCTTGTGTTAAGACACTGACCATTTAGTATAAATCTAGTAAAATGATAAAAATGAAAGTAATGTATATATATATATATATATATATATATATATATATATATATATATATATATATTCCCTCAATAATAAGTCACTAGGATTTTTAGTACTATGTACATTTATCACTATAGTCATAGTAAATACATCCCTATTGCCTATGACCTGTTTCACCATGAGTTCTTAGCCCAATATTGGAAATAGGTATTTTTACATCTTTTGGGGTGGTTATTAAATTTGATCAGATTGTGGTTGGGTAGTCCCATGATGTTTTTTTCACTATTGCAACAACTGTCTTATCTTGCCAGGCTTTATTCTAGCTCACAAAATTTGAAGTTGTGTATGTCTGAGGATCATTTTTGACTCTCTAGTAGCATGCATAGACCCTTTTAGCTTTTAAAAATCTGAACAGAAGCGATTAATCTTCCAGATAAGTATTATTTTGACTTCCTCATGTTCTATGAATTAAGAATGTAGTATTTTCACCTACAGAGTCTTTAACATCAAGTCATGGAAGATAAACAAGAGTAATGGATATAACTTAGTATTTTGGTGTATGTTACTTTGGCCAAAAATTGTAAGAATAGACTAGGTCATGAAAGATTCTTCTTTGTTTAGTTTTAGTTCCATTGTTCCATTATTGGAACCATAAATTTCATATTAAATACCTTTTTGTCTTCTATTTGCATTTTTGAATTTATTTTCTAATCTACTTATATTTTAAATGATAAATATTTTATTAACTATAACTTTTAAAAGCAATATAAGAAAACTGTTTTGAGAATCATAACTCATTTATTTTCTTTCTTTCTTTTCTTTCTTTCTTTCATTCTTTTTTTTTTCTTTAAGGGGAACCTGTTTGTGAGAATTGTTTTAAACAATCAAGATCAAGACTTTCAAACATCTTGTATTTTCTAAAATATTTCTATGTAAAAATTGTGCTATAAAAGGTTCACAATGTTAGAAGAGAATAACCAGATCAGTTATAAGTTCATACAGGGAAGTACTCTGAAGAAATTCAACTAAAGCACAAGTCTCATAGAGTAAATAGAGTCTAGCTTTTAAGAACTGAATATCAAGCTTTGTTTCTTCTAATATCCGAACTTTGAGTATTATAAGTTAAAATAAATTAATCATGATCATTCATTTAAAATGTATATTCAAAGTATTTAAAATTTTCCATTTGTATAACAATAGTGGAGTGATCTCAAGTATATCTTATGTAAAACAGCAGAGCATGGCAAGTTATGGAAATAAAGCTTCTTGTGTTAAGACACTGACCATTTAGTATAAATCTAGTAAAATGATAAAAATGAAAGTAATGTATATTATATATATATATATATATATTATATATATATATATAATATATATATTCCCTCAATAAGGAAATACTATCAATATTGCAAAGAAGGCAGAATACTTTACACAAACTGGATTAGAAATGTCTAAACAAGTAAAGGACTATGTTTTTCATAGCCTTACATTTTTACAAAATTTTCTTTAATTTTTTTTTAATTTCACTAAAAGACATTGTTCTGTGAAATAAATATTCAATGTGTTTAAATGCAAATAATCTAGGAAACTGCATACACATTAAAAAAAAAAAAAAAAAAAAAAAAAAAAAAAAAAAAAAAAAAAAAAAAAAAAAAAAAAAAAAAAAAAAAAAAACAAGGAAAGCAGAGCAACAGAGCTGTTTTTCTTGTTTTTATTGCTTACATATTGGCTGTGTACCTGTCAAATGTGTTTCTTACAATAGTGTCCTTCTGCAACTCCAAATGATGTCCTGGGTAGAGGTAATGTCTGCAGATGCTCTAGTTGTCAGAGCTACTTTCAAAAGGTGCCTTTAGGGTGTCATTTATAGGCATTAACTTGTGTTGTGATATTTTCTGCATGTTGACCTTACAACCTGCTTGATATTCACATGGCTTTGGTCTGTCTTCAGAAGTTGTTGTTTGGAAGGGCCCTTGTCTCATATCATTTTGCATCATAGAGCCTTGCAATGTGGGTGCTTTATTCTTGTTATGGACACATAGTGTTTTCAGTTTTACTCTATGAATTTGGATGATCATTTCTTTAAAAAAAAAGTCAATCATCTTCAGTGGCAAATAGTCAAGCTCAGGACATACATTTTATATAAGAATTGTACCACAGCAGATAAAGCTAAAATATATGAGATTCTTAATCTGTATTTCTAAATTTTATGAGTTCATATTTTAAATTATTATTTACAACTGACTGATGATAAAATGAAAGTGCTGTTCATAAGGTATTTTCAAGGTGTTAAACTAAAAATATCCTTAAATGTTAAGGTTTAGTGGATTTACTACTGTGTTTTCATTTTGTGAAACATTTATTTGTTTAAAATATAAATATATTTCTTATAGATTATGCTGCTATTATAATTTTAAAACTGTCTCTGTTTTATATTTGAAGGAAATTTCAATATGCCAATTTTGTTTTCATAATCCGGTCCAAAGGAAAGAAATACATTTTGTAGGCAAAAAGAATATGCTTTGTTGCTGGGCTTGGTGGCGCACTCCTTTAATCCCAGCACTCAGGAGGCAGAGGCAGGCGGATTTCTGAGTTCGAGTCCAGCCTGGTCTACAGAGTGAGTTCCAGGACAGCCATGACTATATAGAGAAACCCTGTCTCAAAAAAACTATTAAGAAGAAGAAGAAGAAGAAGAAGAAGAAGAAGAAGAAGAAGAAGAAGAAGAAGAAGAAGAAGAAGAAGAAGAAGAAGAAGACGCTTGTTTTCATATCACATAAATCATGAAGCATCAAGTGAACTCTCTCTATTCCTTAGTTATGTTATCCTTGATGTTCTTTTTTTGTAATTGTCTATTTCCACTGTACTTATATAACTCCCTGCTATTATTTTAGTTTTCTGCATCCCTATACATATTCATATCCAAAGTAACATGCTCTATCATTTAAAATACCAGAGTTGTGGTATAGAAAGACAATTTAAGACTTAAGAGTACTGAAGTCTCTACCTAAAATTCCCATGTTTGATTCCCAGCACCCACATGAAGACACAACCTTCTGTAAATCTAGTTATATTGGATCCAACTCCCTCTCATGACACCTCAGACTCCAAAAATTCACATGGTACAAAAATATACAGAGGCAAATCACCTAAAATCAATGAAATACTTTTAAATATTAAAAATTTAAATGCCACAAATGCAAGATGCGTATTTGACTAGACGCTAAACATGGGAAGAAACAGAGGTATTCAAAAATATATATTTGTAGTATTAGCTACCAAGATGATTAGTGTTGCCATGTTAACCAATAAAGTAGAGGAACATTGGAAAAAGTTTATCCAAAAAAAGTAACTTCGAATAATCTCTACACTAAGTGGTTTGAATGAGAATGGTTGCCATAGGCTCTCATATTTGAAAACTCAGGCCTCTATTATTGCATATGCTTGGGAAATATTAGAAGGTGTGATAATGTTAGAAAAAGTATTTTACTGGGACTGGGATTTCAGGTTTCAAAATGCCTGCACCATTTCTAAATATATAAATACAACCCACTCAGGCTATGTAGTGCTTTTCTGTACTGTTTTCAGGACTGAAAATTTGATATTGAATAATTGATGATCTCTTCCTTAGGGAAATGCTATTTCTTCTGCTCTCTGCATCACTTAGTTAGGTATAGTTTTTGGTGTAGAGTGGATGCCCCTTGGATGCCAATTGTACCTGTACTTATTCAATTCATTTTGATGCATTCATGTTGGTGCGAATGTATGGATGTAGCTTCTGATATCCCTAGAAGATGAATATAATGACAATTAACAGAAAAACCACTGGTTTTTTGAGAGAGATCAAGGGTAAAGTAACTGGAGGGCTTAGGGGAAAAATGTAAGGGGATAAATGATGTAATTATATTATAAAATTTATAATAAAATTACAATAAAGTGGCTTGTGTTGCTCTCTGTCTCCGACTCATGCATTGTGACATGAGCTCTATGTTACTGAGCCAGGACCTGGCCTTCCTGGCTTTTGCCATGCTTCCAACCATGATGCTTTAAGACTCTAAACCTCTGAAACCAAGTTCACTTCATCAAGATGTCTTATCAGAGCAAACAAAAGAAATCTATGACATGTAGATTTTACTTGTATGCCTGCCATAACATGAATCAAAGCAAATAGATTTATCATCATTTCTTCATAGACTCATTGAACTGAGTGATATTTTAAAGAGCGATAGATCTTATTTAGTATAGTATATATCTGTAGTCATAACTTTGCTTATTTTCTAAAATATAAATACAAGTACATATGGGTTGGTTAATATTATAGAACATATTCAGAGTTCAATATTCTTTTTGGAATTTCAATTTGGAAATTGCAGGAAATGACATTAGATATATTTAAGGAAACTTTTCCTTAGAAATTATCAAAAGAATACTATCTACATGCAACCAGAATAGCCAGATATAATGCAAAAATACAAAATGCGAGCCGCCGTATCCCGCCAGCAGGAAGAAGCAGGCCGCACACAGGATCCTTGTACAGCAAAGCTTTATTTAAGCATTCCAAAAGGAAAGAACCCAGAGCCCGGAAAAGCCTCAGCTTATATAGCCAAGGAGGAGGCGTGTCTTAACCGGATTGGCTGCTGGGCCATTACTCAATTAACTGCTGCTGGGTGGCAGTTAAACAACAAGTGCACGTGCTTTTGGGTCGTTTACTGGCTCTAAACTAGGGGTGGTAACAAAATGTCAGTGCCATCTTAGAATAGCAACAGAGCCAACTCGGGAGCGGCTCTCTACACAAAATATATAATTAAAATTGTATTTATGATAAAATTTGAAAATACATTAAGTTTGTTGCATGAAATATTTGTTTTAAATATCATTAGACACTCTGGTTCTTTATCCTAACATGAAAAAGTTATACGTGTTCTAAATAGCACGTTTACTACCAGAAATATGAGCAAAGCAGAGGTTTCTTGCTTTTAATCTAGGCAAGAACTGAGGTGATGGACAAAATATAATCTGCAATATAGTTAGTCATACACATTGTGTTATCAGCAAACCTAGAAAAATATATTTCATGGACTACAGATATGCAATTCTAGTGAACATAGATGTATAAAAGCAAGAAGTATTATAAATAAACCAAAATTATTTAAAAGAATACTCATAATGAGAAATGAAACTTTTTTTATGTTTAAAGACTAGTTCACATTTGGAATCACTTCACAGGACTCTTCTGATTAAATAATAATAATAATAATAATAATAATAATAATAATAATAATAAAGCCTCAAATGCTACATGGCTTCATCCAGTGCAGCAGAAAATCCTGTTTTCAAGAAATTGTTTCCCAGCAATCCAGTAGGAAACATATTCAAGTGTAATTTTTTTTCAATTTTTTAAAAATTAGATATTTTCTTAATTTACATTTCAAATGTTATCCCGAAAGTTCCCTTCCCCCTCCCCCCACTCTGCTCCCCTGCCCACCGACTTCCACTTCTTGGCCCTGGCGTTCCCCTGTATTGGGGCATATAAAGATTGCAATTTAATTCGAAATTAGGAAAAAAAGAAAAGTAAGCAAAATTTATAGCCAGCAACATTCCTAACTCTGAAACTGGAAATTTCGTAGGTCAAGACAAAATAAGGATGGGCTCCTCACTGCTTCTTAATTAGCATTTCGATAAAAGTCCTAAGACATATGATAAAAGATATAAGTTAAACACTGTGAAGAAAGAGTCAGAAATGCTGATTCATAGATTACTTCTTCTTGCTCTATATATGCATGCCCTCTAATAGAAAATAAACAAATAGTAAATAACAGAGCACATTAAGAATAAAAATAAAGGAGAATAACTTCTACAGTCAACATTAAAGTATAGCAAGAATTTAGATGACTTTAATATACAATATTAATTAATTAATTAAAATTAACTTGTTAATTAAATTATTTAAAATTAATTTTTAAGGAGGTCATAAATTTGCAAATGAGTAAGGAGGGAATTATGGGAAGATTCAGCAGGAGGGAAGGGAAAGATGTAATTAAATTGCAATCTCAAATGTAAGCAAACAAAAGACTTTTAAAAAAGAGAAAGCAGCAGGAGCTATCTGGATTACAAAGATTGAAGTTATGTTCATCGTTAGCCATTTTTATAGAATAAAGGACATTGTAATAAAAACCAGGGAAAAAGCTTTTTAACAACAACAACAATGAAGAAGAAGAAGAGGAAGAAAAAGTAGAAAGAAAAATTAATTAGGAATTATGCTGGTCTTGTAGTAGGTTCTCCTCTAACACCCAGGACCTGAGTAGCCCCAGGTAGTAAGCCAGGTTTCCAGACAGGCTCAATTGTCTCATGGTGAACTAGTGTTAAGTCCAATTAGAGAGCTGTTGGCTACTGTTTTAGACACACTTTCATATTTAGGATTATTTTACCATGTTCATTGTTGTAGCTCCTGGATGACTGAACTGGGTAGGGTTATTGATTGCTTATTCCATTGAGCAACTTGTATAGCATCTTCTGGTAACATGAGAAAGCTCAGGGAAGAGGCTTTATCATCAGGTCTGACACACTATTGGATATTTTGTGTCTAATGTACATGGTGTCTTTAGAAATATTTACTCACCTACAACTTCTAGGAGCAGCTAAGGAATCCGAAGTGGTTCCGTACTATTTGAGGAGTATATTAGTCTGCTCTGATAATTCCAAAAGAGATATTTTCCTGCTGAATTGCGACTTTTGTTAAGTGCTCTACAATGACAAATGGCAAATTTCAGGAGCTCTTTCTCTAAACAAATAAGTAAAAGCCAGTAAAAACTAAGAAAGGAAAAAATAGTCTTTCCACAAAGATGCCCTCCCCCTCCCCTCTCAAATTTATGGTCTCAGTGTTAATTGACTACTAATTTTAAATGGTATAAACCTATAAATATATAAATACAAACTGAGGAGTCTATTTTGTGGTGCATGGAATTACCTGGTTTTAGCTCTGATGGTTTTAGTATTGTATACCCAGTTATGAGAAATTAAAATAAGGAAAAAAAAAAACTACTAAGAAAAATATAATTATCTTTTTATCTTAATGAACAGTAAAAACCAGAATAGACAATTCAAAAACAGAAAAGGTCAAATACTACTACTACTACTACTACTAATAATAATAATGATAGTTTTCAAATTAAATTCTTTCTATAGACCAACTTCCATTCTAGAGGAAGTGATGGAAGAAGATGCAAATAAATTACTATATCTATCATGCATATATATATATATATATATATATATATATATATATATATTCAAAAGAATAATCAATAGTTTTGCCACAAAAGCCCAAGGATGTTTCAATAGTAGAAAGACAGTGTTTCTAATATCATGCAAATTTAATGACCACATACAAGAAATAAAATCTAGACATATATCCCAAGGATTTTATATTACATTCAAAATGTGTCATAATCTCAAAAGCAATTTAATCTATGAATATCAGAAGAAAATACAGTTAGAGAACTTGACCTTTAGTTTGTTGATGAGTTTTTGATAATATACAAAACCTTCAGTGAGAGAAAAATCAGTGAAATTCAAAGTATGATAAGTATTTTAAGTTATTCACATTTCCATTTTTTGCAAAATATTGTTTTAAGTAAATACAAGTTAAAATGAAGGTAAAATAAGTTTTTGAATGCTCCCTGAATGAAATAACCAAAGAATGAGGAGCCAGAATCCCAATTGGAAATCTTTCATTAACTAATGAAATTTCCAAGGCAGGAATGGGTTATATCTATTCGAGTTGTTCAACATAGGGTATCTAAAAAGATTATTTTCCTCTGTGTTAAGACCATATCTTGTAAATTTGGATTGAGATGCTCTTCAGAGAAGCCTTAATGCTCACTCAAACTAGAATCCATCAGGTGTGTATCCTACATGTACAAGAGATTCAATTCCATTAGATGTGAAGTTAGTATCTGTAGAAGGATAACGGATAATTATTTTTCACATCATCCTGTGAAATTTTTCTCAAATAAATTCGCTATTGTGTGAAAATATGGACTAGATTGAAAATAAGGAAGAATCTTGTGCTACAGAAGTTTGCCAGTCATTAGTACACTCTCTTCAGAAACTAGAGGACTACAGTTTGAATTTCAGAACTTCTGTAAAAGATAGATTTTGTGGTATGTATTTACAATCCTAGTGCTAGCAAGTAGGTAAGGGAAATCCCTGAGACTAGTTACCCAGATACTATATCCAAAGTTGGAGAGCTCTACAGCAGGGAGAGGCCCTGTCTTCCAAAGAAAGTGAAGTGCTCTTGAAATTTTTTTTGCCCAAGTTATCCTATGTTTTTACAAACATACACAAATACACATACAGGAACATCTACACACATATAGGACCTTGTGCACAACCTTTGGCTAGTTAAAATGTTTAACACATGAAAAATGTTAACTTTTAATATATTTCAGCATTGCATTGCTTCAGGTTCCTACCAGATCATTAACATCTGGAATTAATAAAAACATGGTTAACCTTGGAAAATTGAGCGGGTATGGTTCAGAAAGTTTCAGTGCATAGTGTGTTAATGAGATTCAAGAGATTGTGTGAGGTGTATGGAGAGCTAGCTCAAGAGATTAAGAACATTGACTCCTCTTCCAGAGGTCCTGAGTTCGATACTCAGCAAACACATCGTCACTCATCTCATTTATAATGAGATCTGATGCCCTCTTCTTGGTATATAAACATACATGTAGACAGAACACTATATGTACATAATAAGTAAATAAATCTTTTAAAAGACAGGTTGGGTGAGCTGTGACAGAGTATTATGCTATCTTTCAGCCTTGTGCTCACAATTGATTTATGAGAAAAGAACACATGCTTAACTTATGCAATGATAGACTTATTCCTAAATATAAAATGTCAGCCTAACCATTTTCAGAAAACAGTGTAACAGCAAAAGGAAAGAAAAAAATATATCTTCTGAGGGGCAAGATTTGACATTTTATAGGGACAAGAGACATGAGTAAGTGAGACAGCCTTAGCTTGATCCAAAACTAGATTGGGATGCCATAGAGGAAAGAAAGCAATGGGGATCTTGTAAATTCCAGGGGCCCCACAGATAACATCCAAATAAGCATGGAATGAAATGATGTTGCCTAAACATGGACTTTAAAATCTACAATTTTTGTACGATAATTATTTCTCACAAACTATACTAAATCAATAATCATTTGAACTCCAGATTGTTTTAATAAGTAAGGACACTCATTTATACAAGGAAATAAGTTCTGGGAGAGATAAGCCCGGGCTGATATATAAGATAGTGAGTGTACTTAGGATACACTGAGCCTAGACTCCATTGTTGTCTTTTATCTTTGAAGTGGATTGTCTAGATTTGCTTCTAAGTTGCAGTGTCCAAGTTGTAATGTAAGTTGCTTCTAAGTTCATTATCCATGCCATCACTAATTTTATGTAATCTGTTCATAGTTTGTTGAGATAACACCTACCATGTAGACCAAGAATATCACAACTTGTGATCTTTCTATCCTAGTTTTATATCTACAGTACGTATGTGTGTACTTTGCCTATACATTCTTTTTCAATCTTATTCTAAATGAAAAAGAAAGACACAACGGTTTTTCTGTAAAACCCTTGCTTTTGATTATGAAGGCACACACTGCCCTTTTGCAACTCATTTTTCATATGGTTCCTTGGCCCAAGTTTGGTAACATGAGTACTTCTAATTACAAGAGCAGGCTGTGGATGCAGTTCTTAAGATTCACACCTTCTGGTAGACAGGCCTGCATCAACACTTCAGGCAGCGTAGGCAGAATGTGGTGAGGAAGCCACTTGTCTGATGGCTTTCTTATATAAGCCTTTGTAGGAGCAGAAGGAGAAGGCTTCTCTTCTCCATGACTAAGGAACTCTGATAGGAGATCTGAGTGTGGATTCCAATAGCAAAGAGGAACACACCCAAAAGACCAATAATAAATTGAGAACCCACATTATATTACTCCAGGAGTCAAGTTCTAGCTGTAAGCCACAGTAGGGTGAGAGAGAATCCTGAGCCCCAGATGTGAGGGTTATTAGGAAAGTCCCTCATTTCAGAGCCTGCGTTTGAAGCATAGTTGTGCAGTGCCCACGTTTGTGAAATGATAAAACAGAGAAAATGCATGATGTTTTCATCTCTGGCAATAAGTTGCACAGCAGCACATGACAAATCAAGGCTGAATAGTTTCACTAGAAGTCATTGTGATTCAAAACACAATTGTTGGCTGAGGAGCCCAGAAGAAATGTAAAGAGTGAGAAGTGAGTGAGTGCATCTGTCTATAAAATATTTGTAAATTATTTTACTCTCTCAAATATGTGCTTAAGGAAACTACAAGAATTATTTGAACACTGTTTTAACCTAATAATTCACTATTGCTTTTGACTATTTTGGAATATTTTGTAAGAACTTTCCCAATATCTTTTTTTTTTCTTCAGGTTTGGCTATAGGAAGAATAAGGTGTTTGCTACTGAGAGTGGTGACCTGAATTAGACTCCTGGAAGCCAAAGGTAGAAGGAAAGAACATATTCCTGAAAGTCACAAGTTGCCCCCGCCCCCCCCCAAAAAAAAACAGTATCACAGCACATATGTACACACCCTACAAACACTAAAAACAAATTATTGATTACTAATTAACTGGCCCTAATACACCATCAATTTTTTTCTATTTGTTTCAATTGTTCGCATTCTAATTACCACTTTTAAAAAGTTTATGACATTTACAGGTATTATAAAGAATTATAAGGATAGGGTAATGAATAAATATGTAACTATTATTCAATACAGAATGAATAAAATTAATTTATGGGATGTACACACCAAAAATCTAAAGCAGAAAATGCCATATAAAGCCAACTAGATATATGGAATAGAGAGAGTGAAACAAAACCTTGAGACTCCAATTGAGGTCATTTTATAGTTTTGCAACCATTTAAAAAGTTGTTGGATCGAAGTCTCCACACTTTGGTTTTTCCTTCTTTTTGAGTTTCATGTGTTTTGCAAATTGTTTCTAGGGTATTCTGAGATTCTGGGCTAATATCCACATATCAATGAGTGCATATCATATGTGTTCTTTTGTGATTGGGTTACCTCATTTAGGATGATATCCTTCAGATCCATCCATTTGCCTAAGAATTTCATGAATTCATTGTTTTTAATAGATAACTTCAATCGTTCTTAGAAGGGGGAACAAAATACCCATGGAAATAGTTACAGAGACAAAGTTTGGAGCAGAGACTGAAGGCATGACCATCCAGAACCATACTTACCTGGGGATCCATTCCATAAACAACCATCAAACCTAGACACTATTGCAGATGCCAACAAGGGCTTGCTGAGAGGAGACTGATATAGCTGTCTCCTAAGAGGCTCTTCCAGTGTCTGACTAATACAGAAGTGGATGCTCACAGCCATACATTGGACAGAGCATAGGGTCCCCAATGAAGGAGCTAGGGAAACTACTCAAGAAGTCGAAGGGTTTTGTAGCCCCATAGGAGAGAAAACAATATAAACTAACCAGTAACCACAGAGCTCCCTGGGTCTAAACCACTCATCAAAGGAAACACACAGAGAGACTCATGGCTCTAGCTGCATATGTAGCTTAGGATGGCCTCATCTGTCATCATTGGGAAGAAAGGCCCTTGGTCCTGTGAAGGTTCTATGTCCCAGTATAGGGGAATGCCTGGGCCAGGAAGTGAGAGCAGGTGGGTTGGGGAGCAAGGAGAGGGGGGAAAGGATAGGGGATTTTTGGTGGGGAAACTAGGAAAGGGGATAACATTTGAAATGTAAATAAAAAACTACCTAATAAAAATGTTGTTGGTATAAATAGCATTAAGAAATGGTTGCATTATAAGCAATATTTCCCCCTTATGAGATACAGAAGGCATTGGTTTTGGCCCAGAAGTCAAGAGGGAATATTTGACTCTCTAAAGGAAAGGTGCAGGTGGAATTCATGTAGCAGGTAATGCAGGGCACCTCCAATTTAATTAGTTTAACCACTTGAGTCCTTCTGAATGAGCTGAGTACATGGGGTTAATCACTTATCAGTAGGAACATATAAGGCTTATGTGCAGGTACACATGCACTCAGCAGGTGATAGCCTGAACTATGTGCTCTGCCCTGCCCACTGCATGGTGGAACCAGTGAAGCATTCAGCCATGGAATTTTGTGGCTGCTTAAATGTCTCATACAACACTCAGGTCACATTAGCCTGGAGGATTTATTTTGTTACATTTCCTTAAGTGAATGAGTGCTATTGTTGTGGGTTTTGCTTGCACTGTTTTTGTTCTCTAATTTTTTTGTTGGATCTCTAATTGTACTCTTTTTATCATCTTAAATTGCTCCACAAGAAAATAACAAAAAAATTAATTACATACTCTGCAAGAAATTTATATAAGACCACTTTATAGAAATTGAATTGATATCTGTTACCAAATTCAAATATAGAATAATAAATACTAAATTGTATTTGAAATACTAGAAAACTAGTAGACTTTCTAAGCTTGTATTTACATTTTACTAAAATAAATTTTGCATTGCCTGTCAAACTGTTTACATCTCCTAGATAATTCTACAACTAGGTTTATAGTTTTAACTGAGTCATTGAATAATAACCAAATTCTCATATTAGAATTATCCAGAATACTTTTCTGACATAGTAAACACAGAACAAAACACTGTGGTTAATACTAAAAGAGATATATTTTTAATTAAGGGAAATCATTTTTCTAGACATGTTTTTTTCTATTTTATCTAAATATACATAAAAGATAAGGATAATATCTAACAAATATGAAATCTTTATAGAAATATAAACTCGTAAAAAATTTTGACTTTTGATAAATGAACTAACTTTCATCTATAGAATATTTTGTCAAAGACAAACTGTTGAATGTTAACAAAGTTTATATTGTTAAATCTAAGTAACCCGCCTCTTAGTTCCTTAAAGAGAAAGAAATTTGACCATAATTACCAGAAAGATTTTCTTTCTTGAATACATTGTAAACTCTTCTATTATTCATGATTAAATAAAGCAATATCTCATTTGAAATTGATAAAGATTCAGGTCAGAATGCCAAACTCAGTCTAGCTCTCTCTTCAGTGTAAACATGGAAGCTAAGTATTAATATACCCTAATACTTCCCCCTCTGTTCATTTCACTGGCTGTTTAAAATTGGCACAATTATGCAATGGTTGTGGACGATGAACATTGTGTGTCATCTTCGAGAAAACATTTAATTCCCAGTGCTGATTTTCCCTTTCCTTTTTCTGCTACTTAGTGGAGCAGGTCATATATTACAGCTGATTTACTAGAGTGTGGTGTCACCTCTATCGTTCCGGATCACTGCCTCTCTGCTGGGAAAACTATTCCCTGGCTGTGTGTTCAAAGTGTACAACAGAATTCCAGTTACTAGAAAATGAACACGATTGTTGCTTTTATGCATGGCTAAGCTTTTGAAATTCTGTATGGGTTACTGTGGAATAGTCTATGTTGCTGTGATTGATAAAAATTTACCTATTTTCCATATGAAATTCTAGATTTTATTGCAGAAATTGGGTAGCATTTCCTTATATCTGTGAATTTTACTCATGAGTGTCACCATTCTCGTTTTTGTTCTCCCAATGCTGAGTAAAAAGAACATAAGGAATTATGGCCATTTTTATTATTTAAACATATAATGCCACTAATATTTAAGCATATGCAAGGAGTTTTCTAAATGCAATTTGTGAAATACTAACCTCCTACATGTGTATAAGAAACAGAAATGTTTAAGAAGCCAGGTTTTGCAACATGCCTTGTAAGATCATAATGGCATAAGGCAAATTCTCAAGTATTTTGTTACTGAATAACTACAATTAGTGACTGTTCGTTAAGTGACAGAAGTCTGCATATCCTCTTTTATTCCTCATCTGTCAATGTCTTACTTAGATTCAGCTACGTGTTGAGCTATTTGTGTCTAGATAATAGTGAAAAAGAATTACAAATTCTCCAAGCTCATATGTTTACAGACCACCTTTCCATACCATGTCTTGCATGAAACATCTGTGTCAACACATGACAATTGACAGCTAGTACTGATATCATTTTGTAACTCCACATATTTAGAGAGTATGAGATTGTCTATTCCATATCTGTCATTTAAAGCAATACGGTATAGATTTGTTTGCTTGTTTCTCCCTAACCACGGTTTCTTTACATATGAAATTGAGTTATGTTACATTGCTCAATCAATCATTGGCCCAAAGGTCTTAGAATATGGAGTGGTTGATAGTGATTTAGAAGATACTGATAATATAACTGTTTTTGACAGAGTGATATTCAAGACTATCTCTTGATTTAAGGGCTTCCTATCATGTTCTTTTCTTCAATTTTATCCTCCAGAGTAGCCAGCCATTATCCCATGCAATG
>LR750619.1:76493-147283 GCA_902729485.2 Mus minutoides
TCCACACAATTGTGTTGGACACATTTTTATACAGTCACATTTTTCAGAGATTTTATTCACCATTCAGAATGCTATAATTTTATTGCATTTACATGTCCTGTGATTCTCATATTGTGGCAGTAACATTAATTTTTTATTGTTGAACAATCCTTAAATCAATAGTAACTTCCCAAAGTTTCCAAATCTTGGTTCTAGTGGTCATTTCTCAGGTAACAAAAGCTTTTATATATATATATATATATATATATATATATATATATATATATATATTACAATTACATCGCTCTCACTCCTTTTTCTCTGTTTATACTCTCCCACATAGCTCTCCTGTCACTTGCAAATTTCTTAAACATTTTCAATATACAGAAGCAACTTTAGTCAGAAGAGTTATCGTAACATAGCTTAAATATTCTTGTAATCATTATACTTTTACTTTCTAGAATTAATTGCTCCTGACAAATCAAGATATATGGCTGACTTTTCTTTGATCAGTAGCAAAAGACACCATATTTCCCTCTTAGAATTCATGTGGAGCTTAAAATAAGACGAGTGAGATTAAATGAAATTGTGGTAATCTATATGTTCATGTATTCCATTACACACAGAATTTGCCAGAGTGTTTTATTTAAATGTTAAATATGACTAAAACTACAGACAAATTAATAAATTGGTTAGGAAATTAATGCCATTGTACCAAATATTCTAAGAGACTTAAGGGATCTAAGATTTAAGAGTTTGAACCTGGTGTGTATCTACGTTCTACCTTTGTTCATGTAAGAAGCTGTGGTACAGTTTGATAAATATATCAGATATTACTGACATATTAGTTGCATTAGTTATTGCAGTGTAACAAATTGCTTCAAAATATAAGACTCAATGAACCTGGATCTCACATGAGACAATTACTGTGTTTCAGTGTCTCCAATGAAGCTTGCTGATGTCATATGGAGATGTGACAATGGTATAATTATGTCTTTAGCCAGAAGGCATTCCATATCATGTGTACTTATTTTACCATGAGTATCTTCATAGTATGACAACTAGATTTGGGGCATGGTGGATTTAATGACTTAATAAGAGATGATATCTACTATTATTTTTCCTATAAATTCACTTATTTGCCAAATGGCAAGATACTATCCAAATCCATGAGTACCAAAGCAGTGAAATTTGGCAATTATGTGGTAGTCTAATTACCTCAAAAAATATAAATGTTGCAATATATAACATCAAGGTTTTAATAAACATATCAGTGCTATATTTGTTATGTTGACAAAATGGTATAAACTATTAATCCTGACTTTTTAGTTCTGTACTTTTAGATATATTTTAAGTACACAATTCACCTCAGCCTTACTACTTACTTCAGCCAATGCTGTAACTATCTGGTCCCCCACTAAAATGGACAGCTATCATATATTCTGATTTATAGTGCCTAACTTTGGGTCTCTATCACAAACATTTTTACAATAAAACTGCCTAAATTTTTACCTGTACTTCATTTTAAATATGTGACATCCAAAGGAATTTGAAAACCAACATGAATAATGCATAATTTCATGGCAAAATGAGATTACTCCTGAAGTATGGGCAATTGTATTAAATGTTCCTCAATTTTGTATTCTCAGGGTGAGTATTTATGAAATTCATTCTGATTAATTTTAGCATTTCTTTAGAGGTCAAAATTGAATTGACTATAATATAGACCAAATATAGCAAAAGATGTTGTTTCAAATGCCCCATAAATAGAAGATTTGTTCCTTTAGTATATTGTCTGTGATAATTCATAGGTAAATACATTACCTAGAATTGTTGACAATAGAAGAAATCCATCTTGATCAAAAATATATAATAAGTAGTTGCCTCAGTCCTTTGAAGAAAATTATAAGCAGGCATTATCATGCCAAAACTCACCAAAGCCCTTCAAGGTCATTAGTGTTCCAATTCAATCTACCCCAATCTTCTGATGAACTTCTCAATGAGTTGCTCTCAAAAGGTTTGAGAATTACACCTTTTGTTTTCCAGTATTAGTTTAAACATGAACACTTTTAAGAAGAAACTCAGGAGCTGTTAGTAGGATGTAAGCACTAAGGGAGAAGAAAGTGAAGTCTACAGATTTAACAGTTATGTTAAAATGTTGAACCTCTCATAGAAGCTGTACTGATATTGGGCATTAGTTGAAGAGAATATAATGTTAAAAAGGAGCTAACTTCTAGAAATTCGAGAAAGATATATTTATCCTTATGCCTTATAACTGCTATTCATTTATCATATTGTAAATAGACAACTCTTGTGGCATTGTTCTTGAGTAAACTTTGTTAATTAAATAGTAGTCTTTTTGCTAGTTATATGACTCAGGAGGCAAAGATACTTGTACCCCAAAACTAACCACATCCATTCAAACCCTAGAATTCAAGAGAGAAGAAGAAAAATCAGCTCTATGACAAATGGTCCTCTGAAATTGACTTATACAGAAAATGGCATTTTTTTCTGACCAAGCACATCAAACACACACACACACACACACACACACACACACACACACACACACAAACAAATGAACGTAACATAACCAAGATTGGAGTTATGTAAAATACAGATTTTGGAAGTGTCATAGACAGTTAAGTGGTAAGAACAGCATAAAGCAAAAGGAGTGATTTTTTTTATGTAAAAAGTAATACACATTAGATGAAGTGAATCATTAACATCTCACAGAATATATGAGAATTTTAAAAAGTTCTCAAAATTTTACTTTCTATGTAATTTATTATTTGAGAGAAATATTTACCAAGGATTATGTATTAGTGAAGGATTGATGAAGAATATCACAAAGATTAGGTATTAGATTCTAAAGTAGTGGAGTGTATCTCTCTGTAAAATTAATTTTTCTATTGAAGTACAAGTAGAAGAAGATATGAGAAAGTCCTTTTTTTTTTTTGAATAACAAGCTCGCAGAGCCTATGATAGATTGAGTGGATAGAGAGAGACAGGAAGGTGAGGTGAAAAGAGGATCCTTCCCATAATCAGCCACCAAAAATAAACACTAATGCATATGCCAGCAAGAAAATGCTGAAAGGGCCCTGATATAGCTGTCTCATGGGAGGCTATACTAGTGCCTGGCAAACACGGAAGTGGATGCTCACAGTCAGCTATTAGTTGGAACACAGGACTCCCAAGGAAGGAGCTAGAGAAAGTACCCAAGGAGCTGAAGGGTTCTTCAACCCTATAGGTGGAAGAATAACATGAACTAAGTAGATCCCCCTGTGCTCATGTCTCTAGCTGCATATATGGAAGAAGATGGCCTAGTTGGCCATCATTGGGAGGAGAGGTCCCTTGGTCATACAGACTCTATATGCCCCAGAACAGGGGAAGGCCAGGGCCATTATGTGGTAGGGGGTGGGTAGGGGAGCATGGCGGGGACGCAGGAGGGTAAGGGAAAATTTCTGGATAACACTTGAAATGTAAATGAAGAAAATATCTAATAAAGAGGAAAAAAAAGAGGTGAGGGATAAAATACATTAATTTCTAAAGAACTTTTCTAAGGAAGCTGGGAGAGTGAATGGGGAGAAGAAAGGTGGAGAGGCATCTCTGGGAAGTAGCAGAAACCAGGGGAAGCATTTAGGAAGTTTATGAGGCTAACTCTAACTAAGACTCCTAGAAGTAGGGAATACTAAACCTGAATTGGCTACCTCCTGTAGCCAGATAGAAACCCCAGTGGAAGGATAAGCACACTAACCCACTGACAAAACCTACCAAAAACGTGTCCTACCTTCAAGAGGAGGGACAAAAACGGAGCACAGATTGAGGGAATATCTAAGCAAGGACTAGTCCATATTAAAACTCATCCCACGCAAGAACAATCCTTAACATTATTAATGATACCCTGTTATGCTTGCAGACAAGAGCCTAGGAAAACTGTCCTCTGAGAGGCTCCACTCAGGAACTAACTGTAACAAATGCAACGAGCCACAGCCAAACATTAGATGAAGCTCAGGGAGTCTTGTGAAAGAGTTGAGGGAAGAACTGAGAGACCGAAAGAACATAAGGATCCCACATGTGTATTAACAGTGTCAACTAACCTGAAAACTTTATGTCTCCCAGTGACTGAAACACCAACAAAGATCACATGTTGGCTGGACTAGGCTAGGACCGCCTCACATATGTAGTGGATGTGCAACTTGGTCTTCAAGCAGGCCCCCCAACAACTACAGCAGAGGTTGTCCCTAACTCTGCTACCTGCCTGTGAATCATGTTCTCCTAACTGGTATGCCTTGAATCCCCTCAATGGGAAAACATGTCTAATTCTACAGTGACTTGATATTCCATGGTGCATTTGGACACATGAGGGTACCTCTCCATTCTAGGAAGAGAAGGGGAAGGGAAATGGAGGTATTCTGTGAGGGGAGAGAGATTTTGTCATTGGGATGTAAAGTGAATAAATAAATTAATGAGAAAAAAGAAAGGCAAATGAACTGTTTGATATGTAATCCAGATATATTAATATAATTACCAATAGAACTCAAAGGCATAATAAAATAAATCTAAGTTTGATAAAACCAAGAGCATTAAGTGCAATATTACATAATAATCATTTTTCTAAGTGCAAAGCAGGGAAGGAGATATGGCAACTACTGAGTTTGAAGAAAACAAAGCATACTTCTAGGGTGGTAAGAATGTTAACAACAGAATTCATGAATTAAAGACACATCTTATTTCTTCAACAACTTACTGTACATTTTGTATTTAAGATAGACCATGGTAGCATCTAAGATACTCACACTCTGAAATATATGCAGAAAAATTGGTTTTGTAACTTGACCTGAAAAATATTAATGATCATATTAATATAAAAACAAAAATATGGAATTAATTTGAAGCCATATACATTGTATATTCAGAGTATTACTAAGCTATTTTAAGTATCTGAAAATGTATCTCTTACAAGAATATACAGGTGAAATAATTCTATAAAATTAAAATATTTTAGAAGTGTTTCAGTTTGAATAATATGGCACAATTCATTATGGAATCCTTATTACCTAAACTTGTTAATATTTCTTTATCTGGCTGAAGTGTCTTTGCAGATTAAATTAATTAAAGGTTTATGGGGTGGAGATTTTCCAGATGGGTGTAATATAATCACAGATGTCTTTCTTTATAAGGCAACAGATGAGAGCATCACATTCAAGTGATAAAGTCAGGAAGAGGTGGCCTTAGTACAAAGTAAGAGACTTAGAGAATGATTGCACATTGCCACTAGAAATTGGGAATGAAAAAAGAAATATTTCATTGAAGCCTCTAGAAGAAATGTAATTTTGTGTTTCTTGATATTTGAATGTCAGATATTATTGGGAAATATATGGGACTTATTAATATTTATCTCAATAAATATGGTGTAATCCATACCACAACAATAGGAAATAGAAACAGAAGCACTATGTTTCAATTTTCCATCATATAATGCAAAAATTACAAAGGTTTAGTTCTTGTGCATTTATTAGAATACAGAATATTTAATATGGTAAGACAATAAATCAAATACAGCGATTTTGCATCATTGACAAATCCTTGAAATAAAGCATGTGGCATTTACTATATTAGTTTCTACTCTACTGCATTATTTTGACTGCATATATTTTCAGTACAATAATATAATTATATATTTACATATGATGTATTATTTTGAGAAAATTTGGAAATTCAGGTAAAAAAAAAAAGAGAGAGAGAAGCTTGGAAATTGTTATAGGAATGGTATCCACTGCAAAATAGATAGTCCTTTAGCAGTATTATAAAAAGCAGATGTCAGCATTTGGAAGGGTGTAACTAGATCACATACCTCAACTGTACAACATTCAACACATAAATGGATAAATACCTCAATGTAAGACCATGAACTTAGAAAATATTAGAGAAACATGAAGGCAAGGCACTTCAAGATACTAGTATGGGTGATTATTATCAGTACAGAGATTTAGTAGTTCAGGAAATGAGAGCAACAGCAAAGATAGTCTTATATCTCATTAGGCAGTTTTTGTATAGCAAAAGATATAAAGTGGAAAATGGGCTAAAATTGAGAAAATCTAAGCAGAATATGTAAAAGGCAAATTTTATCATCCAAAGAATAAGTAATTCAATCAATACACGATTGAACAAACTGAACATACACTTATTAAAAGGCACATGCACATTAAAATATTCAACATCTTTATTTATCAGAAGATATATCAAAACTTTATTGTAATTCTATTTTAGTACTGTCAATATGATTATTATGATCACACAAATTAATGATAAATAAATTCTATTTGTCACATAAGGGGAAAAAGATATTGTGAATGTTACATAAATTAAAACAACTACTATAAAAAATCTCTGTACATGTCCTTAAAAAAAAAGTGAAACTATTATAGCTCTAATTATAGCATACCTTTGTTTATAATCAAAAGAATGAAAGTTTCTGCATGCACACAAGCACATCTGTGTTTAGTGATGTATTATTCACAACAGCCAATTCATATAATCAGTCTTTTGAATAAAGTCATGAAAACAATAAATATATGAAATTCCTAGGCAAATGGATGGATCTGGAGGCCATCATCCTGAGTGAAGTAACCCATGCACAAAAGAACTCACATAACAGGTACTCACTGATATGTGGATATTAGCCCAGAAACCTAGACTACCCAAGATACAATTTAATAAACACATGATACTCAAGAAGAAGGAGGATCAAAATGTGGACACGTCACCCCTTCCTAGAATTAAGAACAAAGCACACATTGAAAGAGTTAAAGGGAGCATTTGTGCAGCTCATGTCAAAGGATGGACCCAACGACTGCGGCTGCCAGGGATCCATCCCACATAGACACTATAGCATATGCCAGCAAGATGGTGCTGAAAGGGCCCGGATATAGAGGTCTCGGGGGAAAATATACCAATGCCTGGCAAACATGGAGGTGGAAGCTCACGGTCAGCTATTAGATGGAACACAGGGTTCCCAAGGAAGAAGGAGCTAGAGAAAGTACCCAAGGACCTGAAGGGGTCTTCAACCCTATAGGTGGAAGAATAACCATGAACTAACTAGTACCCCCTGGGCTCGTGTCTCTAGCTGCATATATAGNAAAATGTATTAACATTCTGTTACCAATAGAAAACTTTAAACTGACTAAATAAGATGTAGAATGTTGACCAAGTATGAAGAGAGTGCTGAAATGGTTTATTGTGACAAGCTATACATGAAAGTAATTTTGTGTTCTTGGGATTAGTAGAAAGAGTGAAGGTTGGTCAAAGCACACACACACACACACACACACACACACACACACACACACACACAAAAAAAAAACCAGGTGTCACAAAAACTTTAGACTATGAACTATTAGACTGTGTTGGAATACCTGAATTTGTTCTGTTTTTATGATGTCAATAAAATACCTTTCAAATTGAAGATGAATCACATTTACACCTACATTCTACCTTCACTCATGGGAAATGTTTTAAATTATTAATGAAATCTAGACATGAGTTACAGACTCTAATCAAGAAAGCCAAAGTTGATATACAACTCAGGTATTGATAAATGTAAGGTAACTTTGAAGAAAGATGAAAAGTTGATAAGTCTTTGTTGGTGATCAGATGTCAGACTGAGAGTATGATGAGGAATTATATATGTCTCATGATAATATAGCCTTATTTTTGACCTTCAGAAAATATATGAAATGTCTAGGTTTTGTTAGTTATTGGTTTTATTTAATATAGAAATAACAAGATTTATATAACTTCTAGTTTGTTTTGAGTTATTTGTTAAATTTGAGTATTTTTTTCTTTGACTATGTAGTTTAACCTCAAAAGCCTTAAAAGATATTGTTGCTATATTTGTAATATTTTATTTTTATTGTAACCCATAACTGAAAACAGCAGAAATAGAAGCTTTCCTGGCATATATATTAAAACATACAAGCGCTATACTTAGATATACTTTATCATAATGCTTTCTGGTACTCTGTAAGAGCATTGTAAGTGTGAAAAATTCAAAATGTGCTGTGTAAAAACTGACAAGTAAAATTTAAGTAACATTAATGAAATTATTTTTAATAAATATCAAATATTTCAAATTATGATAAAATTGTCAGATTTCTATGTCTTTATTATTTGGTATTCATAAATTGCTCAAGTATCAGCTTAATGTGTTTGTTTGATGAGAATTATGGAAAAGAATTATGTACCAATATATTTTTATTTTTCAACAAAAGTCTACTTATTATAATCTTGAATATTCATAAAATGAATGAATTATCAGTTAATAAATTAAAGCTTATTATTTAGGCAGTTCAGAAGAGTTTGTAACTCCCATTTGTACACATAATGGTTTGTACACTGTGTAAAATTTACAGTTTGGTTATTCAAATGCTCATTACTCTGTCCTCAGATCTCACTTTAATCTGGATCCAGCATTGTAATGCTTGCACTAAGAATCTCCTGTCTCAAGTTTCTGTAAACAGCTCTTACCCTTTATCCTCTGCCTTGTCAATAAATGCTGATTACCCAATAAAAAGGCAGAATAGAGATTAGGGTGGGATGTCTGCTAATGAGAGCTTTAGATGCTCCAGGTGGAAAGAAATATTAGAGAGAGAAAGAGGGGTTCTGAAGAGGTAGGTTAATGATAACATGCAATGGTGCTGGGAGGTAGCCAGATTAGCAGAGAAGTGTAAGGTACATCATTTAACTGATCAGCCATTGAGTTGCAGTTTTAAAGAAATCTTGATTTCCCTGTGTTGTTATTAAGGACTAGCATAAGGTAAACACATACTTCCAGCAGATTAATTCCCCAGCAGTTTACATTCATAATAAGAACAATTAATTTATGCCCACTAATGTTCTCTCTCATTTGATTTAGACACTATAAATAGGTCCAGATAAAATGATCAGTACAATTTACTTAAACTAAATTTAAATGTCTACAAACTAATTCATTAAAAGCATTGTCATGTTTTGAAATTATTTGAAAAAGCATTCCAGGTGTTTTATGCATTTAGAAAATTCCACATTGAGAAATGATGTTCAGATACAACCAAATATATTTGCAAAGGCATAATTTAGACATTCTTGGTTCCTTATGCGCACAATACGGAACTCTCTGAACATTTATGATAGTATTACCACTTGCTCTGTCCTACCTCTAGAATCTAAGCTCTAAGATGTCAATTAAATTCATAGTAGAATTCACTCAACAGCACACAAAGAAAGGATTTTATTCTTAATGTCCAATCCAAGCTCTTCTGTGTTCATTATTTTAAAGATTGAAGAAGTATGGCTCACAGATTTGTAATATGGGCCCATGACATTCTGAAATACACAGCTTATTTATTGCATTTGGTATTGCTTTACTCAGACAATTTTAAGCTATAATGGGGGTCAGTGTCCTTAAATGCCATCTTCTACTCCTACTGGGTAACACATGTGTTACCACAATCACAGGTAGCTTCAGTTTCTATGCCTATTCCTGCAAGATTGTGGTTTTCTCCATTGTGTCACCGTTGTCCATGGTTGTTGTAAGGGGTAAGTAAGTACTAGCGGTTGTCTGTAATGTTGTACATTACGATCCAATGCCATTGTTTTCCATCATCATTTTATATCTGGGAAACTTTTAATTCTAATACAATAGTCCCAGAATAGTGCATTGTATGGAGATAGGTTGCCTTACTGTGGTAAATTAGGGAATTCTGCTACATACGGCCAATTTGCTGTGTTCCATTCCAGTCTTAAAGTTTCATCTAATTTTGCTTTCAAGAACTTGGGGCATCTGTTCCTATGTGGCTTGGGTAAAGGTGGCATCGCTGACATAGGTGATAGGTTTAAACAGAGATACTCAGGAATTGTGTCCAATTCATACATTTGCATGGGTTTTATTGTGGGTGAAGTGGCTTTGTGTTGTGAGGTTGACTCTGTTTTACCAAAACCTTTCTCATTAGCTTCTTCATAATCATATTACTCATGATATTCATATATCTGTTCTTTCAGTGTTAGAGTTTGTGGTTACACAAATAACCAGTTTCCTCCAGGACATCTTTGGTTATGGTGCAAAGTACAACTTGAAGGGACCCTGATATAACTGACTCCCACAGAAGTGGATGCTCACAGTCATCCATAAGAGGGAGCACGGGCCCACATTGGAGAAGCTAGAGATAGAAACCCAGGAGCTGAAGGGGTCTGCAACCCTAGAAGAGGAACAACAATATGAACTAATCAGAACCCCCAGAACTCGTGTCTCTAGCTCCATATGTAGCAGATGATGGCCTAGTCGGCCATCATTGGGAGGAGAGGCCCCTTGGTACTGCAATCTTTATATGCCACAATACAGGGGAACACCAGGGCCAAGAAGTAGGAGTGGGTGGGCAGGGGAGCAGGGAGGGGGAGGGGGGAGGGGATTTTCGGGATAGCAGTTGAAATGTAAATTAAGAAAATATCTAATAAAAAAATGAAAACAGTTCAAGATAATTAAAAAAAAAAGAATGTGGAATTGATGGCTGTGTCACAGTCACAGGTGACTTCAATTTCTATGCCTATAAAAATGGTTGTGTAACCCTTCATATTTTATAGGTATTATATGTTAGCTGTGAGGGTTTTCTCCAATGGTTATTGAATGGAGCTCTAACATTGTTATATAGTTCCCTAAAATGACATTTTAAGGAATTTTTTCATGCATGTTATTTCCATCTGTGTTGTCTAACATGTAGGCCTCTTTTTAATCATCTTTTTATTTATTAATCATTCAATTTGTCTACATCTCAAATATCCTACTTTTTGGTTTCCCACACACACAAACAGAAAAATCCCCCCATCCCACATCTGTCCTCTCTCCCTTCCCCTTTTCCTCTATGAGAGTGATTCCCCATCCACCCACCACCCTCTCCCACCCCAGCACTCCACCATCCCCCTATGCTGGGGCATCAAACCTCCACAGGTCCAAAGGCCTCCCAAGGCATAGCCACATGTATGTTTTAAAGATGTACTGATTTAGTGCTGTTCTGAATTGATTACATTCTTTAAATCATCCATAATTTAAATAATAATATATTTCTGCCAATAGGAGCGGGTGGTACCAATGAGCCATGTCCAGTATTTCTCATTTTGTCCACTAATCTGATAACTTCCTATCTGATCCTACAATAGTGGGGTTGCTTGGGGCTCCAGTATTTGGTATGGTGGTGGTCTGTGTTGTTACAGGAATCCTAGCACTACTGGTTTTTGCAGCTCATGTGCTGACCACTCTGGTGCTAGCTATTATACTGGTAACTCCTGTATTCCTTGGTGCACAGGTCATAGTGCTCCCAGTTGTATTGCTGTCTGATATTCTGTCACACAATGCCACAACAATATGAGTCACAAGCATAATGATGCTAATATGCTTGCGACCAAAATTATGGCTATTCCTACCATTGCTCCCAGGAACTTATACAGGATAGAAATGCTGAGATGTTTAAACTTTAGGTTTTTATTAGAACTACTATTATCCAGTGTGATGCTCGTGAAGTCAATACCAATACCAAGAGGATTTCCAGGGTATCTTTACTTGTATGGTGATGTGGGAACTGACCTAGCAAATAGTCCAAATGTCCAATTTTATACCTGCCAACTTTGTGTTGGTTGTGTGTCTGTTGGCTTGTTATTTGGTCTCATCAGTGTTTTGCACAATTTACCACTGGTATTACAACATAAAGAACTATAATTATTGCTAGGCATGTATAATAGAAGCATTTCCATTAAATTCTACTAAGACACATGATCTGTCATTCAATATCTTCCAGGTCTGCTTTAACTGGCTTAATCCAGATAGAATATGCTGTTTTTGAATTACCCCTCCTGCTTCAAATGTCTGATCCTTCTTACTCCTACATATGTGTTTATAGTCCCTAATTAATATTATATCCTGTTCCATTGAGTAATGTATGTGTTTTATTTTATTGCTTCTTGTATTGGGGATTCCTTACTCAATCTTGGTTTAGTATGCATTTCATTAGTTATCCTGCTAGAGAATAACTTTTATCCCAATTTACTAGCTTAGGCTTGAGCAGGCCATTAAATCTTTTGATGGCTCATGTTGGTTTTGGTTGACAAGCCATGTGATGATCCCATTGTATATTAGAAAATCCCATTAATATTAGAAAAATAATTTAACCTTGATCCTTGTGATATGTATTCCTTGATCATACTATATAATATTTAGGGTCCCATAATGGTAAATCCAATCCCATAATGGGCATATGGTTAAAGATTTATTTGGGTGTGGCCCATTTTTGGTGAAATCTAATTAAGTGCATATGTCTCTACCAAGGTGCATCCATATATGCTCCTTTCCATTGTTTTAATGATCATATGAATTGTATTTATAAGATATGATTGAAACTCAGCTTGTGCCCTATGTTTCCCTTATACTTGTGTGTGAATCTAACTTTATCTCTTGAGCATGATTTGAATTGGTTTATTGTATCCTCAATCCTTTTCCATATCACCTTTATTTTTTCTTTCTGAAAACCACTGGAACCTGACATGCATTCCTGCATGTTCCAGGGTCCCATGTATTTTTCATATTCTTTGGTGGTAATCTCTGTTTCTAATCTCTAGTCAGTATTGGATTCTATTCTGCTTTAAGCCTTAATTTGTTGGCACTTATAGGTTCTGGTTTTCAATTTCATTTTACTCTCACTGCTTGACTGGCTAATTTATCCATTATATCATTGTGTCCAATTTAATAACCTTCTTTGTTCGTGTGGGTGTCCACATGATATACATACACCTTAACTTCTTTGGTTGTATTATATAATTCCACCCAAAATTCCTTGGACCATATATCTTTGCCATCAATTTTCCAATCGTTCATTTTCCATTTTCCATTTTCATATCCATATGGCTATACCATTGGCTATGTTCCATGAGTCAGTGAACAAATGTAGTACATTTTGTTTTCCTTTGAGGATTTGCCTTGATGCTTGCATGATTGCTACTACTTCAGCGTGTTGTTTCGATTTAGCTGGTCTTCCTTTGTGTGATCACCATTCTATCCCCTGGGTCCATAGGCTGTGACCTTCCACAAGACCATGTTCTGGTTATTGGTTGCAGAGTCATCTGTAAACCAGACATTAACCAGGGAACGCTAGGACTCTCCTGTCCCCGATGCCCTAATGGTACCTGTTTCTGGGGAGGGGTGGCATTTGGGATGATTGATAATCCCTGTGGAGTCATAGGGCAGTCAGTCTGAAGAATAGTCTCCAATGCCTGATGCCTTTGGTACCAACCCCTTTGCAGATAGGCTACCAGAGTAAAGCAGCTCTCCTAAATACCATTTCCTTTGTAGTACTTTCCCTTCCATGTGTAGACTAAGCCATCCTTCCTCTGGTGCATTGATTCAATCTAGGATCGGGATGGAGGTTCTGAATATTATTTGGTTGTTCTGCAGCACACTGGGCAAGGTTTTAAGGCCTTGCATCCTGTCCAAATTGTTTTCTCGAATAGAGAGAATTTCTTTTCAGATCCTGGGAAGCGTTTACAATAGAAACCTAATGGCTATTCTCCACCATCTATTTTGGCATATATTGGCAGATATTCCAGTTTCCTGTTTTAGGTATAGTATGTCTAAATATACTTTATCATGTAGTTGGATGTATTATAGTTAGCATATTCCTTCATATGTTTAGCACTGTTTTCACTTTTTAAACCCAATTTTCCTTTTGGTCTTATTCTATGTTTCAAGCCATCTCCTCTATGTGGGATTAGTGGCATCTGAACTCACTTTCATGGCTTTGAATCCCCTAATTAGTTTCTTTATTCAGGTGTTACTGTATGTGCTAGGGAATATAGAGCTTCAATAGTTTTCTTTCTTAAATACAATGTAAAGTTGGTTTGGGGTGGGTTTCTGGTTACTTTTTTTCAGTAATGTACCTACATTTATCACCAGGCATTTGGCTAACCAGTCTCTCATTGGTTTCCCTGACCTTTAACTCTTTCTACTGCTTAAGCAGCAGTTGGCATCAAGATGTTGGTAATCAGCTGGTGATGAGGTCCCTCATCCCTGTCTTTGGGTTGGTGGTCCCTTCTTCACTATCTCCCTTATAGCTATGACTAGTGCTGCACTTGGGCTGCAATTAATTTTGTACAACCAGAGGCTTATTGCCGATTTAGTGAAATTTAGAATTGTCAGGAAAGATATAGTCCTTAGAGGATCCAGTTTTCTTTTCATGATTCTATCTTGAAGGTGGAATCCTGTTGCTCAGGGCCAGGAAGGAGAGAGATGGGGTTCAGATGCTATTTGATCTCAAGGTTTATTCACTACAATAACAAACATCATTTCACAACACATAAATGCTAACATGGCAGCAAATGGCAGAGAGGATCTCAGGTCAGAGAGCAAGACTACATTATGTAATCTTTAATTAATAAAATAATTCTATCTATTTAATCCAGTTTATTTTTTGCAGACAAATTGTTGCTGCCTATCTCAGATATATAAATTAACATAGGAGCTTATTCCTCAGAAACCGAAACCAGATGAAATAAATTGCAACTCTTCCCTCTGCTTTCCTTATTGCAACATGGGTGACTTGCTACTTAATGAATTCCTTCCAGGACTAAGATTGCTTTAACACCCTTGCCTCTTTTCTAGACCTATAACAATGGAGCACTGAAATGTAGCCAATTAAACTATTACTGGCATAACATGTGCATTACCTCCTCTATCTACTCCTGTGTTGACTATTCTACAGGTCTGTTGCTACATGGAAAGGAAATCAAAAGCAATGCAGAATAAGATCCCCAGCTCTCTTGATGGAGTGTAGGGAGTCCTGGAAGCTCTCAATTAGCTCTATCTAACTGGCAGAGAGAATACTTCTTCTCCTCCTGTAGCATCTAAAGAAACATCCAGAGATGGGTTGGTTTTCACCCATGATACAGCCATATTTTCTCACCAGAGATTGCCCTTCTCTGCCAGATTTGTTTATAGATGCTTTGCATTGGGCTACCTTGGCTTTCAGGAGAGCCAAAAGATTTGTTGCAGCCTTGATATCGGTAATCACAGCCTTAATAGTTGTGCTCTCTCTCTCTCTCTTTCTCTCTCTCTCTCTCTCTCTCTCTCTCTCTCTCTCTCTCTCTCTCTCTCTGTGTCTGTCTCTCTCTCTGTCTATCCACTACATCTTTGTTTAAAAACATTCACACAGCACATCATGTAGATCTGTTATCCAAAAATATGTCAATAGCACTCATGATCCAGGAGAATATTGATAGGGGATTTCAGGATAAGCTTCAGGCTTTAGAGGAAGCAGTTCTATTTATGGAAAATAAAATTCAAAATATTAAGATCAGGCTTTCTGTGCAATGCTATTCCATGTTCTATTGGGTCTATTAAATCCCTTGGAAGACAATACTTGTGAACATAATTGGTCTAAGATTTGATCTCATTTAAAGGGGCTTTGGAACAATTCTAATTTGGCTTTGGATATCCATTCCCTACATCATACAATCATGGATATTAGAAACTCTAGAGTGGGTTCCACTTCTCTTGAGGAAGTGACTGAAGATGTTATTCTGTGATTCTGCTGTGCATAAGGACATTTTTTCCATCTTCCTGCACAATTTTGCTGATAACTAATGGAATGGCAGGTGGTTTACTCTTACTAGTTTTAACTCTCCTTCGATTCTGCATCAGGCAAATCAAGAACTTGGAGTCAACTTTTGTACTCTCAAATTAAAAACAGAGAGGAGGAGATGGTGAGTCCTGAATGCCCATAGTAAAAACAGAACGATATGGTTCTTGCCCCTGGAACAGAGAACACAGGTCATGGGCCTCCATGACTGTGATGGATGCTATGGGTATATGGCTTGTCTGTATAATAATGTACATATTTCATGCTCCTCCTTTGAAGTGCATCCTCTTTGTCAAGGTTAATGACTGCAGGATAATCAGAAATAACATGAGTCCCAGAGGAAAAGGCTTGGCTAATGACCCAACAAAGTGGTAAATGTTGAGACAGGACAAGAATTCTAAGAATTTAATATAGCCCCCTTCTGGTCTTCAAGTATACCTGAAACCCAGGCAGACGAGTAAGCCCACAGCCTACCTATTTCCCAGGAGGTCTGCCCTAACCAAGGACACAAACACAATTGCCTGCCCTCTACCCAAATCTGCCTGTCTCCCAGAAGGTCTGCCTTAACCAGGAACACAAGGACACAGGGACACAGGGACACAGGGGACCCAATCTAACCAGAGGCAAATGAGGCCTGTCTTAACCAGAGACAGAGACTGCATCCCAGAAGACCTGCTCTAACCCAAGTCACACAGCTCTACCTGTCTCCAAGGAGGCCTGTTCCAGTCTGAGACACTCAAGCCAGTTATGGAATTTATCAATATGAGTACCTATAAAAAGAGATTTACATTTTTAAGCAATTTCTATGTATTTTTTATGATTTTTCTATAGGAAAAGATTTTAATTCAATTAGCATTAATTCATGAAATTGTTCAATACAGTAGATGCCATATTAGAGCCGCGAAGGCACCATTGACCTAAGAGCCCAGTATATAGATCATAATACCCACCAAAATGACAAGGATCCAGTCCATCAATTTACATAGTTATGAAAAAGTTCTTAAATGTACTATTTGTGCTTTTTGCCTTTTTTTACTTCTGCTCTGGCTGCCTATTTTTGCTAACTAAATTGTGTCAACCTAGGATGTGGCTTGTGCTTAAAAGCTCAACCTGAGAAAGGTTTAGAAGTTCATTCAGGCCCAGAGTCTGCAGTTTTAGTCAAAGCTGGCTATAAAAGACTTTCGATTGGCTGAATCCTCTGTCCAAGTTATGTGCTTTGTAGGATACCTCATGACACCATCACAAAGGTTTCCTCATCAGAACATCACTCATCCAAGAGTAAGTAACATAGGCGAGTTCCTCTTGCTTTACTGGAGTAGAACTATGAGGTATTTTGTATTCTTGTCTGCTTTTTCTCACCTTTAACCCTGAAACATCCATCCAATCCCTGCCAATTGTCTCCTTTCCATTGCTCTATGATATAACTTTGCATGTGGGTGCCAATAATTGTTTTTTAGTGTTGACCTATGAACATTTTTATTTTTTTTTCTATAGGAACTTATAATGGGGCAGTTCTTTCTTTATTAAAATTCTAATCGTTTTGTTTTTGATGAAGATATGACTATGAATTATCATAGATTATAAATGGAATATGGCAGTAGGTAAATGAACAAATATTTTCAAGTTTCAGAAACGTACTTTTCCTTCAGGCTCCTATTATCGCCATGGTGGCACACACCTTTAATCTGGGACACATCTTTTGCTGGAGAACCACATAAGGACTTTGGAAGAAGGAAGATTCACTCTTCTTTGCCTTCTTGCATTTACTTGCTAACACATCTGTTTCAATCTACTAACCTTATGGGACTGAGAAACTGCTGGATCCTTGGACTTCCCATTCACAGTTGACAGTTGTTGGGGAGTGGCCTGAAGGCTGTAAGTCATCATACCAAATTTCCTTACTGAATAGAGACTATCCATAAGTTCTGTGACTCTAGCAAATCCTGACTAATATAGTTGTATTACTTTGGTCTTTCATTCATCACTTAAGGTGATTAAACATTTGTTCATACTTTCCCAGGAATAGTGTTACTGAAGAGACACTCACTTATCAATCAGTCGTTGGACCATCATAATTTGAAAATATACAAATAAATTTTACACTAGTTTTTGAAAATCTGAAAAAATGAGTTGATCAATTAATGTAAAGAACAGTAATTTTGTAAGCAAATTATTCTCAGAAATTACTAGAGAATCACTGAGTATAAAAAAACTAAAGCAAAGAGTACAATGCTTGACTTCATGAATGAAGAATTTGAAATAATTGTGAGACTTATTTTTTTTCCACATCTATTCCACGCAAACCACCATATGCTTCTTAAAAAAAAAATTCCACAATGTGACTAGGGTCATTGAAAAGTGATAGGTGGACTCAGGCATATTAAGAGTATAAGAAGACCATAGTTTTCAAATTGTTGAAATCCTCACTGTCATACTGATAATGAGCATGTGTCAATGTCACATTTAACACATTAATGAGAGAAGCAGGAAAGTGTAAGAGCTTGTTAAAACTGTGCGCAGCTGGTGCTTGTGTAATGTAAAAATAAATGTTGAAATAAGATGGCTAGTTTCTAAACCTATAAAGTTTCAGAGACTTTTAACCGACTCTTAGGCTAAAACTTAGTTGACATTGTTATACAAATACAGAACACACAAGACTCTTGGGTGAAACTTTAGAAGACAATAAATTACTTACAGAAGATATAATAATCAGAGAATAACTTTTGCCCTGCATTTCCCTCCAAGAGATCTAATAACATGAAAATATGTAAAAAGTTAACTTTGTTAAAAATATAATACCATCAGGTTAAAAGGTAGTTTAAACTTTTGTTCATAGTGTTTGAAGTAACTGAAATTAAACTGAATTTCTACTTATAATCTACACTTAAAACTGAAATTATCAAAAGCAAACGTACCCAGGACATTCTATGAATTAATGGCAATGTATTTTACATATTTTATGGCTGGGTTTGGCAATGTTTTTTACATATTGGTTTGGCTGGGTTAATTTACATAGTTATAATAGTTTATAGTTAATACAGTTGTAACGTGCCTAAGTATTTAGTATCAATAACCATAAAGTATAAGGTTGCAGAACTACCTTTTATCTCAGAATATTAAAAATTAAATGATTATTTTACTATTTGGTTATATTATCAGCTACAAGACTGAGGCTTCACAGACAAGAGCAGTTCTGGTATCTGTTATGTCAAAACACTTCTCAGATAACTCTTTTAGAAACAAATAAGACACTGTAACAAGTAAAGTTGAGATTTTAACTTATTATTTCTGGAATGTATATTTATTCAGTAGGGCAATAATCGAAAGAAGAACATAGATTTAAAATATGCAAATAACTATAATATTAGTAAAAATAAGGAGGAAGTAGAAAATATTACTATATGTTCTTCATACCCTTAAATATATTGGTTTTGCATGCTATGCAGTACTAAAATAGATACTGGAAATGATACCTACCTGACCATCTTCTGGCATCACTTCCTGTTATTCTTTGTCTCTCAAGTAAGGACATAAATAGTAGAAATTTCCCTAAAAGTATTAATTTCTCTAAACCGTTTGATAGAATTTATAATCCCTACCCCACAACTAAGCAATACTACTTACAAAAAATGTAAGTAATATTCAAACGTCACTACCTTTCCACACTTTAAAACAAGCCATGAGGTGCTGTTCCTATAGTGACCCACCCATTAGGTAGAGTTATGAACATCCTACAGAGAGACTAATGCCATTGTCATTACACTGCACACTCCAGTAAAATATTTTTTCATGGTTGTCTTGTATTCATTAACCCATATCAAAAAGTGACAGTTTTCCCTAAGATGATGAGCATGATCAGAAAAATAAAAATTTAAAAATAGTAAATGAGTTCTTCAGGATCTGAGAATAAAAAAAAACTATTCTTTACAAGAAATATATGGAGACAATATATACACAAAAATGCTCATATTCATATGCATACATATACATGTAATATATATATATATATATATATATATATATATATATTTGTATACTTGCATATAGTCATGAATAAAATAGTTGCATGGTTTTGAGTGATGTATATATATTCTTGGGTATGCACAATGTATGCATGTACATGGATAACAGAGATCATTTTGGTCCTCTTCCTCTATTATTCTGCACCTTATTTTGAGACAATTTTCATTAATCCAGACTATAACTTACCAATTCACTGATGAGTTTGGCCAAGAGGCTAAACTGTTTCAACAGTCCCTGCCCCACAATTGTTGTGTACTTCTGTTGTCTGACTTATTTCATGTGAGTTCTAGAAATCAAAAACCTTGTCATCGTGGAAAATTATGGACATCATATTATCTGGCAATAAAAATTCGTAGAGTCTCAAGAGAAGGCTCAACAGTTAATAGTACATGCTGCCGTTTCACTGGAGTTGAGTTAGCCTACCAACACTCACATAGTGATTAGAACCATTCACATTTCCAGTTTCAAGAGAATCAAAGCCTTTTTCTGAGTTTTGCAAGCACTAAGTATGCACAGAATCTCCCTTAAGCCATGTTGTCCGGGCATTGCTTTTAATATTTCACTTTACTTTATTCACTAAAAAACAAGTTACAATAATTTATTTTTGCATGTATATGTGTGTAGGTAAGCACATGCAATGGTGTATGTAAATGTCTGAGAACAACTTAGAGGAATTTGTTCTGTCTCTTTAACAGCTATGTCCTGGGGACCCAGGGATATAATTCGATCACCAGTCATTATTGCAAGTACCCTTAACTAATAAGGCATCATGACAACATTTGTTGTGTCTGATATGTTTTTACTTCCAAACTCAAGATAGAAATGAAAGTAGTACATGGTAAGTTGAAGCAGAAATAACTAAACAAATTAATTTACACATGCTTAATATTTCCAGTTGGTATGATTAGGTTTTTCTTAATATCTGATACCTGATATCAGAAGAATTGAAAAAGAATTGCATTTGTTTGTCTGTGTGAGTGTGTGTGTGTGTGTGCATGTGTGTGTGTGTGTGTATTATGAGAGAGAGAGAGAGAGAAAGAGAGAGAGAGAGAGAGAGAGAGAGAGAGAGAGAGAGAATTGTGTGCACACTGTGCACAGGAGGATCCTAAAGAAGTATGCTGACCACCCTCCTTTACTGTTTTCCAGTTTTTTGCAATGAACTTGGAGGTAGGCTAGAAGTCTACCAAAAAAACAAACCCCTGTGATCCCTCCCAAGTTTCCATTGATGCCCATGATATTATAGTTTAGACAGTTGCTGCCATATTTAATCATATCTTTATGCTTGTGAAGAAAGACTGCTACCCTTGAATCATTTTATCTATTCTCAGTAGTAAATTTATAGTAAAAATAATTTGTATTATATTTTTTATTATTTTTGTGATTACACTATAATGATGTTTTCTTCCTCCTCCTTGCTTCATACCCACATCTTTGGCCTACTTCAAACCCAAATGCATGGCCTACTGTTTTCATTAACTGTTGATTTACTTTGCCATTAACTAAATTTAAATTTAATACCCATGGTGTTTTCTTCTAAAATGTAAAATATAATTTGCTAACATTTTAAATCATATGCAATAAAGTACCTAAAATGGGCTTATCAAGTGAGTATTGTATTCTAGTGTAATTTAGGTAAGGATTAGTTAATCCAGCCTCATAGTTATGATTTGGTTTTTGAATTCTAAGCCATAGTTTTCAAGTTAAAGAAGGAAACTTTTATTAGTTAGGACATCTAGGAAGAACAAAGATACCTTTCATGCTCAGAATTCTTTGAAAGTTCAAATTTTCTGAATAGAAGTTTGGAAAAGAAATGACATGAAAAGATTTCCAATAAGGTTAGAGTGGTACACAAGTCACTGATTACTGTGATATAAGCATGTTATGAGGCTTGTGGCCTCATTAGGTACATGTGGCAGACAGGAGATGCTGTACACATTCATAAAAGGAAAGTAAATATCTGATAAAACCACAAGAGCTTAGAAGTTTCTTGAAATAAAAAAAAATCCTCATTAAGATAGCCAACTTTTATTACCATGACACATGAAACAATGCCTAAATTACCTTAAAATTTTGAACAAGTAATGATGTACAGCAATGTTACAGTTCAAATAGACCATACAATCATGCTAATACAGTTTTAGCCACCAAAAATTGCAGGTGTTATTTTGTACTCTATCTTTGTCTTTATGAATCTGGTTAGAAAATGGAGTCAGTGTGTGTGTGTGTGTGTGTGTGTGTGTGTGTGTGTGTGTGTGTATACACATGTACATATATATGCATATGTTTTATATGTATGTGTATATGTATGTATTTGTGTGTCTGTGTCTGTGTGTGTGTCTGCATATGTTATAATTAGCTTATTTCTTTCTTAATATGTGTGTAAAATTGATCCAGGTTGTGGCATTAATTTGTGAATAGGATTCAGTTCACAAGAGTGTTATATCTCTGGTTACACTGTGCCATCAGTTACAAAGCAAGGAGAAGTAAATGTGGGTGGTCAATTCTTACATTTTACCTTTTACACATTTTAGAATTAAAGACCACCATAGGTGCTGCCCTCACCCAGAGGGTTTTTGTTTTGTTTTGTTTTCTTTTCTTTTCTTTTGCTTTTGTTTTGTTGTTATTGTTGTTCTGCTCTATAAAACCTCTCTAGAAATTCTAATGGACAGACCCATCTAGAGGTGTTTTCTAGGCAAATTATAAATCTCATCAAACTGATTATCAAACTTAATCATAGTGAGGGCATACTTTGTCAACTTGACATTCAAACAAATATCTGTAAATATTCAACACTACAATTAACCCAAGGCCTGAAGGTCATTTACATAAGCAGAATATATTCAGGTTCAAATGGCAGGAAGTGCATCTTTAATATTTCAACATGGTTCAAAAACAAAGTATCTATTTTCTCTGAGGCTCTGAAAATCAAAATAATATTTCTCATATAAAATGAATTTTAGTTGAGATTCAGGATGTGATACAGGCATACCTTTTACCAATGAAACAGAAATTATGCAAGACAAATACTCCATCCTGTAACTCTATATCCAACACCTTGTTCTTATGATGAAGATTTCTGGGTCTTATCTGCCTCAATATTATCACCCATCTATATCTGTGCTTTCAAGTATGCAAACTTTCTCTTGCAGCTGATTTGACTCTGTGGCTGCAGCTTAAATCAGTGTAATATTTCCTGGTATCAGCAGCTCCTTTGGGTTTATATGTTAACTTACTTTTCCCTTCATAGCTTCATGTAATAATCTCCTGGGCTTCCTTGGAAGTAATTCAATCCTGTCACACATCACTTAATTTTATTGACTTACTTGAACTCAAAATAGGCAGAATGAAGCCGTATTCTTGGGCAGTATATAGTATATAGTATAACTATTCTTCAGAATACTTTCTGTTCCCCTCTGAAATATTTTAAGGCAGAGTTTGTCTTTCTGCATTTCTTTTGTTATTTAGTCTTCCAAACTCATAACAGAACTCCACATTTTCTCTGTTCGTAGCATATATATATATATATATATATATATATATATATATATATATATTTTAGATTTGTGTCCAGACTCTTCCACATGCCCCCAGCAAACCAATTATAAAGATGCAGAATCTTATGATCAGGTTTATCAATGTGTCCTTATTCTTGGTACCAGTTTTCTGTGTTAGTTTTATTCTTATTGCTGTAGCAAAGTATCTACTATATGCAACTATAGTGACATGAATGAAAAGGGTCCCTGAAGGTGCATAGGACTGGAACTTTTAGGAGATGTGGCCTAGTGGGTGGACATTTCTTAGTAGAGATAGGTTTTGAGGTTTCAAATGCTCATGCCAGGCTTAGTGTTTGTTATTCTCTTCCTATTCCATGCTAATCTGTATATAGAATGCTCAGCTACTATTTAGCACCTTGTCTGCTGCATGATATCATGATTCCTGCCATGAAGACAATAGACCAAATCTCTGAACTATAAGCCATCCTCAATTAACTGTTTTCCTTTATAAAAGTTTCTGTGGCCATGGTGTATCTTCACAACAATAGAAATACCAACTGATAGATCCTCTTAAGAATAGAAATATTTAATTTGCTTAATATTCTAAGTGTGCAGACCATCATCAGTGGAAAATCATGAATGCAGGAACAAAAACAATGCCATAGTTACTAGAACTGCATCTATTGTAAGGAAGAAAAAGGAATGCTTTTGTTAGTGTCTCTCTCCATTCTGTTGTCTGGATCCATAGATCATGTAATAATGTAACTCCCATTTTGAGAGATAGACAACTCCAGTGTAACATCTCTATAAATTCTGTGATAGAACAATTTTGGGTTTCATCTCCTATATGATTCTAAATCCTCTTAAGATGACATTCATATTAAATCTCATTTTTCTTTTCTATGGTTAAATAACCAGTTTTATTATAATAATTTGATTGTATAATGAATATCAATGATATATATGAAAATTAAAAGTATTCTGAACATCTGCCCAATGTGTACTAATGTTACAGTGATACAGATAATTTATAATTGAGCAATTCTTTGAAAGGATCATAAATGCTTTTCTTTTAATAATTTACAATAGTGAATGGATATCAATTTCAAGCTACCCAGAAAAGACATAAAATTAACAACAGATTTTTTCAATGTTAGTTGATTTTAAATCACTTTTAACGATCTCAGAACAAAATAAAAGATCTTTATTAAGGCTGGAGAATAACTTGTCCCCCATAGACTTATATTTAATCATGACCAGGTAGTGGTAATTTGATGTATTAATTTTGGAAACCAGGAACTGTTTATATGTAACACACAGTTCACCTAGGTATATTATTTGTAAAAGGCCTTGAAATTATACCCACTTCTATTTCAACAGTGACATTCCCCATCCTCGTCATCAAAAGGAGAAAAGGAATCTTCCACTACCTAAAGCAGTATTCCATTTCCATCATGAAGACTACAGTAACTCATTTGTGACACTTTTTACTCAGAAAAATTAACAACAATAATTTCTAAAGAAAATTGGTTCTGATCTTCCACCTGAACCTGGGGGAGGGTGCCAAGGGCACCAGAGGACTCTGCACAGGACACCTAGCACACCCAGGATCTCGGGATCATGGGTGAGTGGAATGCAACATCAGCACCAAAAAATTGGGAGGGTCTTATGCAGCAGGAACAGGGACAAAGGAACCCTGCCTCACCAGAGGCTGGAATTATTTCCTGTTGGAGCTTCCTCCTGAACCCGGCAGAGGGTGCCAAGGTTCCCTGAGGACTCTCTACTTCCTAGGACCCCCAGCACACCCAGGACATCCTGAGCACTGGAGGGCACAGTGGGCAACAGAAAAAAAAACAGAGCTTTTGGACAGGGTCCCTTCCGGCCTTCATCCTCAGCCAGGAGGCAGAACTGAGACCCAGACCCCTTGGCAACTTCCTTGCAGGAGGAGAGTTGGCTTACCTGGAGGGTTCTGACCCCAGAACTCAGGAGGTGGATCAGAGCTCCAGACTTCTGGACACCTGCCCTACAAGTGGAGAGCTTGCCTGCAGAAAGTGCCCTGAACAAGTGAGAGTTGGACTCCCAGGAGTGTTGACAGAGGCTAAGAGAATCAAAGGAGGAGCAAGCTCCAGCCAGAGACAGCTAGAACATTAACACCATAGATTACAAGATGGCGAAAGGCAAAGGTAAGAATCTTACTGACAGAAATCAAGACCACTGGGCATCATCAGAACCCACTACACCTACCAGAGCAAGTCCTGGATACTCCACCACACCCGAAAAACAAGACTCGAATTTGAAATCATATCTCATGATGGTGGTAGAAGATTTTCAGAAAGGCATTAATAACTCAATTAAAGAAATACAGGAGAACACTGCTGAACAGGTAGAAGTGCTTAAAAAATTACAGGAAAACACTGCTAAACATGTAGAAGTCCTTAAAGATGAAACACACACACACACAAAAAAATCCCTTAAAGAATTACAGGAAAAGACAACCAATTAGGTGATGGAATTGAATAAAACCATCCAAGAACTAAAAAGTGAAGTAGAAATAGTATATATAAATGACACTAAAAATTCCACCAGAGAACTTCTAACCTGATAAACAGTTTCAGCAGAGTAGCTGGATATAAAATTAACTCAAACAAATCAGTGGCCTCTCTCTACACAAAGGATAAACAGGATGAGAAAGAAATTAGGTGAACAACACCCTTCATTATAGACACAAATAATATAAAATACCTTAGTGTGACTCTAACTAAGTAAGTGAAAGATCTTTATGACATGAAGTTCAAGTCTCCAAAGAAAGAAGTCGAAGATGATCTCAGAAAATGGAAATATCTCCCATGTTCATTGATTGGAAGGATTAATATAGTCAAAATGGCTATCTTGCTGAAAGCAATCTACAGATTCAATGCAATCCCCATCAAAATTCCAACTCAAGCCTTCACAGAGTTAGAAAGTGCAAATTTCAAATTTATCTGGAATAAGAAAAAAAAAAAAAAAAACCTAGGATAGGAAAAATGATTCTAAAAAAAAGAACCTCCGGTGGAACCACCTTGCCTGACCTCAAGATGTACTACAGAGCAATTTTGATAAAACTGCATGGTACATGTATAGCAACAGAAAGGTTAGATCAAAGGAATAGAATTGAAGACCCAGAAAGGAATAGAGACACCTATGGTCACTTGATCTTTGACAAGGGAGCTAAACCCATCCAGTGGAAAAAAGACAGCATTATCAACAAATGGTGCTGGCCAAACTGGTGGTTATCATGTAGAAGAATATGAATTGATTCATTCATATCTCCTTGAAAAAGCTCAAGTCTAAGTGGATCAAAGAACTCCACATAAAACCAGAGACACTGAAATTTAGAGAGGAGAAAGTGGGGAAAAGCCTCGAAGATATGGGCACAGGGGAAAAATTCCTAAAAAGAACAGCAATGAATTGTGCTGTAAGATCAAAAAATCAACAAATGGGACCTCATAAAGTAGCAAAGCTTATGTAACACAAAAGATACTGTCAATAAGACAAAAATACCACCAACATATTGGCAAAGGATTTTTACCAATCCTAAATCTGATAGAGGACTAATATCCAATATGTACAAAGTGCACAAGAGGCTGGACTCCAGAAAATCAAATAACCTCATTAAAAATGGGGTACTTAGCTAAACAAATAATTCTCAGTTGAGGAATACCGAAGGGCTCAGAGCACTTGAAAAATATTCAACATCCTTAATCATCAGGGATATGCAAATCAAAACATCCATGATATATATATATATATATATATATATATATATATATATATATATATATATATATATATATATATATATTTCAGGACAGCTCTGGCTGTCCTGGAACTCACTTTGTAGAACAGGGTGGCCTCGAACTCAGAAATCTGCCTGCCTCTGCCTCCCGATGCTGGGATTAAAGGCGTTTGCCATCACACCTGTCTCATCCATGATATTCTAACTCACACCAGTCAGATGGCTAAGATCAAAGATTCAGGTGACAGCAGAATCTGGTGAGGATGTGGAGAAAGAGGAACACTCCTCTATTGCTGGTGGGGTTGCAAGCTTATACAACCACTCTAGAAATAAGTCTAGAATTTCCTCAGAAAACTGGACATAGTACTACTGGAAGATCCAGCAATCCCTCTCCTGTGCATATACCCAGATGTTCCAACTTGTAATAAGGACACATGCTCCACTATGTTCATAACAGCTATATTTATAATAGCCAGAAGCTGGAAAGAATCCAGATGTCTCTCAACAGAGGAATGGATACAGAAAAGGTGGTACATTTACACAATTGAGTACTACTCTGCTATTAAAAACAATGAATTTATGAAATTCTTAGGCAAATGGATGTATCTGGAGGATATAATCCTGAGTGATGTAACACAATCACAAAAGAAGTCACTTGATAGCACTTACTAATAAGTGGATATTAGCCTCCAAACTTAGAATACCCAAGATACAATTTGCAAAACACAAGAAAATCACGAAGAAGGAATACCACCTCCTGGATACTTACCCATGGAAGGAGTTTCAGAGACAAAGTTTGGATCTGATATGAAAGGATGGACCATTCAGAGCCTGCCAAACCCGGGGATCCATCCCACAATCAGCCAACAAACACAGACACCATTGCATATGCCAGCAAGATTTTGGTAAAAAGACCCTGATATAACTGTCTCTTGTGAGGCTATGCCAGTGCCTGGCCAATACAGAAGTGGATGCGCTCAGTCATCTATTGGATGGAACGCAGGGCCCCCAATGGTGGAGCTAGAGAAAGTACCTGAGGAGTTGAAGGGGTCTGCAACTCGATAGGTTGAACAACAATATGAGCTAACCAGTATCCCCAGAGCTCCTGTCTCTAGCTGCATACATGGCCATCATTGGGAAGAGAGGCCCCTTGCTCTTGCAAACTTTATATGCCCCAGTACAGGGGAATGCCAGTGCCAAGAAATGGGAATGGGTAGGTTTGGGAGCAGGGCTGGGAGAGGGTACAAGGGACTTTCTGGATAGCATTTGAAATGTAAATGAAGAAAATATCTAATAAACAATTTAAAAAAATAGGTTCTATAAATGAATTATAGCTGGGTAGTGGTGGGGCATGCCTTTAATCCCAACACTTGGGAGCCAGAAGAAGGCAGATTTCTGAGATCCAGGCCAGCCTGGTGTACAGAATAAGTTCCAGGAGAGCCAGGGCTGCACCAAAAATACCTGTCAAAAGAAAAAAAAAAAAAAAGTGGATCATTGATGGGATAAAACTGATCATATGATTTATAGTCCTTGGAAAGTGACATTAGGAAAAGAATTTTTTTTTTTTTTTTTGGCTTTTGGCTTTTGGCTTTTGGCTTTTGGCTTTTGGCTTTTGGCTTTTGTGAGACAGGGTTTCTCTCCATAGCCCTGGCTGTCCTGGAACTCACTCTCTTACTCTATAGACCAGGATGGCCTCAAACTCAGAAATCTGCCTGCCTCTGCTTCCCGAGTGCTGGGATTATAGGCATGCCCCACCATGCCACATGATCAAAGTAGATTATATCAGAGAAATGCCAGGCTTGTTTAACATATGAAAATTCATTAATGTAATCCACTATATAAATAAACTCAGAGAAAATAATCACATGATCATCTCACTAGATGGTGAAAAAGCATTTGACAAAAATACAAGATCAATTCATGTCAAAAGTATTGGGAAGATCAGAATTCAGAGCCCATACCTAAATATAATAAAAGCAATACACAGCAAACTAACAGCCAATATTACATTAAATGAAGAGATGATTTAAAAAATCCCACTGAAATCAAGACAAGACAAGGCTGCCCATTCTTTCCATATATATTCAATATAGTACTTGAAGTTTCAGCTAGAGCATCTAGATGATAGGTGATGCAGGGTATAAAAATTGGCAAGAAAAAAGTCAAAGTATCAATATTTGTAGATGATGTAATAGTGAACATAAGAGTCCCCAAAATTCTACAAGAGAATGTCTATAGCTGATAAACTTCAGCCAAGTGGCCAGATATAAAATTAACTCAAACCAATCAGTAACCTATCTTTATGCAAATGATAAACAGGCTGAGAAAGAAGATAGGGAAATAATACCCTCCACAATAGTAACAAATAATATAAAATATCTTAAGGTAACTCTAACCAAACAAGTGAAATATCTGAATGACAAGCACTTCAAGTCTCTCAAGAAAGAAATTGAAGAAGACCTCAGAAAATGGAGAGATCTCCCATACTCATGGATTAGTAGGATCAATGTAGTAAAAATGGCAATAGTGCAAAAAGCAGTCTACAGATTCAACACAATCGCCATAAAAATTCTAATAATTTTTCAAAGACATGGAAAGAGCAATTTTCAATTTCATAAGGAAAAGCAAAACCTAGGAAAGTGAACAATAAAAGAACTTCTGGGGGGAAATCAACATTCTTGACTTTGTGCTGTACTACAGAGAAACAATGGTAATAACTGCATGGTATTGGTACAGAGACAGACATGTTGATCAATGGAATAGAATTGAAAACCCAGAAATAAACCCACACATTTATGAACACTTGATCTTTGACAAAGAATCCAGAAACATATAGTAGAAAAAAGAAAAACTTTTCAATAAATAGTGCTGGTCTAACTGGCAGTCTTTAAGTAGAGTAATGAAAATAGAACCATATTTATCACCTTGCACAAAGCTCAAGTCCAAGTGTATCAAGAACCTCAACAAAAACACAGATACACTGAATCTAATATAAGAGAAAGTGGAAAAATCCTATAATTCACTGGCACAGGGGTGGGGCGTAATTTCCTAAATAAAATTTAATGGCTTAGGCTCTAAGATCTACAATTGATAAATGAGACTTCAGGAAACTGAAATGCTTTTGTAAGGTGAAGGACATATTAATAGGAAAAATATATAAGTTAAAAAAATTTACTAACCCCATACTAATAGAAGGCTAATATTCAACATATATAAAGATATTGAAAATTAATCTCCCAAAATCCCCAAACATCCCAATCAAAATATAAAACTAAACAGAGAATTCAAAACAGAGGTGTCTTGAATGGCTGAGAAGCATTTAAAGAAGTGTTCAAAGTCTTTAGTTATCAGGGAAATGCACATCAAAATCACTCTGAGAGTTGATCTTACATCAATCAGAATGGCTAAGATCAAAAATTCACGCGACAGCACATACTGGCAAGGATGTGGAGAAAGAGGAACACTCCTACATTGCTGGCAGGATTGCAAACTGGTAAGAGTGGTTACTCTGGAAATCAATCTGTACATTCCTCGGAAATTCCGAACTAGATCTACCTGAAGACCAAGCTATAGAACACTTGGGCATATAACCAAGAGATGCCCTACCATACCTCAGAAGCACACGCTTTACTATGTTCATAGCAGCCTAACCTATGATATCCAGAAGCTGGAAACATCACAGATGTCCCACAAGAGAAGAATGAATACAGAAAATGTAGTTCATTTATACAATAGAATACTATTCAACTATCAATATCATGCTATTCCCAGACAAATAGGTAGAACTAGAAAATATCCTGAGTGAGGTAATTTAGACATAAAATTATGTACTCATTAATAAGTGGATATTAGACAAAAATATACAGAATGCCTAGGATACAGTCCATAAAACTCAAGAAAGTTAACAAGCAGAAGGACCCAAGTGAGGATGCTTTAATCCCACTTGGAAGAGAGAAGGAAACAATACCAGGAGCTAGAGTGAGGGAGAGACCTGTATGGGAGAAGGGGGAAGGGGAACATTATCATTTACAGGGGTGGGGGTGGGTAGGGAAACAAGAAAGAAGCCCTGAAAGTCCAACAGAATTAATGGAAGTATGCAACCTTAGGTGGTTGGAGGTGGTGGGAGGCACTTCTGTAAAGTAATAGAGACCTGGGTGGTGAGAGACTCTCAGGATTCAAAGGGAGGGACCTTAGATGAAATGACCAACAGTAGAGGGAGGGAACTCATAGAGTCTACCTCCACTAGAAAGGCAGGACATCAAGTAGAGGGATAGGGTTGCCATCCCATAGTCAAAAACTCTGCCCTAGTATTGTTCCTGTCTAAAGTAAACTGCAGGGATAAAAATGGAGAAGAGACTGAGGGAAAAGAGATCCAGGGACCAGCCCAACTTGACTTGCATCTCAAAGGGAGGCTCCAAGGTCTGACACTATTACTGATGCTATGGTATGCTTACAGAATATATCCCGGCTGTCCTCTGAGAAGCCCAACATGCAGCTGACTGAGACAGATGGAGATATGTATAGCCAAACATTGGTTGAAATCAGGGACCTCAGTGGTTGAATAAGGGACAGGCTGGAAGAAGCTGAGGAGGAAGGCCACTCCATAGGAAGACCAGCAGTTTCAACTAACCTGGACACCTGAGACATCTCAGACACTTAGCCACCAACCAAGCAGCATGCATGAGCTGGTCTGTACTTCCCTCTACTCCCAGACACATATACAACAGAGGACTTCCTTGTCTGAAGCACATCTCAGTGGGAGATGTGCTCAATCTAAGACCCCAAGGAGTAGAAAGGCCTGGGGTGAGGGAGGATCCTAATAGCGACAGGTGGGTGGGGGGAAGAATTGGATGAGAATCTATGATAGAACAGACCAGGAGTAGGGCAATAAATAGATTGTAAAAAAATAAAAAGTAATTTAAACAAAGAAATTAATTCTAAGATATTTTGGCTTGTGTTTTATGATGTTGCAGTCCATTGTTAGATGGTTCTATTGCTGGGTATCTGTAGCAGATTTCAACCTCATACCAGGAATGGCATGGCCTAAGAGAGCTTTTCATTTCACTTGTAGCTAGGAGCATATGTGTATAATATGTATGTATATATATATGTATATATGGAAAACAAATACATCTCTCTAAAATACATATGATATAATTCTTCCAACAAGTTTCTTCTTTCTACTTTTTCTCAACTACCCAAAAATGGCATTATATTTGAACTCATGAACGAATTGATTCTTTGATTACTTCAAAGCCCCTGTGCTCCAATCATTTTCTATCAGTTCGTTAGCTGGCAACTTCTTCATTAACACAAAAGACTGGGGTGAGGGCAAATATATGCGATACTTAAAACCTGACAGGATAAAAGTTGTGAAAAATATTTTCTCTATTGTATACACATCATAAATATTGGATTTTGTTATAACTACAGTCTAGAATTACTCAAGAACATAGATAATTCTAACTTTTCTTTGTGCACTAATTTTCTATTTTGTCTCTACATACAGAAATAACATTCAGGAATATCATATCAGATATCTTTGATCTACCAGAAACTAGGACATGGTTAATTAGATTGTCTCTTTTTAAACACGTTATCAATACATTACTGCATGTAAGAAATGCATTTCTTAGTTCTTGATTTTTTTTTTTTGTAGACAAATCAAATTTCATCAGATTATACAGACAGACAATCATCAAATTTTGATATCAGAGATTGTGAAGATGATTCTACATACTTATCTTTTCAATAAATATCCATCATTTTTTGTAGCAGTTCTGGCCTTTCTCATAGCAATGTTTTAATCTTGCTTATTTTAACCCTTTAAAATGTTGCATAAAGTGGGTGGAAATGACAAGGGGCAGTGAATACACAGAACACAAAAGAATAAGAAATACCCAAGAAAACAAATAAAATTTAAAATGTAATAAAACATAAAAAAAAAAAATTCCCACAGAAACAGACGATAACAGCCACAGCAGCATACTCATGGTACAGTAATATGCATCAGCCCCATAGATATAAAGGGAGATAGTGAAAAGCCTAAGTTTAGTAAGTTTGTTCTGGAAATTCAAGCTTGGTGGTAATAAGTAGGCTTAGTTTATAATATACATCATGTGCTTTCTTTTAAACTTGTTACTGATATTGATTTTTAATATTTATAGTATTATGTCAGGTTTGTGATCTATGCTAAAGATTGAATACTTTCTAGCATATATAAAACCCTTGCTTGGATTATCACTGAAAGGAGTGAATTGGCCTGAGACAAGCTGTCTCCAATATAGGGTATAAACTAGCAGTTCAGCAGACCAGGCCTGAGTTTCTGCTTCTCAGAACTGGGCAAGTCAGTTCCAGGAACAACTGCAAGCTTATGTAAGAGCAACTCCTCCTAAATTTGCAAAAAACAGTTAAGCTTAAGATGGTGCTCACCCACTTGCCCACCTACTCCACCTCCCCACCCTGGCATTCCCCTACACTGGTACCTCCAATTGATGTCCAACCAGGACATAAGCAACTGGAGTCATGGGTCCCTCCATGTGTACTCATTGGTTAGTGATTTAGTTCCTGGGAGCTCTGGAGTGTCAGGTTGGTTTATATTGTTGTTCTTCCTATGGGGTACTAACTGGAAATCGTTTTGGAAGATTTAGTTACACTATTTGATCAACTACTTTAGTACCCTGTTGTACGTTTCTCGGATGTCCCATACGTGTGTAAGCTGACCTAGACTTTCCTGTTCATCCTTGTAAAAAAGGTAAAGAATTGGGTTTTCGATAGAGGTTGACTCTCAATGAACTTTTCCTTTAAAATAAATGGAAATTCTTTACTACAGGCAAATGGATGGAACTTGAAAATATCATCCTGAGTGAGGTAACTCAGTCACAAAAGAACACACACAGTATGTACTCACTGATAAGTGGATATTAGCACAAAAGTTTGGAATACATTGGTATTCAATTCACAGACCACTTGAAGCCTAAGAAAAAAGGAAGACCAAAACGCAGATGCTTCAATGTTTCTTAGAAGCATGAACAAAATACTCACAGGAAGAAATATGGAGACAAAGTGTGGGACATTCAAAGATGGCCCTACCTGGGGATCCATTCCATATACAGAGACCAAACCTAGACCTTATGGTAGATGCCAGTAAGTGCTCGCTGATAGAAGCCTGATATGGCTGTCTCCTGAGAGGCTCTGATAGTGCCTAACAGATTCAGAGGCAGAAGTTGTTGGCCAACCATTGGACTGAGCTCTGGCATCCCCGATGCAGAAGTTGGAGAAGGGACTGAAGGAGCTGAGGGGGGTTGAAGACCCATAGAATTAGCAGCAGTGTCAACAAGTCAGAAACCTGGAACTCCAACAAAAGAATACAAATGGAGGGACCCATGTCTCTGGCTGCATATGTGGAAGAGAATGGACTTGATGGGCATCAGTGGGAGGATAGGCCCTTGGGTCTGAGGGTCTTTGATACCTCTATGTAGGGTAATGCAAGGGCAGAAAGACAGAAGTGGATTGGTAGGTGGGAAAGCACACTCAGAGAGGCATAGGAAGGGGGTGTGTGTGTGATAGGTTTCTGAAGGGGAGACCTTGAAAGGGGAAAGCATTTGAAGTATAAAAAAAGAAAATATCCAATAATAAGAAAAAGGAAAGAATATCATTGGTAAAACAAACTACTCTCAAGACTAGGTGTGACTAGGTGACATGCTCATCAGTAGACCAAGAGAAAACCAACTCATGGGGAAATCTGCAACTTCCTTGTCTCATAATGTAAAGTCTGAACTTTTCCTACTCCTCTTTAAAGTTCATGTTATTCATGTTTATTTTTCATTCTTTTTTTTTTATTAGATATTTTCTTCATTTACATTTCAAGTGTTATCCAGAAAGTTCCCTATATCCTCCCCCCTCTGGGCCTGTTACCCTACCCACCCGCTCCCAGCCCCTGGCCCCGGCATTCCCCTGTATTGGGGCATATAAAGTCTGCATAACCAAGGGGCCTCTCTTCCCACTGATGGCCAACTAGGCCACCCTCTTCTATATATGCAGCTAGAGACATGCGCTCAGGGCTACTAGTTAGTTCATGGTTATTCTTCCACCTATAGGGTTGAAGACCCCTTCAGCTCCTTGGGTACTTTCTCTAGCTCCTTCTTCCTTGGGAACCCTGTGTTCCATCTAAAAGCTGACCGTGAGCTATTTTTCATTCTTAACTTACTATTTCACACAGCAACCCACAAGTTCTTTGTGCATATATTATGACATAAGAGTTTAGTGTTTTTGTATGGTATACTCGAGTGAGTAAATGACTAGGTCTCTGTTTCCTGGGAATTCTCTTGGGCTTTTGTTCTTCTCTTCGTTTCTTTTGTCTACTTATGATGTATCATTTTTTTATCTTGTCATATCTCATCTTATATTTTATTATCCTATAAAAGCATGTTTGTTTTCTGCTGAAAGACAGAAAGGGCATGGATCTGGATAGGAGTGGACAAATGTGTGGAGAGATTGGAAATAGTAGAGGTTGAGGAAACCAGAATGTGACTATATTATGTAAGATAAAATATATTTGTAACAAAAAGGAAAAAAAAAGAATAAGGAAAGACAGTATAGTAACAATGTATGAATTTAGTAAATTCCAGATGAATTACAATAGAGAAATATCACTTGTGAAGAATTTAGTGCTTACTCTTTGTAATGATAATTTTTGCCACATGTTCACATGATGCTTAAACTCAATTGACTTACTTTTTATGATCCATACTCATATCATATTGATAAAAATGCAATTTTACATGATTAAATGATTTACATGATTACAGTTAAAATTTCTTGATACAATCAAGATTCTTTTACTTAAGCTGGAATAGTTTTACTCTGAATAGGACAATATCTCATTTTCTATTTTGTTTAGAGGGTCTTAGATAGAAAAATTAATTTTTAAAGTATGACTAATGCACCAGAGGACCAATGCTGGCTGCGTTTCAGACACACAACATCTGGGGACCTTGTAGTTTCTCAGACCTAAATATAGTTTTGAAGCCACTGCTTTTTTTCAGAAATCTCTAGTTTAGTTTATTAGAAAATAATTGAAAAGGAGAATTTGCATGGTTTTCATTTTTCATAGTTTTCCTAAACCAATTCTTTGGGCAAAACTGGGAGGAATTTTCATGATAAGCTGTCAACATCATCGCCGTATAAGAAAAACACATCACCTTGTCCTCTTTATTTCACATGCAAAAGACAGCCCCACTCAAGGGAAATGTGTCTGTTGTTCACACTCTTCCTCTACACTCTTGGAAATATCATTTAACTTTGAGTGCTCAGTGTCACACCTCTGAAACTTGCTGAGCTTGGCAATCCTGGCACGAATCCTTGACAGCTTGTCAGACCTAAGGCAAATGCATGTAATCTTCCCTCCCGGTAATTAATAATTAATTATTGTTCATTAATCTGTAATGAATGGTGGTTTGGAACAGTATAGCCTCAAAAAAAGTGAAACAAAAATCACTGTTATTTTAAAAGGCACTTCCCAGCTGAATTTCTTTTCTTAAGTCTACGTAATTATCAGTTTAATTTTGAAAGTCACCAAGATGAGAGCAGTGCAGAGATGTGATGAAATGGCCACATAGTTGTCACCGGACCTCAGTGAAGTTTGTCTTTAGATGAAATTTAAATCAAGAAATACACTTATTTTCAAGGTAAGAAAACCAAACACACCAAGGTCAGTTAGTTTCTCTGTACTGCTATGAGAAAGCTATTGTCTACATTGTGTATGTATATATCACATTCTACTGAAAAATAAGAAAAGAAAAAAATCAAAGGCTGATGAAGTCTTTTTAATAGATGTGAATAATTAGACTTTTTTTTTTGTATTCATCTTTGTTCTTCAGGTATTCACAGTGTCGCTATTTGTAATGACAATATGTTGAGTCCTTACTTGATGGGGAAAAGCTAAAAATCTCCCTCACATGACATTTATAGAAGTTGTGAAAGAACGTTTTTTAAGATGTCCCTTAAACTATTGAATCTATTGTCAGTCTTCAGTGTGCAGAGGTAATGCTTCCCTGCTCACGTGAAAAATTACTCAGAATTCCTCAATTCACAGGAAAATAATGCCTTTACAACCACTCTGCCAAAACAACAGAAGACGTAGAAAAGATCCTCACATATATGTGAATAAAAGCAGTCTATAATTACCAGTGTGTAGAACTACGCATACTCCCATACCATCTCTCCTTAGTATCACATTCGCCCTTGAATATGAAGATGATTTTGTGAAATAGTTCATTCTATGGAGAAAGATTTCCATTTGTCCTCCAGTGTCTAACTTGTAATCTCAGAATGTTTAATTTTGATATTGTGATAATAAATGTTTCAAATTCACATTTTTTTTTGAGGGGGGGCTCCGAGACAGGGTTTCTCTGTGTTGCCTTGGCTGTCCTGGAACTCACTCTTTAGACCAGGCTGGCATCAAACTCAGAAATCCCTCTGCCCCTGCCTCTGCCTCTGCCTCTGCCTCTGCCTCTGCCTCTGCCTCTGCCTCTGCCTCTGCCTCTGCCTCTGCCTCTGCCTCTGCCTCTGCCTCTGCCTCTGCCTCTGCCTCTGCCTCTGCCTCTGCCTCTGCCTCTGCCTTTGCCAAGTGCTAGGATTAAAGGCATGCAACAATCCAGCCTGCCTTATTTTTGGTGACTTTATACTAAGAGAATCAAGACCTTTAATTTACTACAAATTTTTATCTCTGAAAATATAAATTAGTGTCCCTGCTCATTGATTTTAATAATACAAATTCTACCTTTTAAGGTTTTAAAAATAATTCCATACATTAAAAAGAAAAGCTAATAGCAAAATATTTTACCTTCTTTAATCTGGCATATTAGCTTTTCTTCAATATCGTGTTTTACTTGTTCCTTGGGTAAGTTCTTTGTGAAGACAAATACAAGAATTTTGCTAATGTGAAAGGTGTTTATGAATGATTTTTTTTACATTTATTATATTAGTGAGTGGAAACCATGTGATACTTTTTAATAGCATTCTCATGTGTGTCACAAGAGCTGTAATTATATTCCGTAATGAATAATATATTTGGCAGTAAAGAAATTACATACCAGAAACAAAACATTATTTATTTATCTCATATTTGATGGCTAGGTCCTAATTTTTCTTTTCTGTTTTCCTTTTCCTGTTTTTTTACCTTTCCCAAATTTTATTACAGGAAAAATGATAGCAGTAGGCAGTGGTGGTAAATATCTAAAACATGGTTAGTATCTTGGAATTCCTTAGGGGAAAATATATCATATCATTTTCAAACATATGTGGGAGTTGATGGTTCCCATGGACTTATAACTGGTCACAGAAAGAGCCTCAACAGATACAAAAGATTGAAATAATCCTATTCATTCTATCATATCACCACAAACTAAAGCTGGATTGTAATACCAACAAAAAGAAAAGAAAGAGTCATGGATACTTCAGAACTCTTCATTCAATAATAACTTGGTCAGAGAAGGATTAAAGAAATTAAAAGCTTCCCAGAACTCAATGAAAATGAAAGCATGGCTTACCTAAAATTATGAGACAAAATGAAAATGTTAAGAGGGAAATTCAGACAACTAAGTGCTTTCATAAAGAAATTTAACGGATCCTATACTAGCAACTTAAAAAACACACCTGAAATGTAAATGAAGAAAATATCTAATAAAAGTTGAAAAAAAAAAAAAAAAAAAAAAAAAAAAAAAAAAAAAAAAAAAAAAAAAAAAAAAAAAAAAAAAAAAAAAAAAAAAAAAAAAAAAAAAAAAAAAAAACAGAAATCAAGAGCTAAATAACATATAATATTGATGTTCAAGGCAAATTTGATTATACTAAATAAACATAGAATAATAATTTTCCTAAAATGAGATGGAGGAATAACTAGAAGTGGGAAGTTCAGATTAAAAAGTCTAAGAAGAGTAGTAATGCAAAATAATTGAGTTTTATTTGCTATATATACTTTTTATTGACCTATTTAATGTGTTTTTCTTTATAAATCTCAGAGTTAATCAAGATAGTAAAAAAAATAAAATAAATTCCAAAAATGCCTGTGTTCCAATCAATACACATAAGTAAATTAAATATTACAACATATCTAAATCTCTTCACATGTTGGCAATTTTTAAGTGATATACTCTTTCCTATAGTAATGCATTGTGTACATTACAAAACATTTCACTTGTGCTTCACTATATATATATATATATATATATATATATATATATATATATATGTATATATATATGATATTTGATATATTTCACATTTTAATATATTTTCATTGTTTTATATGTGTATATAGAAAGAGAAAGTTAAAAAGCTAAATTTGTTTCTTTATTCTTTTAACAAGATCATGCTATTTCTGTTTAAAAATATCAGAATGAAAGATCAACTTTTGATATTTTACTTAAGAAATTATTTATATAAAAATACTAATAGAGGGTTTTGTTCTGTCTTGCAGATCCAACAAGCCTGAGTGTGTAGTCAGGAAGCAGTCTTTTTTGAAAAATGTATTTAATTCCACTAGCAATAGAGGAGTGTTCCTTCTCTTTCTCTGAATTCTCACCAACATGTGCTGTCACCTGAGTTTTTTTTTTTTTTTTCAACTTTTATTAGATATTTTCTTCATTTACATTTCAAGTGTTATCCAGAAAGTTCCCTATATCCTCCCCCCTCCCGGCCCTGCTACCCTACCCACCCGCTCCCACCCCCTGGCCCCGGCGTTCCCCTGTATTGGGGCATAAAAAGTCTGCATAACCAAGGGGCCTCTCTTCCCATTCTGAGTTGTGTAAGGTAGAATCTCAGGGTAGTTTTGATTTGCATTTTCCTGATCACTAAAGACTCCTGTTGCCTATTAGTTCTAGGTTCTTTGCCACTTTCTCTTACAGTAGATTCAGTGTATGTGGCTTTATGTTGAGGTCCTCGGTCCACTTGGAATTGAGTTTTGTACAAAGTGTCAAATATGGATCTACTTTCATTTTCTACATAAAGAATACCAATTTAACCAGCACCATTTATTGAAGATGCTTTCTTTTTTCCATTTATATTTTTGACTTCATGTCAAAGATCAAATATCCATAAGTATGTGGTTTTATTTCTGGGTCTTCTATTTTATTCCATTGATCAACATGTTTGTCTCTAAACAAATATCATGCAGTTATTATCAATATTGGTGTGTAGTACAGCTTGAGGTCAGGGTTGAAGATTTCCCCCAGAAGTTCTTTTATTGTTAAGAATTGTTTTCTATATTGTGGGTTTTTGTTTGTCCATATGAAATTGAGAATTGTGCTTTCCATGGCTTTAAAGAACTGTGTTGGAGTTTTGATAGGGATTGCACTGAATCTGTAGATAGCTGTTAGTAGAATGTCCATTTTTGCTATGTTAATTCTACCAATTTGTGAGCATAAGAGATCTCTCCATTTTCTGGGATATTCTTCAATTTCTTCCTTGAGAGTTGAACTTTGGGTCATACAGAACTTTCTCATGTTTTGATAGAGTTATCCCAAGATATTTTATATTATTTGTGACTATTGTGAAGGATGAAGTCTCCCAATTTCTTTCTCAGTCTGTTTATCTTTTGTATAAAGGAAGGTTACTGATTTATTTGATTTAATTTTATATCTAGCCACTTTGTTGAAGTTGTATCAGCTGTAGAAATTATCTGGTGGAATTTGGGGGTTTGCTTATATATACTATAATATCTTCAAATAGTGAGATCTTTATTTCTTCTTTGCCAATTTGTGTCACCTTGATCTCCCTTTGTTGTCGTATTGCTAAGTCTAAAACTTCGAGTACTATATTCTCTAGATACAGGGAGAGTGGGTATCCTGATGGGATTGCAAACTGATACAACCTCTGGAAATCAATCTGGAGGTTCCTCAGAAAATTGGAAATAAATCTACCTGAAGACCCAGCTCTACCACTCCTGAGCATATACCCAAAAGATGTCCTTGCATTCCACAAGAGCACAAGCTCCATATTCATAATGCCCTTATTTGTGATAGCCAGTAGCTAGAAACAACCCTGATGTCCCACATAATTACAGAGTACATATAGAAAATGTTACTCATTTACACAATGAGTATTCAGAGATTAAGAAAGAGGACATCAGTTTTGCAGGCAAATGGATCAAGCTAGAAAGTATCACCCTGAGTGAGGTATGTCAGACACAAAAGAACAAGCATGGCATGTACTCACTAATAAGTGGATAGTAGCCAAAAATGTACAGAATACTCAGGATACAGTCCACAGAACTCAAGAAAGTTAATCAGCCCAGGGGGCTAAATGAGTATGCTTCAGTCCCTCTTAGGAAGGAGAAGAATGCAGAGGGCAGATTGAAGGAGAGAAATGAGTGGGAGAGGGAGACAGAGTGGTAAGGGAAAAGGAGAACATGATCAGGTGTGGGGGCAGGGCAGGATTGAAGTTTGGTGGGCAAGCAGTATGAATGTAAATATGCAACTTGGTAGATGGGAGGTGGAGGAAACCTTTAGAGTATACCAGAGACCTGGGAATTGAGAGAATAACAGGGTTCAAAGGGAAGGACCTTGGTTATAATACCAACACCTTATTGTTGTGTAGTTTAGTCTTCCTCTCCTAAGAGTTGGAGCATAGTTTTTCTCTGACTTGTATGCCTGCTTTGGATCCCCCTCCTAATAGATTGCCTTGTTCAGTTTTAATATCAGGAGAGGTGCCTAGTCTTATTACAAGTTTATATGTCAGATTTTCTTGATAGTCCTTGGGAGACCTGTCCTTTTCTGAAGAGAAATAGAGGAGGAGTGATTTGGAGAAGGAAAGTTTGTAAAGGGCACTGAGAGGGGATGAGAGGGGTGAACTGCTACATGAGTGTAGAATAAAATTTGAGAAATATATAAAAAGAGTATCCTATCCTATGATATGTAGCTGTAATAATTATGATAGCTTCTTCCATTTTTAAACTTTAAATTTGGAAATAATTAGAGATTAACAATAAGTTGCAAAATAGTACTAAAAAGTGCCATGTATCCTTGAAGCATGTTATCAAAAGCAGAAAGCCTGCCTAATCAGTTTACAGTATCAAAACTACACAATTTTATTGTGAAATACAATTAGTGATCTAGAGAGTCATGCCTCAGATTTCCCCAACACTCACATGCACTGATATTTATAAGTATGTAAATCAAAATGCCTATAAAGCATGAGATTAATAAAATGTTATAGATGCATGATTAAATAACATAAAATTCTCTTTAAAATTTGTTCCCTTTTGTAATTAGGTTATTTTACTTATTTTGAGTTGTAGTTAAAAATAATTGAATTGTGAGTACAAGAGACTGGCCTGAGTCTGAATCAGAGTGGGAGCGATCATGGCTATCATGTTTTGATTTAGATGGGGGAGGTGTTGGTTAAACAAGCTTATTGTAAATACAGTTGATATATTCTTTAAATGCACTAGCAATAGGTATATAAGTAAAATAGTATAGAATAAAATGTAAGTATAAGGTATTTTATATTTTATTAAAGATTGTTCTAGTGTGTGTATACAACAAAATATGATGGTATATGCATACATGCATGTACGGTTATGTCATTTAAAAATAGCACATGGCTGCCACAGGAATATGATTCTGAGTTAAATGTCATGTACTATTCTTCCAAAAGATCCATTCTAGTTCCAGATGTCACATAAGATTGTTTGCAACCACCTGTACCTCAATTCTAGGAGACCCATATCCTCCTCTTACTTCTGTAGGCACCAGCACATACATGAACATACATACATGCAGATAAGAACACATATACATAAATAAAAATGCATCTTATGAATAACATACTTTTAAGTGTAAGGGTAAAAATAACAAGAAAAATAAACAAGCATAAAAGAGAATCTCCACCCTAAACTGAACCTTAGATTCAACCTAAAACATCTAAGTTAAATTACAGTAATGGATAATCATTACTATAATTTTTTTCATGTTTATTTGGTGAGAGATGAGAGTTATATTTAATGTTTAAATAGCATACAAACAATTTCATTTTATGAGACAGCTATCTTGTAGAACATTAGAAAATAAAGCACTAATTTTTGTTGCCATCAACATTATGGTGGCTGATTAAAACTGAAGCAACCCAGCAATAATGTAGAGACTAATTATGTGAAAGAAATAGTTTCAGACATTAGAAATTCAGCAGACATTTCAACAGCATTTGCCAGATCACATTGCTTATCAGAGGCTGAAAGACAAATCCTAGCACTTTTCAAAGGTTTTCTTAGAGCAAAATACATTAAGATTGACTTTACATGTTTGCTAGAATGTAAATGTCTTTATGAAAATAAAGAGCTTCATGTGGATACTTGAGTGCAGAATGCTCATAAGTTATCACATTTTTTATCATTCAATTCTAAAATAGAGACCAAAATAAATTGTGTCTCTTTGTGGTTAAAATATTAATATTTTCTTGCTATGTTTATTATTTTGTTTTGGAAAAAAGTATCAGTAAGGAAAATACTCTTAACATATATTTTTTATTATACATTTTACACATACATGGTACGCACATATATAAATACACATATATAAACACATACTCACACATGCATGAAAATATTATTTGATAATAGTAAATTTTTTACAGCTTCCACTTCCCAGTAAGATATACCCTAACAATATTTTAGTTTTTTCTCCTATTTTATTAGTTCCCATCAATGCAAAAGAAAAATTAATTTATTTAAAAATTCAATTATATTATGATTAATATTGGCCTATTATTATTATTATTATTATTATTATTATTATTATTATTATTATTATTTTGGTTTTAGAGACAGGGTTTCTCTGTAGCTCTGGCTGTCCTGGAACTCACTTTGTAGACCAGGCTGTCCTCGAACTCAGAAATCCACCTGCCTCTGCCTCCCGAGTGCTGGGATTAAAGGCGTGCACCACCACGCCCGGTGCTATTTAATTTTTTTAGACACTGTATTTTGATCATCTTTAGCTCTGAATCTCCCCATTTAACTTTTTCCAGAACACTCCATAAATCACATTCTATGTTTTAAATATTCTCTTAAATAAGTTCTTAATGCTGCCTACATGCAAATGTGTACAAAACGTTAAGTGAAACCTGACCTCATGTGTTCTTCTTCATTTATGCAGGAATTTTTGCTGGCCTAATCTTCCTCCAGTCCTATATAGGCAACCTTAGCTGTTCTGAGTTTAGGTGTATAATGTCATTATCTGACTCTTACAATGCGTTCACTCAATTTTCTGTGATAATTTCTAAGCCTTGATGGGATAAGTGTTCACACTTATTCCCTCTGGTACCATATGGAACTTTTCCTTGCATTTTGACTGGTTGTATTAACTGAAGTCCACTGCAAAATGAAAATTCTGTGATGAGGGATAATACATGCATAAAAGTGTAAGGAATTAGAATATATTTTCAAGAGATACTTATTTAGCAAAGTTGTCATTAATTTCTACCTGAAGGCAGATGACAACTGTGGTATGAGCTCAGTTCTGTGGATCAGGCCGAAAGCAGATGGCTATATCCATAACATTTGTATGTTCATACCAACATTAAATACATAGATTTCACTAATTCCAGGTTATATTTTTGCCTCAAGATTCAGAATAGGTTCTAATTGTTTTCTTCTATTTGATTAATGTTTTATTAAATAGCAATATGAAAATCATTATCTAAAATATTTTTATGTGTAAGAAATACATTTTATTGGTGGAAAACCAAATATACCAAATATAAAAGAATGGGAAAGATATGCCAAGCATGCAGAAGCTGAAAGCAGGGAGCAGCTGTTCTCATATCTGACAAAGTAGACATTAAATCAAAATAAATTAGAAGATGAAGTTACAAAATATTAATGGAAATAATTACCCCTCAAGAGCACATAGAAATATATATATATATATATATATATATATATATATATATATATCACTGATATAACCAATTTCATATTGCAAACCCTAGTGAATATAATGGAACCAATAGATTTCAATACAATAATGGTGAAAGATCATCATAGCACATGCTTACAATGAGATAGTTCATCTAGATGATAATTAATCAAACTTCATACTAAAACTTCACTATAACCTTAATAGAATTAAGAGATGTCTGGAAAATAATAATAATTCAATTAATACTTGTGGAATATGCTCTCTTCTTGCCAGCCCATGAAACTTTCTCTAAAACATATCATATATCATATATTAAACTAGATCGTTTTTATTATATTACATATTCTATATTGTATTACTGTTTTCTTTCTAACATGTTTGCTTTTGCAATATATTTCTTTATGATGATGTGGTAAGAAGAGTATGATAAACATTAAACTTCTAGGAAAATTTGTAGACTGAAAAAATATTCATGTTTTATAAAAGATCCTATAATAAGAAAAGGTGAAGGCATGGAGAAGTAAGGATGATAAGTTTTATTTTGAGTATTCTTAATTGACAAAAGGATAGTGTCATATGAACTCACAAAGATAAAACCAGAGACACTGAAACTAATAGAGGAGAAAGTAGGGAAAAGCCTCGATGATATGGGCACTGGAGAAACTTCCTGAACAAAACAGCAAAGGCTTGTGCTATAAGATCAAGAATTGACAAATGGGACCTAATAAAGTTGCAAAGCTTTTGTAAGACAAAAGTTACTGTCAACAGGACAAAAGGGCCACCAATGGATTGGGAAAGGATCTTTACCAATCCTAAATCAGATAGGGGACTGATATATATAAAGAACTCAAGAAGGTGGACACCAGAAAATCAATTATCCCCATTAAAAAGTGGGGCACAGAGTTAAACAAAGAATTCTCAACTGAGGAATACCGAATGGCTGAGAAGCACTTGAAAAAATGTTCAACATCCTTAATCATCAGGGAAATGCAGATCAAAACAACCCTGAGATTCTACCTCACACCAGTAAGAATGGCTAAGATCAAAAATTCAGGTGACAACAGATGCTGGCGTGGATGTGGAGAAAGGGGAACACTCCTCCATTGTTGGTGGGAATGCTGGCTGGTTCAACCACTCTGGAAATCATTCTGGCAGTTCCTCAGAAAATTGGACATAGTTCTACCGGAAGATCCTGCAATACCTCTACTGGGCATATATCCAGAAGATATCCCATCTGGTAATAAGGACACATGTTCCACTATGTTCATAGCAGCCTTATTCATAATAGCCAGAAACTGGAAAGAACCCAGATGTCCCTCAACAGAGGAATGGATACAAAAAAAATGGTATATTTACACAATGGAGTACTACTCAGCTATTAAAAACAATAAATATATGAAATTCCTAGGCAAATGGATGGATCTGGAGGCCATCATCCTGTGTGAAGTAACCCATTCACAAAAGAACTCACATAACATGTACTCACTGATATGTGGATATTAGCCCAGAAACCTAGACTCCCCAAGATACAATTTACTAAACACATGATACTCAAGAAGAAGGAAGATCAAAATGTGGACATGTCACCCCTTCCTAGAATTAAGAACAAAGCACACATTGAAAGAGTTAAAGAGATCATGAGTGAAGCTAAATCCAAAGGATGGACCCAACGACTGCTGCTGCCAGGGATCCATCCCACAATCAGCCACCAAACATAGACACTATAGCATATGCCAGCAAGATGGTGCTGAAAGGGCCTGGATATAGTTGTCTCGGGGGAAAATATACCAATGCCAGGCAAACATGGAGGTGGAAGCTCACAGTCAGCTATTAGATGGAACACAGGGTTCCCAAGGAAGAAGGAGCTAGAGAAAGTACCCAAGGAGCTGAAGGGGTCTTCAACCCTCTAGGTGGAAGAATAACTATGAACTAACTAGTACCCCCTGAGCTCATGTCTCTAGCTGCATATATAGAAGAGGATGGCCTAGTTGGTCATCAGTGGGAAGAGAGGCCCCTTGGTCATGCAGACTTTATATGCCCCAATACAGGCGAATGCCAGGGCCAAGAAGTGGGAGTGGATGGGTAGGGGAGCAGGGCCGGGATGGGGAGGGTATAGGGAACTTTCTGGATAACACTTGAAATGTAAATTAAGAAAATATCTAATAAAAATTGAAAAATAAATAAATAAATTAATTAATTAAATTTCAATATTAAAAAAAAGGTGACTGAACTCAAACTGATAGGACTTATAGCTAGAGTGATAGTGACAGCATATAGAACATGGTCATGTCGAAAAGGAATCGCTTAAAAAAGAGTTCTGCTTAGTATCTAAATATTAAGTTTTTCTTATAATGTTATGCCAAAAAATATATACATGGCATGTGGGTATTAACTGTTAATCATTTACTTAGCTAAACAATCACTAGTAAGAACTATTATTGGAGACAATGTAGACTGTAAATCAAATGACAATACTCTGTTGACAGTATTAGTTCAAGTGTTTTTCAAAATTTTTGGTATAAAACTAGACGAGCTAGAAAGGATAACTTTCAGGACCATGATTATCAGGAGAATATGTAGTTCACATTCCACTTATTAAACGAATGGTACAATATTTAATATTATTTTGTAAACTATGCTCATTTTAACTATGTCATTTCGGTTTACTTTATCAGCAAATTATACCATAGGAAAATGACTTAAATAGGTAAAAATATAAATAATACATTTTATTTCCTGAAAACAGAAAATTAATTGTATAGTTTAATATTCATTAGACTTCATTTAGGCTTGCAGATTATTTATTAAATTAATTCATCATAACTTATTCTCATTTTCAATTTTGAACTGAAGCATATTTTATGGTTTAGATTCAAATACATGTTATATTAAATAATTATAACCCCACTATATTTTCTACAACCCTATAAACAATAGAGTTCATGATGTTTCTATGATGAAATTTCTTTAATGATAATTGTAGAAGAGCTTTAAGATGACACTTGGTTGTTTAATTTATAACTGAATAATAAAAATGACTGAAGATCATTTTACTTGAGGGCTCATAATAAGAAATTTTATATTTATATGATTCAATAAATGAGAATGATTTTCATGTCAATGATAATTTCATTTTGTATACAGGCAAAGTCAGAACTTATAGTTCCTTTAGAGTCACTGAATTCTGAAGTTTACAACTTAGAGAGTAATATGGATACAGTGAAGAGAGAAGTTACTGAAGAAGCTCAGCTACAAAAATGAAACTGAGAGTTATTAAATTAGGAAGAAGATCAATTTGCTTTGATTACACTTTTACTTGTGCTTATAAATTTCAATTTATTAGGGAAAATAAAAATCATCCATCCAGTTGGTTTTACAATATGGGATGATTTTCTGTATAAACTAGTTGTTTTAAATTTCAACGTTTTATTAACTGGAGTCTGAGATATATACAGGTGATCTTGACTTCTAAGAGAGCTATGTATAGTATGTAGAGGAAAGTTTGATATGCATGAAAATCAGCCCACCAAAATATGAAGTCATCATGCCCAAATTATTTTTCTTAAAATACTCTGGCTAAATATATAAAGCTACGTTTTTTTGTTTCTCTGTTAATAATACAAACAATCCTTCTTCAGAAGTAGCTTACTTATATATTATGGAATCTGGGTTCAGAGTAATTTTATTTGAATTTGTTCATTTATACCATATGCTTGAATTTAAATTATTTAAGTTAAGTCTTTTCTCAGGAAATTAATAGCTTATAAAACTAACACAGAGAAATCAGTTGCCATCTATAGACATATAGCAAATATCCCAAAATGAAACCAGAAAAAAAGTTCCCCTCATAGTATTCCCCAAATCCTTTTTTAATAAACATAACCAAGGGGGTGAAAGAATAGAGCAGCTAGGAGGCTGATATAGTTACAAAAATATTAGAAGATACCAGATCAGAAAACCTCCCATGCCCATGGATTAGGCAAACAATAAAAATGGTCATCTCTCCAAAGGCAATTTATATATTTAAAACAATCTTAGGGCAAATTTCATGCATTTCTTTAAGAACATTGGATATAGTTGCAAATTTCATGTGTAAATACAAAAGATCTCCAAATAGCCAAAACAACTCCAAATGACAAAAATAATAGAGTATTACCCAGTTGTTAAGAAAAATGTAAACAGCTTCTGGCTATTATAAATAAGGCTGCTATGATCATAGTGGAACATGTGTCCTTGTTACCAGTTGGAACATCTTCTGGGTATATGCCCAGGAGAGGTATTGCTGAATCAATTGGTAGTACTATGTCCAGTTTTCTGAGGAGCCACCAGACTGATTTCCAGAGTGGTTGTACCAGCTTGCAATCCCACCAGCAATGGAAGAGTTTTCCTCTTTCTCCACATCCTCACCAGGATCTGCTGTTACCTGAATTTTTGATCCTAGCCATTCTGACTGGTGTTATGTACATTATCATAATCAAAACCATTGTTATCAATGAATAATTTAATAATTATCTGAATATTTCACATTATTGTAAACATTTTATATCAGTATATCAACCAAGATGTTTTTAAATATTAAGTAATATATGTTATCTATTATATTTCTGATCCCCCCCCCAAAAAAAAATTTATAACTTGATTTTGGCCAAAGTTTTAGAAACTTTCCTAATGTGAATACTTTGCTTTTTATTTAGCAAAGCTAGGCAATTCCAATGTCTTAGCATACAAACAACTGGCATGGTCCATAGCTGTCACTAACATTAAGCTTGTCCCATGATCTTGGAATACAGCTGGCATTGCAACAAATCCATACACCACATCAATAGAATAGGATTTGGCTAATCCTAGCTCTTTGGGGGATTGTTTGATGGATGTTTCTTTAGATCGCCTCTCTAGGATTGAAAACACGCCTTGGCATAAACCCATAGAACCTGCTGGGAGTAATACTTTTACACTTCCTAATTAGTTGATCTGTGTTCGTACAAGATACTCAGCAATACTTCAAGGATGATCCTACCAATAATTTATCAAATACATAATTTATTAAGTCTTGAAGTTAAGAACTGAAAATGAAAATTTCAATCACTAACACTTCCAATTTTAGACTATTGACAATCTAATATAAGAAGATTGCTAAAATTTTATGAACTATTCAACATTGCAGGTTCTGAAATAAAAAAAAATGTATCTAGATGTTTTAAAATTTGAATCAAAATATTGCAGAAAGCACAGGCAATATAATGCCTTGAATTTTATATATTACCTGAAACAAACAAACAACAACCAGCATAACAAGTATTCATATGAACAAACAAAACTTAGAAGCATGCAGTTACCTGAATATGTATAGGCATACTAACTCATAACAGATCCTCTGTCAGAAGAGACAACATGATTTTCAATTGTTTTATAATTAAAACTAATTACTCATCTCAAATGATGTCTTATGGTTTTACTGCTGTGAACAGACACCATAACTGAGGCAACTCCTTTTGTAAATTTTTATTCGATATTTTCTTCATTAACATTTCCAACGCTATCCAGAAAGCCCCTATACCTTCCCTCTGCTCTGCTCCCCAACCCACCCACTCCCACTTCCTGGCCCTGAAATTCCTCTGTATTGGGGCATATAAGAACAATATTTATCTGTAGCTAGTTTACAGGTTCAGAAGTTCAGTCCATTATAATCATTAAATAAAATATAATTCAATGTCAAGAAGAATATCAGCTATTGAATTACTTGTATGTTATTTTGTACAATGATACAGTTTCTTCTAGATCTCCTTCAGAGTGATATAAATAATATTTGATAATGGATAATATTTAATGAAATTGATATTGGAATGAGCAAAGGGATAGCATCTGAAGTCTGAGAAGTTTACATAGTGGATCTCGGGCTGTCCAGAGCTCCCATTTTAGTAGAATGTAGATACCAATTCATAGAAATTTCTTTCACAAATCCCTTTTCTTTCAGGAACAATAATATAATATGAAAAACAATTGTTTTAGCCATGGGTTGTTTGATTTTTTTGTTTTCTTTCTTTTTCGATTATATTCAAATCTTAAGATTTCTTCTGTGAATCCTTTTGGGGAGATATAAAACTATTTCAGACACAGTGGAACTGAGAGATTATTTTCTTTAAGACTGGAATGAACACTGGATGTCTCAATTCAGCCATGTTGCTGCCAAAGTATCCTATCTCTTTACAATTGGATCATAAGATTTATCTTTAAAATATTTCATCTTCACACTATTATACTTGTTCAAAGAAAAGAATGGCTACTACCAATTTGTTTGGGTATTTCTTTTCATAAGTTTTTCCCTTATGATATACCAAGAAATCTGCACAGTTTGTTTTCTGAAGATGAAATTACATTTATTCTATTTTATCTTTTTGTCTGTGATAAGTATATTTTATTATATGCTAAGTTTTTGAAAACTAGCAATATTTTGCCATGTCTAGTATGACACAGTTTTTATACTTCCTAAATAAGTTATTGACCATCATGGCATCAAGTTAATGCATTGTTCAATTATAAAAGGAATGAAAGCTTAATATATATTCCTTTATGCACCAGGAAGTGAAGGCAGGAGCTATTGCATTTAAACTTCATTTTCTTTGCTTTTCTTGGTAGAGACCTGATAAATATGGCATTCACTGCCAAGTTTTTAACAGTATTCTTCTCATGACCACTCTATAATTGTTAAGAACCTTGTAGTTGAATGCTTTTACCTTATAAATGTTATGATCTATGCTTGTTCAAATAGATTAAATAACAGAAGAGCAGAGTTGGAAACATCTAGAATCCTGTAGCCCTTTTTCTGAAAAAACATTGTTATGTTGTGAATGTAGACAAAGTCCCTGTAATAGAAACACATCAGCTTGGTTTCTATGTTTTTGTTTTTGTTTTTGTTTGTTTGTTTGTTTGTTTTGTTTTGTTTGTGAACCCATATTAGTTTACAAGTAATTGTAATCTTGTAACTAAATATTAATAATTTGTTGGCACACACTTTAAATTGAAGGGAAGAGGAGATAAGATGTGACCACTGGAGACACACAGTTCTGTATTATTTTTTAAAATAATATTTATATTTTCTTTCCTATATTACAATGAAACTGAAGTTTTCCCTTCCTTCACTCTTCCTAGTTCCTCACCACTCCCATCTCTTCTCTCTCAAAGATTCACTTCTCCTCTATTTCTCTTTAGAAAGGAACAGTTCTCTGAGAGATATTTACCAAATACAGCATAACAGGTTAAAATAAAATTAAACATACACCTTCATATAAAGGCAGGAAGAGGAAATTCAGTAGGAAGAAAAGAGTCCCAAGACCAGGCAAAGGAGTCAGAGACACTCCCACTTCTACTCCTATTCCCATTGTGAGGACTCTCAGAAGAACAATCAGAAGTTGAAAGCTAAGGTTTCTTACTTGCAGGCTGTCTGGACATTGAGATTTGACCAACTGTCAAATAATCACCAGAAGGAAACTTATTGCAAAGCCATAGCATTGACCTTAGAGTGTTGTATAATGAAGTTATACTTCCTGAAAGAACCCAGCATCTAGTACTGGATTATATTAACAGAAAATAGAATAATACAACATTCCAATGGTTCTCAATATTATTATTTATTAAAATATAATATGTACTATTGTTGAAAACAACCACGTTCATTACAAAGTAATATTTCTTTTTCGATTTATTTTATTCTAAATTTCAGACAGTCCTCATGAAATTTGGCATTTTTTGGAGTTTAAGGGAGATATTGCTGATGTAAAAGATGCTGTAAAATTCAATGAAAAACCACATTTAAAGAAATAAAAATGGTGTACTATATCTGACACATAAAGTAATATTAAAATATTAAATTTTTGTTGTGATCTGAAGGAAATATAAAGTTATTTTGTTATAATAAAATTAACAAAAATATAATTACACACCACTCATAAACTGCTTAAAGGTCTTATTCTTGGAGTTGGAACATCAGATAAACATGCAAAAACACCATTAGCTTCAAGACAGAGATGATTTTGAAAAGAAATAGTAGTATGGACTGGGCCTCAGTGGTAGAGGATGCACTTAGACCTGCTACAATTAGATATCTCAGGACAGGGGAAGATAATATTGAGGGAAGGGATTTGTAAGGGTGGGCCAGAAAGAAGAGGGCCGTGCCACAATCAGCATGTAAGTAAATAAATTAATAAATGAAATAAAATAAGATCATCGGACTGTATGGATGAAGGAAAGGGAAGGGAGAATAAAAAACAAATTGCTTACTGTTGAAATCCTGAAAACCAAAATACAATAAAAGAACTGTTTGTAAACATGTTCTCTGATATTCATGCATGTGCTATCAGTGGATAAACCCAACATACACACACACACACACACACACACACACACACACACACACACTCACACACACACACACACACACACACACACACACACACACAAACTACATTCATGGAAATACCCACTAGTAATGAAAAATAAGAGATATTAATAATGAATAAAAATAAATAGGAAACAGAAATGTCAGACTCAGAAGTTATTGTATGATATGGAAAGAGGCCAAGCTTATAAATACATCTGTGACCCAGGATTAACAGGATGTTGGAATTTATTTTAATTGTAATAATCTATTTGTAAGAATTTAATGGTCAGAGCTTATGCCTGCTCTCTAAAAATGTACACTTAAAAAAGAAATTATTCCTTCTCAGGAGCTACTAAATTTATGAGGGAACATTCCATTACCAAGAATAAGGAAAAATTACAGGAGCAGTTTCTCCTACAATGGAGAAGAGACAGTACAAACCCTGGATTGTGCTTTATTTAATCTTATATAGTGTGCCAATTAAGTTACATTGATACTAAAGTGCTGCATCTCATTAAATAACAAGTGATCTCATAGAAAGCATCAGAGTTAATAATTATCGATTGGATATCAGATAGTAATTTCCAGAAATATTAAAACAGAAATAAATTTCAGTCTACATGCATTGTCATTAGTTCTAGAAACATCTGTGACTACTTTTGGATGAAGTGGTCCTATGAACTTATCACATGTAAACCAGCTGTACACAGATAACAATTTTTAACAACAAATCATCTCTCTGAAATGTGAGTTGCCCTTCACTGTGGGCGGGGTGGGGGCAGATTTATATGTGAAAATATGCTATTATTATACTTCAGAAGTTTGCTGTTCTCAGAACAAGGGCTTGATAATGAACAGCATATAGGATAATCTGTGATATATTTACATAAATATATGTTGTTCACAATTGTCAATTCAAATAAAATTAATAACATTTAAATGCTTCATAATACTTCATCATTGAATAATGTTTATTTTTAAATAGACTTTTTTCTTTTTCTATTTATTTATTTTTTCAACATTTATTAGATAATTTCTTCATTTACATTTCACGTGTATCCAGAAAGTTCCCTATACCCTCCCCGCTCCCAGCCCTGCTCCCCTACCCACCCGCTCCCACATCTTGGCCCTGGCGTTCCCCTGTATTGGGGCATATAAAGTCTGCATGACCAAGGGGCCTCTCTTCCCACTGATGGCCAACTAGGCCATCCTCTTCTATATATGCAGCTAGAGACATGAGCTCAGGGGTACTAGTTAGTTCATGTTCTTCTTCCACCTATAGGGTTGAAGACCCCTTCAGCTCCTTGGGTACTTTCTCTAGCTCCTTCCTTGGGAACCCTGTGTTCCATCTAATACCTGACTGTAAACTTCTACCTCCATGTTTGCCAGGCATTGGTATAGTCTCCCACGAGACAGCTATATCCGGGCCCTTTCAGCACTATCTTGCTGGCATATGCTATAGTGTCTATGATTGGTGGCTGATTTTTAAATAGACTTTTTTCTAATTTTTAGTTTTCTCTTTAAGGTTTTTGATGCCAGTTTTTATTTCCCTCATCTTCCGGTAAACACCATTCTTTGTAAAGCAAGGCAGAGTCAGAAGATGTATTTGAATTTAGCATTGCCTGTTTTCTGTTTGTTTCTTTTTATCTGTTATTTTTTGTTTTGTTTTTGTTTTTGCTTTTTTTAATAGGATTAAGCCAGAATCCCAACAAAAATGAGTCCCAATTTTAAAAATTGGCACCAAATGAGTTTCTATAAAGTATATTTTTTTTATAATTTAAGTATTTGAGGATTAATTTTTTACTCTAATACTATGGTTAATTCTTTCAGAATTTTACACATGCCTATAATATATTTTACATTTATTTACTTATTTATTTATTTGCACTCCAGATTTTATTCCCACACACACACTCTGGTCCACCCCGACTGTTAAACATCCCATACCTCCTCCCCAACCTTCTGTTTTCAATCCCGATGCTCCACTCCACTTCACTTCTAAATGCCCTGGTGCCTACAGTCTCTTGAGGGTTTGGCGTGTCATCCCTGATTGAAACCAGACTGGGCAGTCCTCTCCTGTATATGTGTTTGGGTCCTCATATCAGCTGTTCTATGCTGCCTGGGTGTTCATCCAGTGTTTGAATGATCTTGGGTGTCTAGGTTAATTGAGACTGCTGATCCTCCTAGAGGGTCAGCTTCCTCCTCAGCTTCTTTCAGCCTTTTCCTAATTCAACCACAGGAGTCACCAGTTTCTGTCCATTGGTTGGGTGCAAATATCTGTATCTGACTCTTTCAGGGACTTGTTGGATATGTTCCTGCTAGGTCTATTTTTGTGAGCTCTCCATAGCCACAGTAATAGTGTCAGGTGTTGGGACCTTCTCTTGAGCTGGATCCCACTTTGGGCCTGTTGCTGGACCTTTTCCATATCCATCCCTATATTTCTTTTAGACAGGAACAATTATGGGTCAAAGTTTTGACTGTGGGATTGCTACCTCCTCCCTCAGTTGATGTCCTGTCTTCCTGCTGGAGGTGGGCTCTATAAGTTTCCTCTCCCTACTGTTGGGCATTTCATCTAAAGTCCCTTCTTTTGAGTCATGAAATTTTCTTACCACCCAGGTCTCTGGTGCATTCTGGAGGGTCCTCTCATCTTCCTACCTCTCCAAGTTGCCTGTTTCCATTCTTTTTACTGGCCCTCAGAGGTTCAGTCCTTGTCTTTCATTCAATTCCAGATCAAGTTCCCCTCCCCTCTTTTCCACTTTTCCTCCCAGGTTCCTCCCTCCCTCCCCCCTTGTGATTGCTTTCTTTTCCTTCCCAAGTAGTACTAAGGCATCCTCAAGTGAGCCCTTCATCATGTTGACATTTTTGAGTTCTGTGGACTGTATCTTGGATATTCTGTACTTTTTAAAAATTTTTTTAGCTAATATCCACTTATTAGTGAGTACATACCATGCATGTCTTTTTAGGTCTGCGTTACCTCCCTCGGGATGATATTTTCTAGTTCCATCTATTTGCCTTCCAAACTTAGTTACTTATTTTACACATTGATCACCTCTATCTCTGTTTCTATACACCTTAAATTATTAAGCAATAATTTCCTTTGCAAATGAAATGTTTTTATACATTTAACACATAAAAGTTAAAAAATATATAATGGATAGGAGTTACTTTACACGTTAGATCTCTTGAATATGTATTTAAAGGAAACTTTTGGGCAGGAGCATTTAAGGACAGTGCTTATGCCAGTTCCTTTAAACAAGAACTATTTCACAGAACACTATTGCGCACTGGCTCAATTTGTCCATGTTCATTGAGCTGTATTCCAAAATAGGATCTTATCATCAGATGAAGGATAATGACCAATAACCTTGGAATTGGCCTGTAATAATTGTCCTTAAATTAGTGACAAATTGAAAAAGGCCAGAATAACTTAAAAATTACTACCAGTATGTTAATAGAAAAGAAATCAATCTAAAATTGTACCCCAACATATATATGTAAATCTAAAAATATGATAATCTCAAGTGATAATTAAAACATAACGGTTGCTATAGCATTTTATGCTCATGGAAGTGATTCATAGGAGAATACCAGGTACCTTTTAGGGATAATAATATTGTACACTATTGTCATTGTGAATAGTTAATTTTAACAGATTATATAATAAATTCAAGAAAAAATTTTATTAAGTCTCAATGCAGATTATGTCTCAGAATGGAAGTCAATAAAATTAAGTTAAATTAGTATATACGACTACAGAAAAATGCAATCAATATAAAATTGCATTCAAATCGACTAAGTTTTCCTAGCATAAATAGAGAGTCTGAGAGTTTAAATTGGTATACATCCTCAGTGGAATCATAAATAAATAAATGAACAGAGTATGTTGACAGTCAAGGATTCCACTGCTACCCTTACAGGGTTTCAGTTAGCTGCACCCAACTAACTGAAAGATGATTTATAACCTGTGTAATAAAAATTTCATTAGACACAGCAATATAGCTGCCTATAAACTATAAAAATAAAGATATACCTAATATATCACATAATTTTCTATATCAAAATACCTAAGAACATTTTTGCTATAATTTAGTTATAATTTATTTAAGTGAATGCAATGGTTTGTTTTATTTATATTGTTAACACATCAACTTTTTAAAATTGCATATTAATTACATCACACGTTAGATATATTCAATATGTATCTGAAGGAGATTTTTGAACATGAGCATTTAAAATCAATGTTTATGATAATTTTTCAACATGTACCAATTTTACCTTTTTTTTTTTTTAAGTTCATTTTTTTTTTCTTTTTTTTTTTTTCCTCTCTTTATTAGATATTTTCTTCATTTACATTTCACATGTTATCCAGAAATTTTCCCTTACCCTCCCGCGTCCCCGCCCTGCTCCCCTACCCACCCCCTCCCACGTAATGGCCCTGGCATTCCCCTGTTCTGGGGCATATAGAGTCTGTATGACCAAGGGGCCTCTCCTCCCAANGATGGCCAACTAGGCCATCTTCTTCTATATATGCAGCTAGAGACATGAGCGCAGGGGGAACTAGTTAGTTCATGTTATTCTTCCACCTAGAGGGTTGAAGACCCCTTCCGCTCCTTGGGTACTTTCTCTAGCTCCTACCTTGGGAGTCCTGTGTTCCAGCATATGCTATAGTGTTTATTTTGGTGGCTGATTATGGGACCAATTTTACCTTTTAAATATGGAATTTTTAATTAGGTACCATTTCATGAATTATTATTTAAAACCATGTAGAAAAGCTGTGAAAATTAAAAATTAGTTTCATATAACCTACTAAAGAAAAAAAATCTAGGATAACAAAATGTAATCTTGATTCCCAAAAGAAAGGTAGAATTTCAGAAACTTCTCAGTTTTTTTTTTTTTTTTTTGAGGGGGGAGACCCAGAAACTAAGGTTGGGAGGATGGTAGTCAGGAGGATGCTGCAGAAGTTGAGTGAGGATCAATCATGGTCTTATATTTCACATATTATATAAAAATTAAAATAGAAAAAGAAAATACAATAATGCAACCCAATATTTTTTAACAATTAAGATAACAGAAACTCATAAATTTAAAGCAGGATGAAACATTTAACAAATAATGTTTCACAACTTTGAGGTTAATGAGAAATCAGAAACATTTTATACAGGATTTCCTAAACTGTTATTTCACCAAATATTTTTTCTATAAAGAGATCACTTTTCAGAACTATTACATGGGATTAATGATTAAATAAATGATTAAATAGATCAACAAATGATTAAATATATAAATGATTAAAATAGATCAACAAATTTGTTTGCCATAAATTCAAATCAATTTCAAATAATATATGTATCTGTATTAATTTAAAAGATAAAAATAATTTTATGTTAATAAAGACGTGCTTTTTATTATAGTAAATTCTAAGAAGTTTTCTGTATGGGAAGTATAAAAGTGTTACTCTACAGAGCATAATGTGAGGTTTGTTTTCATAATTATTTGTTGTGCTTTAACTGCTTTTATTGGTATCTTACAAAATCCTTGTTCTGGGGAAATTCTAAGTAGAACATAGACTAAAATATTTTGGGGGGATATATGATCATATACAACATTGTTATGACAGAAGATTTATGCACTGAATTTGATTTAGTGTTCTTCACAGAGCAATAGAATACTTTCTTCCTAAGTGGTGTCTAGGATGTCCCTATTGGCTAAAGGACAAAATGTACATTTAGGGAGATACTAAGAAGTTAGGAAGAGGGGGTACTTTGCTAATTAGAGAATTTGTAATGCAAATTAGCAAAAATGAATATATAGTGAAGCATGGTGTCTCATTGTAACTCTCCTAGCATTTGGCGGCTGAGGATGGACCATCCTTGATCATATACTGATTTGTAAAGTGGAGTGAGGGACTGGAGAGATGGCTCCGGGGCTGAGAGCACTGATTACTTTCCAGAGGTCCTGAGTTTAATCCCCAGCAACCACATGGTGGCTCACAACCTTCTATAACGTGATGTGATTCCCTCTTCTGGAATGTAAGTGTACATGCAGATCAAATACTCTTATACATAAATTAAATCTTAAAGTAGAACGAATTACATTATTTAAGCTGTAACAAAATGAATAAGTAAAAAGCCATACTTTCCCAATAATTACTGCTAAATATTCTAAATAATTGTGTGAGTATCAAATGGTCATAACCTATGAATTCATTTTGTGCATATTCAAAAAAAAAAAAAACTTTACTTTCTAAAGATCCCTGTCTCAATAATCATTATTAGTGATAATTTAACTTCCACCAAATTCTTTCTGTAGAATTTGAAGATTTCAGTCTCAGTTCTCATTCACTTCTTAGTTTCTCAGCCGAGTTGACCAGAAAGGATGTCAATTACTTATAAACATCATGGTCATTTTTTAGTGTGACCATCTGTTCACTTATGGCTTGAATCTGATGAAAAGCTGATTTCCCACAGGCTAGCACACAGCTGTCAGATGGCAAAATACTTGTGATTCCTGTGGCTTGTTTTAAATTAAAACAATATAACTAATAGTGATATACTGTCATTTATATGAGTATGCATTTTACTTCAGGATAGAGTGAGGTGATTGGAGGCTCCTGACTAGACAATGTGTTCTTTCTATTCTAGGCTAAACACACTCTAAAAATCGTGAGTATTTCTTCATAATCTCCATCCCCTTAATTTTAATACGTGTCAGAATATACTTTCATTAGTAGTACATTTATTTTTCCACAAATGATATGTTTATTGATCATGTTATCATGTATTTTGAGGTACTTATATTTTAATTTCTTTATAATTATGTTCTGAAATTCCTTTCAAAACAACTGAAAAAGAGGGGAGTTTTTCATTTTGGTTCAGGGTTTTAGAAGGTATAATCCTCACCCAATTTCCCATAGGCACTTGGACAGTAGTAACCTGTAATACATTTACTTGATAGCATGCAGGAATCAGAGAGAGAAAGCATTGCTAGACAATATAGTCAAGGAGAATTCTTTTGTGTCTTACTGCCTAAAGTTTCCACAACATACATAAGCATCACTGGAAATACAGTATTCACAATGGAAGCCTGTGAGTGATATTTCATTTCCCATATATATAGTTCACCCTCTTTCTTCCTCAACACTAAGTATTGAAACTATATAAGTATTACAAGAAAATGAATGTTTTGTATTTTATAAGCATGCTTACAACATGCAATATAATAAACTTCAGGGACAATACAGTTGGCATTATTATTCATATTGTACAATATAGAAAAGGAAGCTATGGAGAGATTAATGAATTTACCCTAAAATACTAATTTAATGAGCATGTCCTAGGGCGGTGGCATTAGTTGTATTTACCCTATAACCCAAGTGCAAGTTTATGTTTTCATAAATATAGATTAAATTAACTATTTTGAACCTTCAAAGCAGTTTCAAAATGTTGATCTGAAGTATTTAGTTTTCTAATAGTAATTCATTTTGTTTTATTCACTTCTCATTGGACAATCTGATTTGTCACTAGGCTCCGATCTTAAAATATAAGATTAGTTGGAAATAAATAAGCCTAACATGTTCCACTTTATGGGGTTTTGTCCATTCTTCCATTTTACCAGGCATTTGAAAGTTTATTTCTTGCACACCTTTTTTTACTTTGTATAAGATGATTTTTTTATCTATGTAAGATATATTTATACTAATATTTCCTTAGATTATAGGTTTATTCTGTTTTTATTAACTGCAAAAAGTCCAAGGCACACCTCAGAAACAAAGTGTTCATTCTCTAGTAGAGTAAAAAAAGGGGAAAAAAACCCTTCAGTATTATAACCATTTAATATAACATTATTTACCCAAATGAGTGAGGTATCATATTCTCAAACCTGTCACTAAATCCTCCAAAAGACTTTTCAGATATAAGTTCTTAATTAACAATTATGATAGTTGAATTAAATAATGACATAACATTTTTAATGCTGAAGAATATATATTGCTGGAATATATTTATCTCCTACTCAATACTATAATACTAAAATTTCAGAAATATCTTATTTACCTCATATATTCAGAGTTTGGAGAGATGATTATTAATAACACTAGGTTAAATTAAATCAAAATGTGTTATTGATGCCCTGTACTTCTCAAGATAAAAGACAAGGAAATCTATGAATACATTGTTCAAGATGACTTTTGGCTTGACAATTATTTCAGATATAAATTAGTATGTAATTATAGGAAGAAAATATATTTACCCATAATTCAAAGGATATGTAAATTCTGTAGGTACTCATTAAAGACAATTAATAATTAAATAAATGATAAAGCACTGGGGCAATTGTAGGTAGAAATTAATATCTAATTAAAGAAAATGTTTATATCATAGCATACAGTGTGACAAGCCAGGCAAGTATTGTGCTAAAAATCTGTGTGAGGACTGTAGAAGAAAAGTGTAAGAAATATAGTTTAATAGATATACAGATTGGATGTTATAATTTTATGTATTCTAAATAAGGAAACCATTAAGATTTGTTTAGCAGAAGATATAGGATGTCACATAGGTTATACATCATGAGCACAAGGATAGTTTAGTACAAGGAATTATAAATATCATCTTTTTTCTGACTACATAGTTGAATGGGGTACATAGTTGAAAGTGAAGGCTGTGGAATGCATCTCAAGATAATCTCAGAAGATTAAGGATGATTCATGGTATTAGCAGACAGAAAAGGAAGGTTTTCTTTTTCTCATTTTTGTCTTTTACCAACAGCTGACTCTATGTTTGGAAGAGGCCAGTGCTCTGAAGGACATTAGTTAAGGAGGGATGCCATGAAGTGTAGGGAGCCATTCAACCCCTCCTTAAAGACTCAGCTATACTGGCATAAACAACACTTAATTAGCATTAGGCAGTGTCAGCTGTTGTTTAATCTTGTGCCCAAGATGAGATCACCCGGTGTATGAGCAAGAGTCATGGGGCAGCCTGAGACCACCTGGTGTGTGGGCGGGAGCCACAAGGCATCTCGGTGATTGGCCAGGACAGGGTTTAAATAGCTGCTCCTGGGTTGGCTTGGGGGCCCACATTCCATTCTACCATTCCACTCTGCTACTCCACTTCTCGGCCCCATTCTGCCATTCACCATTTTCACTCTGTAACTGCATGCATGGCCATTCTGCATTGCCATTTTGCCATTTGCCATTTTAAGCTGTAAGTGCATCAAGTCCCTGAGTAAACCGCCTGGAGAAGCCTGGTTGTCTAGTGTCTCTGTAACAAGATGATGGCCAGTAATTGTGACCCGCACGAAGGTTTCAGAACTCCAGAGGTACAGGGCAGGTCCGGTAAGTATAGGCCTTAACAAGTCCCTGGTAAAAGCGGCTACAATTTCAGTCCCGGTAGAAGGTTCCTAGGAAGAGCAAAAGTTCCCAATAAGGGATGAGTTAGAAGGTGTAAGGTTTCTGGGAGGAATAGTGAGGTTCCCAGTGAGGAGTAAAAGTTCCCAGGACTTTGGGATGAGTGAGGCTCCTGGAAGCTGGGACAGAGCAGGAAGTTCTCAGCAGTAGGGAAGAGGTAGATTAAAAGGTAAAACAATGTGCAATTTACATTCTTGCCCTATTTGTGGAGCTTTCAGAAGCTCCTAAGAACCAAGAGAAAAGAGCTAAGGAATTGAAAGAAAGAACCGCATCATTCTCAGGAGGGTGAAGTAAAGGAGAGTAAATTGGAGAAATGTCAGGAGAGTGAGTTGTAAAAACAAACAAACAAAAAAGAAAAGGTAGAGTTTAGGAAGAACAAAATTCAAAAGATAGGGAAGCTTGAGGAAGGAATGGAGCCTAAGTTACATGTGAGAGAAAGAGAGTGAGCCCAAGATGGGTCCCGCTTAAATACACCTCAGTGTGACATGTGTCCTCAGGATTGGCTGACTGCTCATTACCTCATGTTATGCCCCAGGATGGGCCGTGACTTACATGGCTTTGTAACGAGCGCATGCGCACTGAACTTGTTTGCTTGTCCCAGGTTGGGGGTGGTGACAGGATGCCGACCCCATCTTGGAATGGTGGCAGAACCAGCTGGGGCACAGCTCTCTACAAAAACAGATAATGCTACAAAAAGTAGAGTTTAGAAAAGATAATTTGAAAACTTTAAATTATTTCCAAAGATTATTAGGTGACAGTAATTGGGTTCGATGTTACCTGAAGATGCCAAATTATGAATTAAAACCTTTGCATTCAGGTGTGATAGATTCAAATTATGTAGGAGAGGTAAAAATCATGGTTTCTTCCCCCCGAGGCATATGTGCTATATCACCAGGAGATAAAATTGCACAGATAGTATTACTCCCCAGTTGTCATGCTAAGTATCCAACCAAGGGAAAAGGAGGATTTGGATCTAGAAGGGGGGCTCCAGGAGGAAGCATATGCAAAGGAAAATAAAGAAGACTTGAGCCAGCAGTGAATAAACCTTGTAGAAGGACAAGGTAGAGGTAAAATGTGTTTTGTGTAAGGTATTGTCTGTCCTTGGCATGCCAATCCGTTCATGTCTGTCATATGAAGTCTGTTTTCGTTATTGTCTGTTCAATTCACTGGTTCAGTACAAATCCCAGTTCTCAGTACAGAGTCTGGCCAACTACGGCTAAGAACTAAAGGGCAAAGTTCCAACTGACAGAGGCAGAAGCAGACTCCTTATTTAAAGACATCAATATTAAAAAAGATCTTAAAAGATACTGCCAACGAACCAGTAAATAAGAAGAGTGAAAACACATTAAAAAAAAAAAAAAAAAAAAACCTCTTAGCTCAAGCCTGAATCTATAGCACAGCTGATAGCAAAGGCTCTGAAAATAAGTGTAGGAGCTTTTGGTAAACAAACAATTAAGACAGGTGATTTTGATAATCATTACCCCTCTAGCCCTTGGATTCAGTTTGTTTTTAGAAATCCTGTGATTTTTCCTTAGATCACAAGGCTGAAGCCAATTGCAGGTGCTGTTAATATATTTATCTTTTTCTACATGTATCAGCACAAGCAGCTGATCTGAATGCAGTCTTGCAAGTGTTTCTAGATCTTTTAATTTAATATCAGACAGTCAGTATGTGGTTTAAGCTGTACAGTGATTGGAAAATGTGGGTTTGATAAAAAAGACATCTGTTGTTTTGAGCTATTAACTGCAATACAAAAGTGCATATGGGAACGTAAGAACCCCTTTAGTATTGTTCATATCAGAGCTCACACAGAACTTCCAGGTCCATTGACAGAGGGCAATAGTATTGCAGATAAATTTACCCAGACTGTATTTGCATTTCTAACAAGCTCACCAGTGCAACTTGCTCAGGAATCATTCATGCAACCCCTTTGCCTGGTGAGAAGGCTCTCAATGTCATTGGACATTGCTTAGAAGCTTGGGCTGCCTGGGGAAAGCCTCAGCAGCTCAAAACTGACAATGGACAAATGGATGTCATCTGCAGTCATGGGCTGCCATATAATTGGCAGGGCTAAGGCATTGTGGAGCACACCCATAGCACTTTAAAGGTGTGCTTACAAAAACAAAAAGGGGGAATAGGCCAAGGCCATACCCCCAAAGAAATTTTCTGAATTGGGATGTACATGGCCAATCAGCAGCTGACAGGCATAGTGTGGGGCACGCACCCCTCTAGAACGAGTTAAATGGAAAGATATATTAATGGGTCTGTGGCAAGGACTGGATCCCGTGCTGACATCGGCATGAGGAGCTATTTGTGTTTTCCCACAGGACCAACAAGATCCTGTGTGGGTGCCTGAACACTGGTGAAGAAGGTGAAGAACTAGGACTGCCCCCATGTGGATTGTTAAGCCCGTTGAGCCTGCAACCCTATAATCGAGAAGTTGTCAGTGCAGAATCTACAAGCAGTGCCCCTTCTGGGAATTGGGTGGGCATAGGAGCTTTAGCCGTAGGTCTCAGCAAAATGACCCAAGTTCATAGAAAAAGATCTTACTATGTTGACTGAGGCCACTGTTACCGTGAAGGTTGGCCAGTCCCCCCAAGTTTGGCTTGCTGCAATTAAGCAGTGATGTTTGCCTTGTGAGTGTGCTTTCTCCTATCCACTACGATTGCTGAGGTCTCAACAGTTAAGGCTCAGGCAGGCTGTCGCCTAAAAGAGAGGCCATGCCAACAGGGGATGCCAGCTTACCCTGGGCCTTAGTAGGCTTATGCTGTGTGAGTACTCAGTGATGGGCTTGATGGCCTGACCTAGAAATAATCTGACCTAAAGCATAATGATCTGGAGAGCTGGTTGCTATTCGTTCATATGAAATAAAACGGGGAGATGTAGGGAGCCATTCAACTGCTCCTTAAAGAAGGCATCGACTGACTCAGCTGTACTGGCATAAACAACTCTTAATGGGAATTAGGCAGTGTCAGCTGTTGTTTGATCTTGTGCCCGAGATCACCTGGTGTATGAGCAAGAGTCATGGGGCAGCCTGAGACCACCTGGTGTCTGGGCGGGAGCCACGAAGCAGCTCGGTGATTGGCCAGGACAAGGTTTAAATAGCTGCTCTTGGGTTGGCTCAGGGGGGCCCCCATTCCATTCTACTACTCTACTCTGCTACTTCACTCTTCTCGGCCCCATTCTGCCATTGCACCATTCTCACTCTATAACTACATGCAGGGCCATTCTGCATGGCCATTTGCCCTTTGCCATTTTAAGCTGTAAGTGCATCAAGTCCCTGAGTAAACCGCCTGGAGAAACCTGGTTGTCTAGTGTCTTATTCCAGCTGGATGGGGTAGGCGCACAACAATGAAGAGAAGTGGAATATAAAAGGTTTGTTCTAAGAAATAAACCTGACTCTTGAAGAAGAGTAAGGACTGAAAACAAATAGTAATGAGTAAAAGTATAGGATCTCCTTATATGAAACACTTTCCAAGGTTCCTAGAAGGAAAACTACAAGGAGCTTATAGTGAGGTATGAGGACCTCATTCCTTGTCTAAAATCTCTCAAGAAATTTATTGGTTTTCTATGGTTTTAGAGCTTTATTGTAGAAAAGCAAGGAGAAAAAGAGAGAAGGTATAAAGAGGGAGACTGGCCATGGCCACGTGAAGAGACGGGGGAAGGGAGGGAGAGAAGGAAGGCTGGAGAGTAAGAAAACTGAGAGCTTAAAAAGCTTCTATCAAGAAATTGAGTATGCCACTATCTTGCCAACCCATGGTGGTGCTTCCCCACAGTAACAGAGTCTCATCCCTTCCATCTCATACCTGGACTATTGTACACTTTTTATTGGATATTTTATTTATTTCTATTTCAAATGTTATCCCATTTCTTGTTTTCCTTGCAACAAAAATAAATCATTTAGACAAAACAGTAAAACTTCATGGACTTGAAAGTGTCTATTTCTCCTGGTTTTGAAAAGTATTTCATTTTAAGTAGGACTCAGGATCACTGATTAATTTACCAGTGTTATTGTCCACTTGCACCAAAGTTCTCACTTGCATAATTCCCATGAGAAACATGCTACTGTCTTTACTATTGTTGCCCTGAACATAATAGTTTTCTTATTGCTATTTTAATACATTAAAAATAATTTGATAATGGTTTATGCTAGTAATTAAAGAAACAATGAAATTTAAGCATGTAAATCATGGCTACTATAGATTGATATTAGTGATTATAGTACTTTTAATAAAATCACAGATCTTGTTTCTTCTAGTTTCTCTTACAATATGGTTGACAGTGACTCAATATATTTAGTCTGGGGCCATGCTTCTAAAGTATACTGTTACTGACTCTTCCAATTACAATGTACTTCCTTGTTTGTGTGTCATGCTTGGCTATATTAAAGAGGTTAGATATAACTATTCATCCTAGTCTATACCTACCACAGCATCTGAGTTTTGAGAACAAGAAAATTTGGGGAAATTGTCAAATAAGTTTTGTGAAAAAGGAGGCCTGATTTTAAAAATGCTCTGTAGTCCCACTACCATTTCATCATTTTTTCTTAGACCTCTTCCCAAATGGCCAAAGGCCTACGAGGATTTTTGTGTTGCTGGTGATAACACTTCTTTTGGGGGAACACAAAGCATTGTTCCTTTTGTTTCTTTTGAATTTGTTCCATCACTCATCTGTGCCTAATCTTTTACATCCTTTTACTGTTAAGTACTCTACAGAAACCTTCAGAGGTGAAGACTCATACTTTTCTAGCCCATTTTCTTGTAATTCTCTTCTTGTGGTATAATATTGTGTGTTTTAACATCCATGAGATTGACAGCCTCATTCCATTTACTCAGCTCAGTATCCTCTGCCAGGTCTCTCCTGTAGACAGTCTAGAGAGTGTACTTTGACATGAAAGCTGAAAATTAGCAAGGCTGTCTCAATGTTCCTTTATCTCATTTAGGATCTACTTCCTTTTTGGTTTCTTATTCATCATGATTTATAAATGTCTTCATTTTTTTGTCCTTCTGTAAGCAATGTGTATTATCCTTTAAGTGGAGGAAATCCAATTTAATTCATTTTGAATAGAGAAAGTCCAAGTGATTTTTCTCAACAAAGAGTTTGTAGTATGGTAATAATACTACCAAGCATTCACATGCAATGTGTTATACATTGGAACAAGGAATGAAATATTGGATTCCTAATTATGTTCATTATTTCAAATGAAACATGACACAAACTCAATAAGTAAGGATATTCAATTTGAGGTTTGACAGTACTTTAATAGGATACATATATCTGTCTGCTGTGATTCAAATTTTCAATAAAATTTAGTAAATATATATGGAAAATGATGACAGTTTACTATGGCTTTATTTTAGCTTTCAATATAACTTGACAATGTGAAGTATTATTAGATTATAATCTATAAAAATCAATGCTTTTATAAAAATAAGATATTAAAATATATTTATTCCATTATCCATAAGATGCTTTGTAACACCTTTGAAATATTTTTTGTTATTGAAAGGTTCAATATATATTTCTAATTTAATTTAAGCCTGGAATATTTTTCTTCTATAGAAGAAATGTTTTGGCATCTTTACTGACACTAAATCGCTATTAGTATTTGTTACTTAGAAAATCCAGAACCCCCAGAACTCGTGTCTCTAGCTCCATATGTAGCAGAAGATGGCCTAGTTGGCCAATATTGGGAGGAGAGGCCCCTTGGTTTTGCAATCTTTATATGCCCCAATTCAGGGGAATGTCAGAGCCAAGAAGTGGGAGTGGGTGGGCAGGGGAACAGAGCGGTGTGAGGGGGAGTGAACTTTCGGGATTGCATTTGATATGTAAATTAAGAAAATATCTAATAAAAAATTGAAAAAAAAAATTTTGACAAAGACAAAAAAAAAAGAAAATCCTTCTACTATTTCTTTATAATACATATATCTAAGTTAAAGGGTATAGTAAAAATATATTCCATGCTTTCCAAAAGAATAATATGTATGGATACAGCAAGCTGAAAATTATTTTTTTAAAGTCTCAGCTTCATAAACATTCTTTTTCATTTATATCAATAAACCTGCATGATTATTTTCTTAGTTATAAAGCAACTATCATACAAATGTATATGTAAATTTAGACTTTAATTGTGTCTATCAAAAACAATTACCTTCAAATCTTCAGAATTAATAACAGTATTATATTATATTGTTCAGATAAAATCACAATAATCAATTTTGGTATACATTTAAAATTATATAACATGTTTTCATTAAGATTTTTAATTGTTCTCTGAATTTAACAATATATGCATAGTATCATAATAGTTTTAGGAATTATAAGCATACTTTTGTAGAAAATTATCTGAGGTTGCTTACACATTTTTCCTGTTCTTCTGGACTTGAGTCTTAAAAAAGTATGAGTTGTCCTCTGTCAGTTACTTCTATCTGGACTTTTAAAAAGCTGAAGACTTGCTTTGGAGAACTAAAGATCTTTCTTTTTATAATCAACACAGACATTATTTCACCTTTCTTTTACTCATCACTAAATGTGCATTATTTGAATCCATTTAAAATGGCAGATGATGTCTTTTTTTTTTTTTCTTTAAAAGATTAAAAACAAATATATTTTATATATCTAGTCTTTCTGTATGGCTGTTTTCTGTATTGACTTAATACTTGTGACAGATTACTCCCCCACCCCCCAGAGGAGAGACTTATATCTTATAATTAGTATACATTTAATCCATAAACTTTAAAATAAGTTATCTAATTGTTAGAATACTTTTTTTAATACAAAAGAGACCGAGTCAAAGCTGTTCCACTAATGTGTACTGGTCAATGTGGCCAGAGTGTGCCTATTAGAATCCTGTGTAGAATTATATATATACACAACTAGTTTTGTTCACTAAAAGCCTTTCAACTATTTCCCAGTGGAATCAGAATAATATTTAAAAATTTTATAAAAGTTTAAATAGTCCTTGTAAGAATTTTTCTAACCTCCCACAGAGTTGACATATTGCTTACTTGCTAAAGCATATTCCTTGTTTTAATTTTGGAGGTTGTGTAATCTTTATTCTCTTAGAAAATTATTTATGAAAGATTCATGATGCTATCTTGTCCAGTGATTTTTGCCATGGAAATGTTCCATGTAACAAGGCACTTCTCTGAACAGCTACTACAGCAGAATAGATTGAAACATGGTTTGGACAGAAGACATGATGGTAATTTTCAGTGTTAAATTCTCTGTTTCTTTTTCTTCTCAAATGTTCATATCAACAGTGAAGGATCTGCTTATTATTAACAGGTAAAATCAAGTTTGACTTGTTGATATATGGACATTTCATTTGTTCCCAAAAGATTTAAGGAATTAAAAAATAATTAATTTGCTTTGTATTATATATAATGAGAAACAAATAATACACATATAAACAAGTTATGAATTTAAAAATAAAAATCTGAAATATTCTAGTCCCCTGTTGCATGCAGAATATCTGAGAAAGTATGAAAAAATCACCACATGAATAAACTTGCTTTTGTTCTATTTTTTATGTTTTTACATTTTTATTTTAGATTTTACGGTTGTATTCTTTGAGAGTTTCATACACTGCATAAGAAATTTTCAATGTTGGTTTTATTGGAGGAGGAAAAATATTAAATCAAGCAAACGTTTAATTTAAGGAGACACTACAAGAGTACTGGAGCAATGAGTATATCCAGACAATAGAAGAGTCTAAAGCACGGTATATCTAAATTATGTCTGGACATTTAAATAATCCCGAAAAAGCAATACAAGTATCATTAAAATTTAGAAACTGACATATACTGAGATACTTTTTCATAGCCTATTAATGTATCTCAACTAAAAAATTAAAGAGCAAAATAAAGAGTAATATATCTATTTGGTATGATGAAAATGTTGCCTTCCCAGTAAGGCAATCTGAATCAAACCCTGAGTAACAAACACTATAGCATTTACTGGGTTTATATTTTATACATTGTCTTAGTGAGGGTTTCTATTCCTGCACAAACATCATGACCAAGAAGCAAGTTGGGGAGGAAAGGGTTTATTCGGCTTACACTTCCATACTGCTGTTCATCACCAAAGGAAGTCAGGACTGGAACTCAAGCAGGAGCTGATGCAGAAGCCATGGAGGGATGTTCTTTACTGGCTTGCTTCCCCTGGCTTGCTCA
>LR750619.1:147383-162383 GCA_902729485.2 Mus minutoides
CATAACTCCAGCTGTGTCAAGTTGACACAAACCTAGCCAGTACAATATATGAAAATATGTAAATATTTTGACAATACATTAAGAGAACTCAAAATAATATATTTGCATAAACAAGTAGGGAAAAATTGACACTGAAGAAAAAGCTAGAGCCCTGGAGTGAATTTAGAAGTTTGAATTTTACTGTTTCTGTACTACTAAGGATATGTATACAATAATCAAATATTGTTACTTTTCTTGTTATCCCAGATTATTAATGAATCAAAATGAGTTTGTTAATTAATACACATTAAATAAACATACATATACTTATTGAGAGATAGAGCTCAAGAATTATATATACAGACTAAATGAATCTATGCAATGCTGTGTGTCAAAGTGCTAAGGGGAACAGTGCATTAACATTATGTGTATGATTAAAACATAATGACATAAACACTACAGAAGGTATACCATATGCTCTTGAAAATTTAGTAAAATAAGAAAATAAAATTTGATGTCAATAGTTGCTTTAATGATTGAGTCTTAGTATTTTTTGAAGTCATACTTAGCTGGGATTAATTTGAACAAAATATATGTTTTAATTATTTTGGAGGATAACTCTCATCCATATAGAGAAACTCAGTGTTTATGTATCAATAAAATTCTACATTATTTTCCATTAATAGGAAAAAAAATCAATGCTCTAAAAAATGTGTTGGAAATAGAAACCAACATTTCAAACCAGAGAAAAACTGTATCTGGCTTTCAACCATCAGGGTGGGTTGTAGGAAGTGGTAGGAAACTATTTACAGAGTGACAAATCTTAGCAGAGACAAAGCCATGTTATTTAATTTCTCTGCAATATTTCCAAGTAACTCAACTAAATAGAGCAGATGGTGCAAATCTGAGATTTTGATGTCTTACTTAGAGTGAAAACATTTAATTTTACTAGCTGTTGCATTAAAAACACAGTTGGATTCAATTACCTGTTATGGACATTCATTCCTAGGACTTTGGTTTGATTTTTATTGGGGAAAGTGGGAAGTTTTAACGGTCATGCATTTTAATCAATTTATAAAGTTATTTTGATTTAGCAAAAGAGTAAAGGAAACATAACTGAACATTGAGAGTTTTGTTTATTGTTGATATTTTTTTGAGTTTTGGGTTATTTTCTCAAGGAATTTTTTTCTATTTTTTCATAAATAAACTATGCTATGTTTCCTTATCTTATTTCTCTTATTTAGATTTTTTTTTCCTCTGAATGATCAAACAGCAACATATTTTCTCATATTATAAATACTAAACAACACTTTCCAAAGTTCTGTTTTTGGTGCAAATTGCATGTATATAATTATTAAATATAGCATTAGTAAGATAAAAGTTTCATTCTAAATTTGCATAAAGCCCCACAGCTTTCAAAGCAATTTTATCAGTAGTGAGTTCTTTTTTCTTTTTTCTTTTTGTCTTCTCTATGCATTTTCTGTTACAGATGGTCAATACCTGCCAGAAAATACTAGAAAATTCCAAAAATTAATAATGTGTTGTTTTAATCTTCCTACTATTGAGATTGGTATTATAGAATCCTTTTTTATTGTCCTCATGCTTAGTCCTATCTTTGACATAAATTATGCATTGTACAGAGTATGAAAGCTTCATCTATGATTGTCTCTTAGTCACTCAGTATACACAACAATAATCAGATCAATTTCCTTGGTAACTCAAATTCTTTGTGTTCAAGCAACTTTATTCTACTGAACAAATAACTTCAACCTGAAAGGTAGTAATCATGTTTAAATGTATTCTTGGCAAGTCTATTTTATTTAGTGTTCAATATTAGTTTTCAGTTGTTCCTTATTTCTATTATTTTGAAATATATGTAATATATAATAAGTACACATTATATATTTATACTCAATATATTTAATACATGTAAAATATATATTTATATTATATTATGGTATAATAGTGTATATATAAATATATACATATATACATAAATATTTGTGCATATATAATAGTATAAAATATATAATATATAACATATCAATATATAACATATTTTCATCTATTCTTTATTTTCCTTTCACTTTATTCCAGATATCATATATTTTTATTCCAATGTTACTTCCTCTTTAAAAACCCATTGATTCCAATCAATCTTTATTCTTTATGTGACCAGATAGGGTCATCCACTGAAGAAAGGAAAATCTATTAGGGGTGACTTCTCTCAAAAAATTATTTCCCTTTCCCCAGCAACCTTCTACTGTCAGAGTTCCTCTGCTAGAGATGACTTCATGGGGTCCTGAATAAGTAATGACAAAATTATAAATTATAACCTTCTAAACAGAAGGTTGTCTTGAGAAGGCAACCAGAGTCAATGAAGGTTATAAGCACAACAGCCCTTTAAAGTATCCAAAAGGTGTTCAACATAATCTTTAATGTAAATTTTATCAAAGATATGTATATATTTTAATAACATCTTAGAACATACAGAATTTAGAATTTTCTGGGGTTTTCAGGTATTCATTTTGTATCTTAGGAGGATCTCTTGGAGATGAAGGCATAATACTACATCTAATTCAGTGCAAGAGTTGCTTAATATTAACTTCTACAGTATCATCTAATATACATAGAACATTTAACCTAATACATTAAAGCAAGTTAGGAAATAGATACATACAATAAGGTGGATAAACTCTGAGAAGATATATTTCAATGTAACAAAAATAGAGAGAGTCAGGCCACCTTTAATGCTACTAAGAGAAAGACTAGACTTATTGGAAATCTTGTAAGGATATATTTTTTTCTCAAAAACAAAATAAAATACCTTTGAATATACTTTATTATGACATACATTAATTATATGCCGATAATTAAAAGTAAGCTCCATTTTTGAGAGCCCCTAGAGGTGAAATATTTCTACAGTTTCCACCCAGATTTTCAATCTAGATTATTAGCTTCACGCCCATTAACAATGTAGAATCATTCTTGGAGACCGTGACACTCCAAGATGGCCAACTTTTTGATCTCCTTCATTTCAGACTTTGAGGTATTGTGATTAGGAAATTTTGTACCACCAACTGTGAACAGTGTCAATTCAATCTCTTCAAATTTAATATATTCCACTCTTCTACAGAGCAATTCAAGAATAGGGAAGTTAAGAACATCTCCTTCCATGCCATTTATAAAAGTCATTAAATTGTTGAAAAAAAACCACTTCCTGTAGCCTCTAAATTCACTGGAGAGTTGCTGCTACTGGTGGAAAGACTATTACTACGATGTGAAAGGGAAAAATTTGATTCTTTGTAATTTATAAGACATGTAATATAAATAAAATTTACCAGCATCTTACAAATTTCATTAATATGCAGGAATCACTTATATGGATTGTGTCATTCAGTTTATTATTCTTTGGTAGGAATTATATTTAGTCATCATATTTTTCTCTTAAAGGTTAACATGTAAAACAACTCTTAATATTCAAGTGTATAAATTATGCTTTAAAATGATTAAAACAAAGCTTTTAGGTATTCCCACCATAGAACATAATGATATGTTAGGTGATTGGGATGTTAATTACATTTAATTCTCTATAATACAAGTTTATGTCAAGAAATCATTTTATCTCTCATATATATGTGTGAGTGTGTGTGTGTGTGTGTGTGTGTGTGTGTGTGTGTGTGTACAAATATAATTATTTAGTTACTCAAGAAAGCAAACACTGATACTTCTAATCTATCTGAAGGATTCTTCATTTTGGATAAGAACATGCATTTTTAAAGCTCTTTAAATTTTATTTCTCTGTCTTATGTTTGGCATCTGCTTGCTAGGTAAAAAATATCTAGGCTTATGAATAAATCAATTATCTCTCGTGAGTAATAGTTTGTAATATGTAATAGTCATTTTATCAAGCACCATTTCCATCCCTCCTATTCTTTCTCCATAATTAACTTTAATAGGACAACTCTAAAATTAATCTAACAGAAAGACCCTGTTATCTCTCTGATATGGAACATCTTTAGCTTTTGTTATAGTTCTAGAAATTAGAAAATATCTTTTCTTTATTCATTTTGTTTCTCCTCTGGAAAAAGAGTCAAAATATTCCCAAAGTAATGCTTCTGCTGATGTAATAATTGATTTATTTTTATTTGTTTGAAATTAAGTGCATAGAGACCAAGGAAGAACTTGTATGTTAACATGAGGTGCTATTCTAAAGTGTGCTTTGATAGCTGTGAATTTTGTTCTTTTAATATTGGCCAAGCTAACTAACCTTCTTAATTTTTTTAACCATAGAATCAGCATGTTCACTCTAGTTTTTTTTTTTAATTACTTTTAACTCTATTTCCTGTTTTTCGTTTTCAAGCAGAATATTTAATTATAAACCTAGATCTTCTTTCTCTAATTACCAGCTATATATTTTTGTGGTTGTATGAAAGGAGCAAGAATTTATTTTCTTACATTTCTATAAAAAAGGTTAAACCTCAAAAGAAAGGTAGGAGACATTTTTCTGTCTTAAAACTTACTCTCTTTGCATTATGTTTCTTCCATTCCCAACATATGTGAACACTGAACAAGATGCTATTTTAATGTGGTTAGACCTTGCTAGTAAATGCTGCTTTGTAAATTTAAAGTTCAAGAATAAATTATCACTTCTTCTCCAGATATCCCAAATGGAATTATCCTGGCTATCAATGAAATAAATTATTTTACATTTTTTATTTATGCATTTTACATCCCACACACTGCCCCTCCTCCTGGCAATCTGCTCCCTCTATCCTCCCATTCCTCTACCTTCTCCTCTGGGAGTGTGCTGGATCCCACTGTGTATACACACACCCAGGTACACCAAGACTCTGCAGGACTAGGCACAATCATTCCTACTAAGGGAAGACAAGATAGCCCAGCTAGAAGAACACATCCCACTGGCAGACAGCTTTTGGGATAGCCCTTGCTTCAGTAGTTCAAGACCCACATGAAGATCAAGCTACACATCTGTTGCATATATATGTGTACTTGTTATGGTGGGGGAAGGCTAGGTTCAGTCCTTGTACCATATATGTTGTTGTTGTTGTTGTTGTTGTTGTTGGTGGTGGTGGTGGTGGTGGTCCAGTTTCTGAGAGCCCAAGGATGTAGGTTAGTTGACTTTCTTGGTCTTCTGTGGAGTTCCTATGTCCTGCACAGCATCTCAAGAACATGACAAAGGCTCAAGAATCAATGGGAATGACTGTAACTGTGAATCACAGCATTGGAGATGGAACCTGAAGAGACCACATCCTGTAACCAGGCAGGAACCCCAGAGGAGCAACAGGGATACCAAGCCATTTGTGAAACTTTCAACTCAAAATGCATTCTTTCTATAAGAAATGCAGGGACTGAGGATGGAGCAGAGTATGAGGAAATGGCAAACCAAAAATCCTGCTCAACTTGAGACCTATCCCACGACCCCACCAATCCCTGACACTATTAATGATACTCTGTTATGTTTGCAGACAGGAGTCTAGCATGGCTCACCTCTGAGAGGCTCCATCCAGCAGCTGACTCTGATGGTTGCAGAGACCCACAGCCAAACATTGAATAGAGCTTGATGACCTTTAGGGAAGAGCAGGGAGAAGGATTGTGTACGTTTTACATTTTTACCCCTTTGTTGTCTATTTAGCACTATCATATTCTTTAGGGACAGTTGTCATTTTCGATACCCCTAATTAATTATAAAATTAAAAAAAAAGTCTCTAATTGAACTTTATTATATTCTAATTTTTTTCTTTCCTACACCAAGACTTGAAATTTTTATTTAATATTCTATCAATTTTCTCTCTTGCCCTGAGTTTCACAAAAATAAAAGCAATTAGGAACAAAAGATACATAATTTTCCTTATTTAAACTCTCTGATTATCCAGTTTTACAGCTATTGAGTGGGCAAACCTGGATCACCCAGGTTTTAATAGCCATACACACCTTCAAAAATCCAATGAGCTGATTTAAATCAAGATAGGTTTTTGTCTCTTAAGAAATCAATCTGTATCCTGCCTAGCATTGCAGAAGCATTTCGACCCTGATGTTCTGACCTTTTGGGAAGCCCATAACAAATTACATTTGCTGCAAATTAAAAAAAAAAAAAAAAAAGAAAAGAAAAGAAAAATTCCTACATCAAAGACTTTCTGATAACTTGTAAGTAATTCTTCTAATTTCATTATTCTTTTATTCCTCATAATTACAATATAATTGCATCATACTCTTTTCCCTTTTCTTCATATACATGTATGATATGCAACGTGTATTATGATGATATTACAACTATTATAAAGTACTTTCAATGTCATCATTGATTAATATTATGGACTTGATTGTCATCTAGAGTCTTTCTCTGAAAATCATAATAAATTACTAGAATCACCTATTTATACTCAATGTATTCTCAAACACTAGTTAAATGTTTTTGGAGCAACAACATGAACCCACAACAGTATTTTGTACTAATCTTCTACATTTTACCTAGGAACAGTTTTGTAATGTGATGACCAAAATAAGAATAACCTGTGAACACCGAAATAACTTTGGCAATAGAGATGTCTTATTCGGAAGCAATGATAATAAAATATGGTACAGCACAGATATCATCCCATACAATTTTTCTTGCAACCATGAAGATTTTTGCTGCTGTATGGAATTGCCTTAACTTTGAATTAGGCAGTAGGTGTGCCTTTCTCCAAAGAATGAGAGAAAGTTAAAAACATTCTATGATACAGTGTGAAGTTCTTGAGTCATAGAAAAATCTTTAACAGTATTCAAAACTACAGAATATATATAGTGACCTTTTCTGATCTTGGTTTTATATTTTACAGTAATTAACTATGCTCATGGAAATATTCTCTGGGCATGCAGCCTATTGTTTATTTAACTTAAACTTGTTTTTAGCCAAGCGAAAATTAGAATGCTTATATGCATATATTACAATAAAATTATATTTGAAACTTTGTCATTTCAGACCTAAATAACTTTAAAAAAAAGAGGGAGTTGATATCAAATAACAGTACATAATTTTTAAATTAAAGGATATTTTTTATTTTGTATTTATTTCATATTTTACACATTCTTCATTGTTTTAAGAACAATTAATATTTTGACCTTGTTATTTTTTTTATTTTCTTTCGATCTCTCTCTCTCCCTCTCTCTCTCTCTCTCTCTCTCTCTCTCTCTCTCTCTGTGTGTGTGTGTGTGTGTGTGTGTGTGTGTGTGTGTGTGTGTGTGTACATGTGTGGTTTCTGTACTTAGGACCACAGATGAATGCTTTGGAGTGTTCACCTGTTGAACCCAGAGGATGAAACGGCTGTCTCCTCCTAATGTTCCTTGTGCCATTGCTTAAGAGGAGGTATCTTACTATAGCCGAAAGCAGACCTTTCAACTTTTGAGTTTAACTAAATCCCATCTGGGTTCTCACTGTCTCTGATCCCCAGTATTGGAACAATACATGTAATGATACCTGAAGTTATACTAAATGGCATTAGGGATTTGAACTCAACTCTTCATCTTTGCACATGAAGTGGCCATGCACACTACCTTCATCACTTTTCTATTGCGGTGTAGAGGCTCCATGACCAAAGCAACTTTTTTTTTTAATTAGATATTTTCTTAATTTACGTTTCAAATGTTATCCCGACCCCCCCTCCCCCCGCACTGCTCCCCTGCCCACCCACTCCCACTTCTTGGCCCTGGCGTTCCCCTGTATTGTGGTATATAAAAGGAGTTACAGAGACAAAGTTTAGAGAAAAGACGAAAGGATGGACCATACAGAGACTACCCCACCAGGGAGGGTCCATCCCATAATCAGTCATTAAACTCAGACACTATTGCATAGGACAGCTAGTGCCTACTTAAGGGACCCTGATATAGCTGTCTCATACAGAAGTGGATGCTCATAATCTCATCTATAAGATGGAACAGAGAGCCCACAAAGGAGAAGCTAGAGATAGAACCCTAGGAGCTGAAGGGGTTGCAACCCTAGAAGAGGAACAACAATATGAACTAACCAAAGCAACTTTTATTAAAGACAGCATTAAATGTGGGTCTTGCTTGCAATGTTAAAGTTTTGGTCTATAATTAATATCATGGGCACAGACAAGGAAGCAGTAACTTACAGCTCTGTGTCCTGATCCCCAGGTAATAGGCAGCAAACTATGAAACACTGGGCCTGGTATGAGGTTTGAAAACCTCAAAGCTCACTACCAATGACAGACTCTAACAAAACTAAGCCACCCAGTTCTCCTGAAGCTGTTCCTCTCTCTGGGAACTAAACATTAAAATATATGACTATATGGAAACCTTCTCCTACAAAGCACTATACACATACAAAGCACTATACACACTGAGCAGCACTCTACTCCTAACTAGTATCGTTAGTTTTACTATACACTTATATGATGAAATTTATATTTATTTAACTATACTCTGGGATTTTAAGGCAACCTGAAAGTACACATAGGTATTCTCTTCTCACTGGCAACCAAAAAGTATTTTATACACTCATATGCATTTACATGTTGTAATCAAATGTCCTAATTTTGCCAATACATTTAAATGGCTATTGAACAAATGCCTTAGTTTGCACTGCAAGTTTCCTAAAAATCACAAGATCTTCTGAGTTTCTGATCTTGATATTGTTTACTCACACTCTTTTTTGCCTTTTTATGGGCTTTTTATGTTATTTTAAGTATTAAATGCTATTAATTAATTAATTAATTTAATGAGAGTAAAATTAAATGAAATGAGTAATTAGGAAGGTGAGGAGACTGAAGAATTGGAGGAGAAGTAAAATATGATCAAAGTATACTCTATAAGTGTTTGAAGTAAAAATTAATGAAGGAGACTATCCACCCTACATGACTCATCATTAACAGTGCAGAGAGAAAAATGTTTGTACTATTCTCTTATATTTTTATGTTGAACATACCATCAAATAAATTGAAATAAGTTCTTGTTTCTTACACCCGTCCTTTTTCTACCCGGGACAGTCTTGTATCTATACATTCTTTGATTATAGTACTCTCTTACCACTTGTGTGGGGTACCTCTAATGGGTTCCCATAACTGGTGTCCACTCTGTCCAAAAGAAATGTTCTTCTGTGAACATTGGATCAAATTCTGATTGTTCCTTACATTAAAAGTATCCGTGAGCAAAATCAAAGCAAAGAAACATTGCCACAAAGCTAAAGAGGTGTTTCCTCAATGTTTGCTTTAAGTGGAAACTGGTACACATGGATGTTGTAAACTATACAGAGCAAAACTTGTTAAATTACCAAATCTGAAATACAGATGCAAGAAGGAATGATTTATTGTAAACATGTTACTTTAAAAACTCAAAACCAAAAAATGTAATAATAATAATAATAAATAAATAAAGTTATCTAAAATTTTCTTCATATCCCATAATACTTTTTACCTATTTATGTGAAAATTGAGGAAATATTTCTTTTTTAATATTAAGTCTTTGAAAACCAAAGTTGCTTCAGTGATCATGGTTCAGGAAGTCAGTCAGTTGCTGGGAGGTCTTTCTTCCTAGTGAGTAACTTAGGAATGGGTGCATTCCAACATTCTATCCTTATTATCTACTTAATCAGATCACTACATTTGGCACCAATAATTTTTCCTTTGAATATATGATGATATGCAAATCAACTTTTTCACATTCCTATGTAAGATCAATTCTCTAATGTGCTTAAAGAACTTCTAGAATAATCACACTTCTCTCATATTTAAATGGGTATTAATTCAGCCATTTAGTGTTTATTTAAGTTTGTCCTCTACATAGATGACACATATTTCCATTCTTTGCTAGCATTTTTAAGCAATGTTAAATAATAAAAAGTATATGATAAAGGCCATATAAAGTAAAACACGATAGCTATGGTGTATTATCTAAATATAAAAGAAGATTTTTATCTATTATAAATACTAAAGGTAATAGAATATATATATATATATATATATATATATATATATATATATATATGTTAATAAAATGTTTGTACTATCAACTATTATCTACCTATCTATATATCTATTTATGCAATCTATCTTTTTTATCCTATTCATCATTAAAAGCTTTAGATAATTATATCAGCAAACATGAGTTAATATACATTATTTAATTTGTTATGATACATATAAATTGGTAAGGTGGTTTAGATGTTAAAGGCTCATACTACTCTCACAGAAGACCAAATCTGGTTCCCAGCTCCAATATCCAGCTGCAAGCATATAATTTTAAATCCATCTCCAGAGAATCTGAAACTTTCTTCTTCAAATTGTGGTCAACTGATCTCATAAGCACCACTTACCCATGCATCGCATATACTTAAAATTAAATTAAGCATTTTAAGAAGGATTTACACATACTAAATTATATTAGAATAATATTCTTTTGAATTTCACTAATTTTCTGGAACCCTTCTTACATTATGGATGCATTCTACCAATAGCATATCTCATGAATCAAACAATTCTGTTCACAATGTTCATTTACTCAACAATGAAGAAAAAAATGAATAATCTGTAATTGTTCTTAATGTATATGTATATTTGCCTAATATTTTTAGAATTTCCCTATAGTCCCAACTCTACTTTTATTTTCAGACTATGCTGTTTGAGAATGAAATAACAACTCTTTTGAAATCTACCCAAATAAAAAATATCACACTGAAACTTGTTAAGAAATCTTTGAGGAACTCATACTAATGTTCAAAGTCACTTTGAATTAGATGCATTTATTTAAGTGTGCATTCAAGTCTTTGTGAAAATTTTTTTTTACTTACGTAAAAACTGACCTTTTCCCTGTGTAATTTAGTACTTTCTGAACAAACCATCAAAACAGTTAAACTACTCATCAGAGACTATGACATTTTTTCCCTGCTATCAGTTCTTATGTAAATATTTGTTTCTAATCCAGTAATATCCACCACCATTTCATATAATTCCTTGAAGACTATAGTTTTGGGGTGTTTTCTATTTGTTATTGTTTATTTTTAAGATTCTTCATGGAATTTTAGCTTGCATTTCATGTCTGAGAACATCACTTTTAAATATATTATTGTTAAAGTTACACGTACAGTATTTTTTTTCAGACTTAATGACTAGATCATAAATTTTCTCTTTTGTTCTATCATTACAAGAATCCAGCTTAGTTAATATCCTCTTTAGATTGTTGTGAATGCCAATAAAATAAAAAGAAAGAAACCCAGGGTTTTATACCAAAATGGTACAGAAACTGTGTCTTGATCCAGAGCCATACCAATGGAACAGATTCCAAGGAAAAGCTATGCTGATGAGATAAACTGACGTGATGATGTAGACTTGGGCAGTAGGAATTCAAGGAAAGTCTTGGTCCCACAGGCTTGTGGAAAGATGTTTCAATGATCCACAATATTCAGCAAGGTTAAGATTATTATAAGTATAACACTTGAGGTTCAGCTAACTGTCAGCAAACGCTCTGTAGTCACACCAATTTAAGAAGCCTCTGTGTAATATAAAGTTCCCTTCCTAGCTGCTCTCAATATTCCCTGCCTACATAACAATATTAGAGGTAATGTGTAACTAGTAAATTTTTTTTTTTCCTAGTCAAGTCCTAAGTAACTGAGACTCTTAGTACATAGCATTACAGTTCACATTCAAAATAGTTTCATTTACTAGAAAAGTACAGCTTTGAGATGTCACTTTGAGAAGCAACCTTAGATGAAAGAACACTTCAATGTTGCATACCAGGAAGAGGTAAATTTTCATTTCCAACCAGAAAATCTGGGCACATTCTGAGTTGTTTCTCAATGGCCTGCCTTGTAAAATGTGAGCAGATATATCAAACTGTTGGATTTCCTGGTTGATTCCTTAAGCAAGAAGTCGTGTCCAGACAATATTTATTCTTTTTCTAGTCACTTGTTTCACTTACTATTCTGTCTTTGTTTAAAATGATGAGACTAATGTTTTAAAACAAAAAAGGATGCCAAGACTGAAATGCCAGCCATTTTCCTCAAACAGTAAATCTTCCCTCAGAAAATTCTTGAGTACCTATGTAAAAATATAGTTTGGGGGATGTGGAGGCATAGGCAAGATGTTTGCTAACTGAGATGATGGAGTTTGGGACTCTCCAAATATCAGACATGATTGATGACTGAAATCTTTCTATATTACCCTTTGGTGTCCTATCAGTAGAAGACTCATTTTGTTTTGAAAGTTTAGAGGAACTTAAGCAAACTACCTACACTGTTATAACCATAAATAAATAGTTATTTGTTAGACATTCTATATATGCAATTTCATAAAAAGAGGTCCCCTACCTGGGTGACTATTAAAAAATGTGTTTATTTAGAATTTAATGCTGATGATTTGTTAAATTTTGAATATCTAGAAAAGAGGCAGTGGAAACAAATTCAGACATTTTTACTTAAAATATATTTTTCTTGAATGGTAAAAGCAACAAGTCATGCCAATTTGGAAAATATTCATTTTCCAAATACTTTCCAGTATTTTGAGAAAGAACTATGACATTAAATTGTTTGAGGACTGCTGTTTTATTTTTCTTGTTTGCTCATAATTATATAGCAGGAAATGAAAAACAGAAATAATGAAAAATAATTTATAAAATATATGATGACCAATGAAAACAAAATTACCTAGATTTTAATAGAGCAATAATGAGAAAAGAAAATATGAAGGTATAGATAATCTATTTTCCGTGAAAACATGTTAGAGTAAGAAATGTGTTTTCTTCTACATTAGTGATAGCTTTCTTCCATGATAATATTTATTATGCTATACAAGATGGCTCTATCTTAATACTTTCTGACTGTAACCCTCTAACTAGCTGCTTATAGTTATGAGATTCAGTTATTAAAGCATATTAAAATTTCATGCCAGTCCCCTTCTTAGTTATTTTTTCTATTATTATACTAATAAAAAATGAACAAAAATCTTGGAGACAATAAAGCACCAGAGGGTTAAACTCCAAAAACTTCATAGTGGGAATCATGGCAACAGACAGGAGGGACTGCACTGGAACAGAGGAAGAGAGCTTATATCCTGACCCACAGGAAGAGGTAGAAAGACCTAACAAGGAATAATGTGGCTATTTCATCTCAAATCTAACCCCTTAGTGTAAAACCTACTTCCAGTACATACCCCCTGATTCTTCCGAAACCACTTCACCAACTGAGAGTACAAATCAAACATATGATCCCAGGGGATGTGTTCTCTTTCTCTTTCAGACCATCACACTCTACTTCATGGCTTTGTTATGTGTCTGGTAGCCATATCATAATGCCAAAAAATGTATTCCACCCTCACACGTCTCCATAGCCTTATATGTTTTCAACATAGTTAAAACATTCAAAGTCTAAAGTCATTTCTGATACACAAGCCAAGATTTTATAATCAAATTAAAATTAAACTGAAAAGTTACACATTTCTACTACACAATGCCACAGGATATTAATTACCATTCCAAAAGGAATAAAAAGGAGCATAGTGACAAAATACTGGCTAAAGCACTGAACAACAACAACAACAACAAAAATCCAGCCACACACACACAAACTGCTATAGCTCTACACTTTATGTCAAGGAGCTGAGATTTTTTTCAACTTTTATTAGATATTTTCTTCATTTACATTTCAATTGTTATCCAGAAAGTTCCCTATACCCTCCCCCCTCCCGGCCCTGCTCCCCTACCCACCCACTCCCACATCTTGGCCCTGCCATTACCCTGTACTGGGGTATATAAAGTCTGCATGACCAAGGGGCCTCTCTTCCCACTGATGGCCAACTAGGCCATCCTCTTCTATATATTCAGCTAGAGACATGAGCTCAGGGGGTACTAGTTAGTTCATGTTATTCTTCCACCTAGAGGGTTGAAGACCCCTTCAGCTCCTTGGGTACTTTCTCTAGCTTTTTCTTCCTTGGGAACCCTGTGTTCCATCTAATAGCTGACCATGAGCTTCTACCTCCATGTTTGCCAGGCATTGGTATATTTTCCCCTGAGACAGCTGTATCCTGGCCCTTTCAGCACCATCTTGCTGGCATATGCTATAGTGTCTATGTTTGGTGGCTGATTGTGGGATGGATCCCTGGCAGCTGCAGTCGTTGGGTCCATCATTTGGATTCAGCTTCACACATGATCTCTTTAACTCTTTCAATGTGTGCTTTGTTCTTAATTCTAGGAAGGGGTGACGTGTCCACATTTTGATCTTCCTTCTTCTTGAGTATCATGTGTTTAGTAAATTGTATCTTGGGTAGTCTAGGTTTTCGGGCTAATATCCACATATCAGTGAGTACATGTTATGTGAGTTCTTTTGTGAATGGGTTAGATTTTTATACCTTTCTAGCTTTGCTGATTTCATTACTTTTCCCAGTCTAAAATTATATCTATGTTTGGAAGATTCCCATAACTCTGGAAGCTTAAAAATTTTGATGTGTCCAACAAAACCCAAGTGTTAATTTCACAGGTCCACACAATAGCCTCTGTGGTGGCTTGAATTAGGAGGCCTCCTCCCCTTCCTCTGGTGGTTGTGCAGGCTTCTGATGGCAGCACTCAGGAGTCAAAGTCAAGTGGAACACTGAATTCAATGACTGCTTGTTCTACAGAGAAACTTCCAGGACAGCTGGGGGAGTGCTCAGAAAAATCCTAAATAAATAAATAAATAAATAAATAAGATTGAAACACATACAGTTTTAGCAAACATTGTGAGTGAAAGGGGCTTTAGGGAATAAGATTATATTCAGTCAATGAAAGAAGCAGACAGGATTTTGTTAGTGATGTGAAGAGACTCCATAACTAAGGCAACAATTATGAAAGAAAGCATTTAATTTGGGATTGCTTACAATTTCAGAGTTTTAGTCAATTATCACACAATAGAACGATGATTAGACAACCTCAGGGCCTCCATATGGGGATGACCAAGATGCAAAGTAAATCTCTGACTGCCAAGCACAGACCCACAATTACATATTAAATTAGAGCATGCACACACACACACACACA
>LR750619.1:167383-188473 GCA_902729485.2 Mus minutoides
TAGAGAGGAAAAAAAAAAGGAGATTGATAAACTAGCTTTTCTCCATCTTAGTCTTAAAGATCATAATATAATAAAGACAAACTAGGCTCATTCCGGTTTAGGATTAAACTTGTTTCTCAAGGATCTGACTATGTCCCACCTGTATCTTTAACTACAAATGTACTGCCTGTTCCAAGAAATTGCAATTGTTTTTTTGTTTTAAAAAGTGTAATAACCATCTTGCAACCATACCATTGTTCTAACAGCTTTTTTTTTTTTCGACCACCGATGACTACCTAGTTGTAACTAAATTGTTATACCCACCTTGCAAATATGTCTTTTTTTCCGGAGATCATTATGACTAACTTGTTATGCTTATGCTCTGCTCCTGGAACTCCACCTATTTTGCCCACCAAATCTCCCATTTAGAAAATGCCTATCCCTAAAATATAAAATATAAAAACCTGTGTTCCTCACATCAGATGCTGACATCTTGAACTCTCCATTAGAGGGGAGGCAGCTCATGTCCATAAATACATTGCTTAATTTAACTAATTTAGCCATGATGAATTAGGTTGGCAATCTTTCTCCTTGAAGTCATCTTTGGGATTAAGATAGAGAGGAGGCCAAAAAGAAAATAAAGTTTACATGTCTTTTTTTACATCAAGTAGAGAACTTAAGTATATAATGTAAACATATAAAATTTAGTATATATTGCTCACAATCTTAAAGACAGGATCAAGATGATATAGCAGAGAAAAAAATGAATGGTGTCAACAAATGAACAGAAAGGAAAATAAACTGGGGTTTACCTGTCAGAATACAAGTAATTACAAGCTTTCATCTTTGCTTGTTATAAAATATATAAGTGGCCTTTTGGAGTTTAACTAAATTATGGCTACAATCCTCAAAGCATTGTTATTTTAGATACTTGGGACCTTTTGGATGTACTTTTTCTGCTATGGTAATAAGAGCAGGGCCAGAAAAAAGGCAGATCTCTCAGAATTTGATTTAGGGCACTGTATAAACAATCAGTTAGTATAAAATATTATGTCATTCATGGATATTGCCATTCTTCAATTATATAGCTTATTGGCAATACTGTCCCAGATTCAATTGTTTCAAATTAAAGTTGTGATTTGGTTAACATGCACTTTGTTTCAATGTGGCTCTGAATCCCTGTTCAGGGAGCTCAGTGTGTCATGAATGTGTTAAGGCTCCAGCTGCCACTGTTACTATCACAAGGCTTTCTGGATTCAATACCCCTTGAATCTCAAGGGTTTGCACAGGAATTCCTCACACATCAGTTCAACCTGCTCTTGACTTCCCGTTTTTGGTAGCTCATTTACTTTAGAAACTTTGTGACAATCTATTTCCCCTCTGTTCAATTGTGCTATATTTTTACCATTGACAGTTTTAAAACCCAGAATTTCCTTTCTCAGACACCATGAAGCCGTGTCTTTGAAGTATAATATTAAGAAATATTGTGCTGTTACCTTTGAGGTGGAAAGCAGCCTCAACTGGATCAGTGTTGATAAGTCAATTAGCAAACACAAATGATGAATCACACTGATAAGCTCTTGTCAGCAGCTGAAAAGATTTCAACGTTTTCCTTCAGATAAAGTCCGACTTTAAGTGTGGGTCTTGCTCTGAGGACTGTATTCTGAATACATTTTAGTTAGTCTTTTTTTAGCAAGTAACCAATGATTTTTTTTTTTCCAACAGGGTTTTTTTTTTTTTTTTTTTTTTTTTTTTTTTTTTTTTTTTTTTTTTTTTTTTTTTTCTATCTCTTTCCTGCTTTCACCTTTAACACCTCTATAACACAGAGTTTGGGCAAGAAAGAGATAGTTTGCATGGAAGGCATATGGTAGACTATATCTTTCTTGGATCAATGAAGTTATTTCCCTTCCTTCTTTCTCTGAAGTGGAATTTTTTTCTGGTCTCCAACTTAATCTTACTCAGAAGGGAAGAAGAAAATATGACATTAAGATGTGCTTTGGTAGGATGTGGAAGGAAGGGAAGTGCTACTGTAAGTGAAAAGATCTCAGCAGGATGTGTTAGGGAATCTGGCTGCAGTTGCATTTCCCCTTTATATTCAAAGAAATCTTAATGAGGAATGAAAAGCAGGAAGATGCAGCCAGTAAAAGCCTGTGAGACATTATGCTGAGAATAAGAGAAGTGTACCTTCCATCAGGAAGTAATCTGCTGGCTTTCTTGTATGCAGATACTTAATAGGAAGGAGGAGGTAAATATACTACAGGATAATTCATTATCCAGGAATATATTGACAATGTGAAGAGAAATAGAGGAATGTCTGCTAAAAGTGAAGCGCGGCATGGTCACTTTAAATCTGCAACAATCCTTATCTATTTAGATTAGATTTCAAGAAAGGAAATACACCTTTATTTCTGATTCAAAGTAGTGTTTGATATTTACAATGATATAATGCTGTTTAATGTGTGGAATGTTTCTTATGAAGTCATGTTTCTGTGTATATTCGATGGAGACTAGAAATAATATTTTACTTTCTGGTAAATGTATATTACATTTAAATTTCTCTTGATTGCGTTAATTGATTTTTTAAATTTAGTATATTTGAATATGTTAAAATTTAGCAAAAAATTATAAATGATAGAAAATTTGAAACAAATATCAAAACAAATGTAGATTTCTCTTTTCCATAGACATGCATCTGCTATAATGTATCATTGTAGCAACCTAATTATTTTTTTTGTTTGTTTGTTTCTTTGTATAATATGTTTCTTATCACATATAAATCTCTTTTCTTATGTTTTAATAATAGTGTGATAATGGAAATAAACAAGTATGTCCTATATTTTAATGAAACAAAGAGTATAATAGTGTCCTTATAGATGCTGTTTGCCAAAGATATCTAGAAAAAGTGTTTTCAAAAGAGGAGAAAGGATATAACAATATAGTGGCTTTTTAAAGAAAACATTTCTCTTTGTTTTTATTAAACTGTTTGTTTGTTTGTTTGTTTGTTTGTTTGGTTGGTTGGTTGGTTATTTTTGTTTTGTTTTGTTTTTTGTTTTTGTTTTTTGAGAAAAGGTTTCTCTGTAGAGCCCTGGCAGTTCTGGAACTCACTTTGTAGACCAGGCTGGCCTCAAACTCAGAAATCCACCTGCCTCTGCTTCCTCAGTGCTGGGATTAAAGGCATCCACCACCACGCCCGACTAAACTGTTTTTTAATGTCTTAAAACATTTAATAATAAAAATCTTCTTTTACATTTTCTGAACAATTCTATTAAAATAATACAGATATTAACTAATCTCAAATACTAGATAATATGTTAATTTAGGGCCACTTAGTTAAAAAAAAAAATCCAACTTTCTGCTGTCCACTTAGGGCAATCCTCTATGTGCAAAAAGACAATTATCAGTGTAAAACACTCCTTTGTTCTTTATTGCTGCAGTTTTACCTTTTCATGCAATATATTCATTTTTCACTGTTGCTGTTATAAAATACTATGACCAGTAAGACTTAGGAAAGAAAGAACTTATATTGGCTATGGTCCCAGATGGAGACACCACCATTATGGATGAGACATGGCAGGAGGAATCCAGAGTAGAGAGATGAGAGATCACACCTTCACCCACACATAGCAATATGAGCTTGCTAACTGAATCTTGAGTGAGGACAGAAATTCCTGATGCTCATACTAGCAAGTTCTCTTCTCATGAAGGATCCAAGACCTCAACATTCTAAAACCAACCCAAACAGTACCAAGAAGTGATCAAATACATGACCTCATAGAGTTCATTTCTCAGAAAACCATCAAAAGGAGCATATATGTAGCATCATAACATTTATTTATTTATTTATTTATTTATTTATTTATTTACATCACAAACATTTCTTCCCTTCCCAGTCCATTCCTCACAGAGTCCTTTTCAGCCCCTGCTTACTTTGTATAATTTGATTATAATACAGATGTTAACCTTTCTCTTGTTGAAGAGTATTTGACTCCTCCAGGTTTGACAGTTGTGAGCAACACTCCTGTAAATATAAACAAATGAATTTTGTATGTTTCTTTTACTTGTATTTCCAAAGGGAAAAAATACACAGAAGTCAGATTGGAGGTCATGTGGAGATTATTTACACTATAGTAGAAAATTTACATTATTCCAAATAGTAGGATGCTCTATCCCATACCATCTATGTCTTTTCTTGCAATGAACACTTTCAACACTAGTTTCAAATTTTTAGTTTACAAAGTTTCTAGGATGTTGGAACAAGGGCAAAAGAGTGTATACAATGAATACACACACATACACATATATATGTATATATGTATATGTATATATTCATGTTAAAAATCTACAGATCTAAGAACAAAAAGTGTCAAAAAATATTAGAAATTGTTTTAACCAGAATCTCAATGGATACATAAAATGTTTTTTCTTAGGGGATTTGAGGATTAGGAGGTGGGAGTGGGTGGGTGGGTGGAGGAACACTCTCCTAGAAGCAGTGGGAGGGAGGATGAATAGGGGGGTTTCCTGGAGGAGGGAAACCAGGAAAGGGGATAACATTTGAAATGTAAATAAATAAATTATCCAATAAAAAAGAAAACAATGGGACAGGGCATCACTAAAGGATTGAAACTTCTGAGAGAACAAAGGGGAAAAAGTAAAAATAATATATTTCTTTAAGATTTGACTCTCAGCCGGGCATGGTGGCGCACGCCTTTATTCCCAGCACTCGGGAGGCAGAAGCAGGCGGATTTCTGAGTTCGAGGCCAGCCTGGTCTACAAAGTGAGTTCCAGGCAGCCAGGTCTATACAGAGAAACCCTGTCTCTCAACACCCCCCCCCAAAAAAACAAAACAAAACAAAACAAAAAACAAAAAACAAACAAAGATTTGACTCTCAAAAAATTTATGAAGGAACATAGGGAATGTTCAGGGATGAATAATTTATGATTAGGAAATGAAAAAATCTAATTTCAATAAAAATTGGGGAAAGAGCTTGAATGTAGATATTTGAGTCATTGATTGGCTAGACAAGAAAAACATCAAATATGTTCATTAATGTAAACAAATTATTTGCAGGTAAGTAAGAAAGTAATGGAAAAGTTAGTGAAGTATAAAACACAAGAATGGCTAAGATCAAAGACACAAATGACAACACATGATGGCAAGTATATGGTGAAAGGGGAACATTCTTGCATTGCTGGTGGGATTGGAAATCAGAACAAACTCTCTGAAACTAAGATTGGAGGTTTCTCAAAAAAATAATGGAAATAGTTCTACCTGAAGATTCAGCTATATAGCTCTTGGACATATACCCAAAGATGCTCTACTATATCCTGAGGACACTGATATGTTCATTTTTAAAATTTTATTAGATAATTTCTTCATTTACATTACAAGTGCTATCCCAAAAGTCCCCTATACCCTCCCCCCGCCCTCCTCCCCTACCCACCCACTCCCACTACTTGGCCCTGGCATTCCCTTGTACTGGGGCTTACAAACATTGCTAGACCTAGGGCCTTTCTTCCCCAGTAATGGCCAAAGAGGCCAACTTCTAATACATATGCTGCTAGAGACGTGAGCTCTGGGGGTTCTGATTAGTTCATATTGTTGTTCCATCTATAGGGCTGCAGACCCCTATAGCCCTTGGATTCTCTCTCTGGCTCCTACATTGGGGACCCTATGTTCTGCCCTATAGATGATTGTTAGCATCCACTTCTGTATTTGTCAGGGACTGTCAAAGCCTCACAGGAGAAAGCTTTATCAGGGTCCTTTCAGCAATGTCCTGCTGGCATATGCAGTAGTGTCTACATTTGGTGGTTGATTATGTGATGGAAAGAAACTGAAAGCAACCCAGATGTTCCTCAACTAAAGTGTGGATACAGAAAATGTGATTTGTTTACACAATGGAATACTATTCAGCTATTTAAAACAAAGACATTATAATTTTTTCCTCAAATGGATGAAACTAGAAAATGTCATCTGTGGTGAATTAATCCACTCCCAAAATGACATGCATGGTAAGCACTCACTTATATGTGTATATAAGCCCCAAAAATTCAGAATAGCCATGTTTCACCACATAGACCCAAAAAATTAAACTGGAAGGAAGGCCCAAGTGAGGATGTTTTAATCCTAATTAAAAGGGAAGACAAATAGTCTTGGGAGGCAAAGAAGGGAGGGGAGGAGAATAGAGAGGCAGGGTAAGTTATGGAGAGAGACAGGAGATAGTCCCAGCGGGCCAGGAGAATGAATGGAAATATGCAGCTGCCAGGGATAGAAAGTGGGGAGATTATCCACATTTTATCAGAAAGCCACTTTAAATGTATTTATTGACTTACATCTAATAACAGGTATTTAAAAATGAAAAGAATGTATAATTTCTATATTTTACAAATATACCATAAGGGGGATTACTATGATCTTTCTTCTTCCTCTCAGGAGCCCTAAAGGTGACCAATCACATGTCCAACACTGAAAGAAAATGACGATAGTTGGTTCCTCTAAATTGAAGAAACAGAGATCAATGGATCTTGGCTTGAATTTGCTGTTAAAAAAAATACTGATAGGCTGTGGTCAGAAAAGCTGTATTTGTGCAAGGTTAGTGACCTTATGCTCTTATTGGAGACTTCTGCAAATCTGGGTCAGGCAGTGTCAAAAGGTAGCTCCTGGTGGATGCCTTTTAATAATAAGGAGTCCCAGCACTACTTTGAGGATTTGGGGTCTGTCTCTGTCTAGTTCTCCTGGGTCTCCAATTTTGTAGTAGTTTTTCTTAAAAAGAAAAATCTTCTGAATTCTCAGTCTGTCATCACCATAGGATTCTTATACTGTCTGAGTTTGATATTCTAAAAAAACATTGACTTTTGGATCCATGAATTATAAAGGTGAATTCAGGTTTTACCATACAAAGAACATTATGAAGAAAGATACCGCAAGACTTCAAGGTGAGGCCACCCACTTCTCATTTGTTCTCTTTCTCTATACAATAGAAAGGGAAGAGGTTTGAGGGCTGATAATGGTACAAGTAGGAGATATAGTTAATATGGTTAAATCAAAGTAATGCCAGAAGATGAATATAGAAAAAATAAACAAACAAACAAACAAAAAAAGCCCGTGTCTTGATTTTTGTGAAAAATACAGTAATTGGGATTTTTATTTGGAGACTCTAGAAAATTCTTCTGGTGTCTCCTTTAAGTTTGTTTTTTTCTTTTGTTTTTGTTGTTTTTTTTGTTGTTTGTTTGTTTCGGTTTTTTGTGTTTGTTTTTGTTTTGTTTTTGTTTTTTTGCCATAGACAAGTATAAAAGCATAGGAAAACAGACAAAGTAGATTATTTGAAACACTAATGGTACAAAAGCAGATTATATTTAGGATTGTATGCACATACATACATACATACATACATATGTTTGTATGTGTGTACACTTAAAGGCATGCAACAACATTTAATTAAGAAAAGAGGCCATCAATTTGAAAGAGAGTAAAAGGTGTAGGGGGTTGATCTGGTACTACTATGTATTCAAATGACAAACAGGTCCTGGTTGCTCCTGATGAGAAGATCCTCATGTACACCAAGTGATGCTATATAACCTTCTTTCCAAGTTCATTGGCCAATAAGAGCCTAAAGCCTATGATTGGGCAATAGATAAAGGTAAGTGAGTCTTCACTTACTTGGCTGGGAATTTCAGGTAGTGTTGGGGAAGAAGAAAGGAGACCAAAGGAAGAGGAGGCCACCATAAGAGGAGAAGGGCCATGAGCAAATGACCAAGAGAGACAGCAAGTAATATGGGACATATGGCTGGGATATAAGTTAGAATAGTCCAAACCTGCCTTATCTAGGCTTACAACTTGTAAATAAACTAACTAAATGGTGTTTCTCTTATATGGACTAGCTAGAATTTATAATTCCATTTACAAGGAAAGGTATATGAAAGAGCTGCAAGAAAGAGAAAGGGAGATTGATGTAATTCTATAAAAATGTTTTTTTTTTCTTTCCATGTAATTTTTTATTAGATATTTTCTTCATTTACATTTCAAATGCTATCCCAAAAGTCCCCTATACCCTCCCCATGCCCTGCTCCCCAACCCACGCACTCCTGCTTCTGGCCCTGGTTTTCCCCCATATTGGGGCATATGATCTTCACAAGACCATGGACCTCTCCTCCCTTTGATGGACAACTAGGCCATCCTGTGATACATATTCAACTAGAGACACAGTTCTGGGGGTTACTGGTTAGTTCATATTGTTGTTCCTCCTATAGGGTTGCAGACCCCTATAGCTCCTTTGGGTATTTTCTCTAGCTCCTTCATTAGGGGCCCTGTGTTCCATCCAATAAAAATATCAATATAAAATAAATAAAAAAATTAAAACTTAGCGGGGCAGTGGTGGTGCAAGCCTTCTATCCCAGCACTTGGGAGGCAGAGGCAGGCAGATTTTTGAGGTCAAGCCCAGCCTGGTCCACAGAATGAGTTCCAGGACAGCCAGGGCTATCCAGAGAAAACCTGTCTCAAAAAACAAACAAACAAAAAATTATGGATAAGGAGAATTTGTGCACTTTCTATCACACACTTGAATTGGGTGGTGTTTGTTTGTTTCAGTTTCATCATATTTTAGTAAGATGGCTAGGCAAAGAAGAATGAGTTGAAAATCTCTCTTTGCATACTCATGAACACACCTAAAACCAAAATAATTTTAATAAATATCTTAAGGGCTGCTTTATATTTTAGTGATAAGTTGCAGTGATTCTAAATGTTAGAGTGAATGATTTAATTTCTATGATAGCCATGAATAACAATACCAGGTTTATGAACTTTTAGTAATCTGTTCCTATACAGATTGTTCTGAACATTTGAATGAACAGAAACAACAGGCCACTCAATGAAGTGTTTATCTTAAAAATGTATGAATTTGACTGTACGTTATGAAATAATGAAAACGGTGTCAGAATGTTCTACCTTGCCCCTTTCCATGACATTGGCAATCTGGCCTTTTCATCTACAGTAACACTAACACAACTGAAAAGCTTACAAGTGTGTTGAGTTTATGATCAATGTCTCACACACAAAATGCACATGTTATACTGTTAGATTATCTTTAAAAAATAGTATCACAATTGTTAAATTACGATTTATCTTAAGAATTTTCAGAATACCTTTGAATAGTATATTTTATATACATTTTCTTGTCCCCTCTTCTAGAGTGTTTCCTGAACTTTAAGTTCAGGGATAGTTTTAAAGATACATACACCGGGACTGGCTTTTCAGCTCTCTATTTTAAATGATCATATTCCTTTGTAATGGTCACCATCTGTTGCAAAGAGAAATTTCTCTTCTGAGGTGTGAGGACTATACTTATCTCTGTGTATATGGGCATATATTTGAAATACAGTTAAGAATTAAGAGAGATTAGTAAAGAGGTGGATGTTGGCTCCTCTCCCAGATCAATCACTTCAAATATACTTAGAAGTTAGCCAGGTTTCCAGCCATAGGCATGATTTCTCTCTTGTTAAGTAGGCCTAATTATTGAAGTAACCACGGACAATGAGTAACCATTAATGTCTGAGGATCTGTAGGGCCCTACTGCCATATATATAAAAGATTCTACAGTATATTATGTTTCCATAGGCTTTTTCAAAAATAATTTAGAATTAATTTGCTCTCACCTTATTTCTTTCTCTCTGTGGTCTCCTATTACCAACATATCTAACCTTTCCTGTTCCATTGTTCCCTTTAGAGCCTGTATTTACTGAATTCCGTCTCTCTTCATAGAATGTTTCCCCCCACATAGTGAATTGTTAATTTCCTGACTCTTTAGGTTTTCCAAATAGAACACACATATGTAAAGATTTAAAAGTGTAGGGGATGTGTATATGTGTGTGTGTGTGTGTGTGTGTGTGTGTGTGTGTGTGTGCATATGTTCATATGAACACATTAATACATTTGTCCACAAAATAACAGGAAGAGAGGATCAGCTAGATGTGGAGCTAGACTTATAGGCAGTCTTGACATGGTGTTGGGATTGGAACTCTGATCCTCTGATATAGGACATGTAGTCAAAAGTTGAGCCATATCTGTAGGCCATTTATTATTTTCTTTTTTACAATATTGTAGGTAGGAAATATTTTCAAATATTTCTTCATTGTTTTATTCAAAATTTATTTTACATACTGTACATTTTGTCTATGGTTTTGTCATCCACAACTGCTCCCACATACACTTTTCCTATCTACTAGTTCCAGTATTTCTCTGACTTATTAGAAAATAAACAGACATCTAAAATAATAATAAATAAAACAAGATAAAATGAAAACACACAAACTTGAATAGGAAACAAAGAAAAACTGAGGAAAAAGAACCAAAGGAAAAGCCACAGTAAACACATCCAGGGAGGGCCACACACATCCATGCACACTAAAATCCCATATAATCCAAAAAGTAGGATCTATATGCATCCACAAAGTAACAGTGATGGTTAAAAAATAAACAAGCAAACAAACAAACAGAAGTCTCTCAAATATATTGTTTAGATTGTTATGCTTTGGTCATTTAACTGTGGGAATTTGGCCTTCCCTTAAAAGTGGCTTGCATACCCCACTGAGAGTTTATTGGGAAAAAAAAAAAAAACAACTAATTTTTCCTTGCAAGTGGTTGTCAATTGAGTATAGCTTCAGGGTTAAGGAGAAGAGCTTGTGTCTATTTCCCCTCAGCTCTAGCAGTGCATCTGGCTTGGACCCGGGCAGGCTGACAGTCACTGTGAGTTCATAATATGTTTTTGTACATGGAAGGTTTTTCTTACATAGACTTTTGTCATTTTATCTCTTCTTGGTAGGTAGCATTTTTTCTCTTAATTTAAAAGGAGATCCTGTGTTTTATTTTCTTTTGCTTCTTTCCTAAATGTTTCTTGAGAAGGGAGTGTTGGTTTTTGTTTTAATCCTTGTGGTCCCTGAACTTACATATAGATCACAAGTGAACATGTGTTACATCAAACCTCTCTTGGTTTGCTCTGCCTGTTCTGGGTAGGCATACACCAGACAGTGAGTGATCAAGACTATGCTCTAGATTCTATCTTTTAGGTAATGGTTTTGGAAAACAAACAGGCAAACCACCTTCCCTGGGCAAAAGCAAGCATTCAGTGCAGCTGTTCCCAGACTTAGATTGTTCTGTTTCTTCAAGGATATTTAAGGGGAGATGGAAGGTGTTTATATTTAAAATTGAAAAACAATGTAGAAAGATCTTATCACCAGACAAAATCTGTTTACCTGTCCCTGGTACTCTGCACCGAACTCTGAAGTCTGATCTTTGAATCCCTAAAGCCTAGAACACTTAATGTCATACAATAGCCATTCAGTAAATATTTACTGAATGAGCCTTCCCACTGAAAGGCTGTGAATTGACTTTATGTCTATCTCTGCATGCTGCCAGTCTATGAACACAGTGAATGCCTCAGATCTTCCAGATAAGAATCCCCTGAGTAAGGCCTGAATTCTCTGTATAAACAAATGTGGAAGATAAAGCTTACACAAGTAAACAAGGAAGGAAGAGAGAATCAATGTCCCTTTCATACAGAAAATCCTGACTTCACTTTGTTATGCTGCAGTGAATCAAATCTACTAAGTTCCTTTGGTATCTGTCATTCCAGAGAGACTTTTGGTTCCCCCACACATTTCTGAAACACTAATAAGCAGCATTGGGTGAAGTAGAAAAATGTAATTACTTCCAGAGCAACTATCATAATTGTACTATTACAAAACTGAGGAAATTCCATTAAATTTAAAAAAAAAAAAATTAATGTCTTCAACTCTCCTTAAAGAATTACAAATTTATTTAGAGTTAAAACTGGGAAATTGTAGAGATATGTAGAATGTTATAGCGATATAAATATCATGTTTATGTTCTAATTTAACCTGCTGCTTTAAATTGTGGAAAGTTAAGGATATACCATTTAAAATATTTGTGAATATTTATAAAAATAACCAGAACTTTTATTATATCATGTAACATATAAGGCTTTTGTTTGAAATTTTTTCTTGAAAAGAAATGTCACATTTGATGTTTATTTTGATTCACATGTAGTTGATATTCAGATTTTATTAGAACTGTTCTATTTTAAAACAATTTAATACAAATGTATTTGAGTAAAGATAAACAGGTGTTATGATGTGTTGACATCTTTCACAAGGAAAAGTGTTGGTTGGCTTAAAGTTAGGAAACTAATGAAGTGAATATCTGCTTGTAGAATGATGACATTATAAGCACTGTATTCATGAAAATCATTATTACATGTATTTTTTCTGTAAATTCAATAAAGATATAGCAACCATGGCATCGATTTTAGTATAAGGAAGACTAAAGCTTGGCGTTCTTCTGAAAGCTTAAGGACTAGATTATAATTCCTAACTGAAGTGGAAACCTTCTTGTTTCTTTAGAAAATCAATTACATCAAATCATGTTTTGCTTGGACACATAGATGAAAGGGTGTCTTGCTAAAGCAGACATGCAAAAAAATATTTTTCTGAAGCAAACACAGGCAAGGTGATGTTTTGTTTTAGCAGACACAAAAAAGGACGTGTGATGTTTAGAAGGAGCATAAATATGACCTCATAGACAGTAAGAGCTCAAGCATTGGTTTGATTTCCTTCACCTCCCTAGGCCTCACTGATGAAACAAGTGTATTGGTTCACCTTATATTCCATAGCTGAGTTTCACTTGTGGTAAAGTTAAAATTTAAACCACAGGTACAAGTATGGAAGATAAAATATTTATTGGGTTTATTTATACAAAACTTCAAGGACAACTTATTTATGCCTTTTAACTCTCCATGAATTTGTAAAGCTATTAACACATGTTGCATGTTTAGCCAGAAAATTACTCTTAGTGGATATGCATGTAGACATTCTTTCTTATAAGTCTTTTATTCAATTTATGACCTGAATTTATGTACAAACTTGTAGTGAACTTTTTTCCATGTGATCAGTCATACAAGCTCTGAGACTGGTCTCCCCCTTTTTCTTCCCCAGACTTCAAATTGGAGCCTCCCAATTCCTGCAGAGATAGAACACAGGCTACTTTACCTAGCCTCTCACTGGTTTACTATGAGGAACTAAACTGCAGACTGTAGCTTCTAGCCTCAAAGCAACTCAGACAGGCAGCTCAGCTGTGGAAGCAAAGTAACTTACACTTATGATGGGTGAACATTTTATTATTACATTCTTAGGGTTAGGTAATTGAAGACTTTGATAATGGGTGCCAGGATGTCCCATAGGGGCTACATTCTTTTGTCATTAATGATTAACCACAGGATGGGTTGCCCAGCAAAGGTGATATATCCTGAGATAAGATATTCATGTGGCTGTCTTTAAGTTGTTTCTCAACTGGAGAATTTTGTCTTGTTCCTGGACTTTGGGGTCAGCTGCTGGAGCAAATGTTTTATGGCCTACTTTCTGAGTGGAGATAAAATAAGATGTAAATGTCCCTTTATTGGCATATGCAATAGTGTCTGGGTTTCGTGGTTGTATATGGGATGGATCCCTGGGTGGGGCAGTCTTTGAATGGTCCTTTTTTCCATCTCACCTCCAAACTTTGACTCTGTAACTCATTCCATGGGTATTTTATTCCTCATTCTAAGAAGGAGCGAAATAGTCACATTTTGGTCTTCCTTCTTCTTGAGTTTCATGTGTTTTTCAAATTGTATCTTGAGTAGTCTAAGTTTCTGGGTTAATATCCGTTTATCAGTGAGTGCATATCATGTGTGTTCCTCTGTGATTAGGTTACCTTACTCAGGATGATATCCTCCAGATCCATCCATTTGCCTAAGAATTTTGTAAATTCATTGTTTTTAATTGCTGAGTAGTACTCCATTGTGTAAATGTACCATATTTTCTGTATCCATTCCTCCATTGAGGGACATCTTGGTTCTTTCCAGCTTCTGGCTATTATAAATAAGGCACCTATGAACATAATGGAGCATGTGTTCTTTTTACATGTTGGAACATCTACAGGTATATGCCCAGGAGAGGTAGTACTACGGTCAATTTTCTGAGGAACAGCCAGACTGATTTCCAGAGTAGTTGTACCAGCTTGCAATCCTATCAACAATGGAGGAGTGTTCCTCTTTCTCCACATCCACACCAGCATCTGCTGTCACTTTATTATTATTTTTTTTTCTGTCAGGACCCTGATATAGCTATCACTTATGAGGCTATGCCAGTGCCTGGCAAATACAGAAGTTGATGCTTACAGTCATCTATTGGATGGAACACAGGGACCCTAAAGAAAGAGCTAGAGAAAGTAACTGTACTGGATTGTTTTGTGTCAACTTGACAAAGCTAGAGTTATCACAGAGAAAGGAGCTTCAGTTGGGGAAATGCCTCCATGAGATCCAACTGTAAGGCATGTTCTCAATTAGTGATCAAGTGGGAAAGGCCCCTTGTGGGTGGTACCATCTCTGGGCTGGAAGTGTTGGGTTCTATAAGAGAGCAGGCTGAGCAAGCCAGGGGAAGCAAGCCAGTAAAGAACATCCCTCCATGGCTTCTGCATCAGCTCCTGCTTGAGTTCCAGTCCTGACTTCCTTGGTGATGAACAGCAATGTGGAAGTGTAAGCTGAATAAACCTTTTCCTCCCCAACTGCATCTTGGTCGTGATGTTTTGTCCAGGAATAGAAACCTTGACTAAGACAAATTGGTACCAGCATAGAGTGGTATTCCTGTGACAGCCTGACCATGTTTTGGGGAGGACTGTGGAAGGACTTTGGAACTTTGGGCCAGAAGATCCATTCAGTGTTAAGAACTCTGTGGAATATTGTGTAGGAGCTTGGAAGATAATGTTGAAAACAATGCAGAAGATGGAGGCCTGGCATGTGAAATTTCAGAGGGAAAATTAAAGACTCTTTTCAGGGCCATTTTTACCTTTATTGTGAAGATTCTATGGTTCTGGTTAGCTGGGGCTGAAGAATCAGCTATCATTAACAAGATACCAGACATAGTAAACTGAAACCTTTGTATTACAGGGACTATTGATGCTGGTTAGCTGTAGCTAAGAAATTAGCAGTGATTAAGAAGAGATCAGCATCATTGATGTGTCATCTTCTGGGAAGTGTTTTCTGAGAGTAGAGAGGCAGTGTTCAAGGTTGTACTTTGAGCTGTGGCTGAGCTTGGTAATGTGTAAGAGTTACAGTGAAAGATTTGTATGACAAGAACTTCAAGTCTCTGAAGAAAGAAATTGAGGAAGATCTCAGAAGGTGGAAGGATCTCCCATGCTCATGGATTGGCAGAATCAATATAGGAAAAATGGCTATCGTGTCAAAAGCTATCTACAGATTCAATGCAATCCCCATCAAAATTGCAACTCAATTCTTCAAGGATCTAGAAAAGACAATTAGCAAGTTCATCTGGAATAACAAAAAACCGAGACAAGCGAAAACTCTTCTCAAAAATAAAAGAACCTCTGGTGGAATCACCATGCCTGACCTCAAGCTGTACTACAGAACAATCGTAACAAAAACTGCATGGTACTGGTACAGCAACAGACAGGTAGATCAATGGAATAGGATCGAAGACCCAGAAATGAATCCACACTCCTATGGTCACCTGATCTTTGACAAGGGAGCTAAAACTATCCAGTGGAAAAAAAGACAGCCTTTTCAACAAATGGTGCTGGCACAACTGGCAGCTATCATGTAGAACATTGGGAATTGATCCATTTTTATCTCCTTGTACTAAGGTCAAGTCTAAGTGCTTGATGGACCTCCACATAAAACCAGAGACACTGAAACTTATAGAGGAGAAAGTGGGGAAAAACCTCGATGATATGGGCACTGGGGATGAATAAGAACTAAGGATTGTGGCTTAGTACTGATGTATTTGTGTGTCAAGTTGACAAGGGGTCAGTTGTATTGGCTAGTTTTGTGTCAATTAGACACAGCTGCAGTTATCACAGAGAAAGGAGCTTCAGTTGTGGAAATGGTTCCATGAGATCCAACTGTAAGGCATGTTCTCAATTAGTGATCAAGTGGGAAAGGCCCCTTGTGGGTGGTACCATCTCTGGGCTGGAAGTGTTGGATTCTATAAGAGAGCAGGCTGAGCAAGCCAGGGGAAGCAAGCCAGTAAAGAACATCCCTCCATGGCTTCTGCATCAGCTCCTGCTTAAGTTCCAGTCCTGACTTCCTTGGTGATGAACAGCAATTGTGTAAGTGTAAGCTGAATAAACCCTTTCCTCCCCAACTGCTTCTTGGTCATGATGTGTGTACAGGAATAGAAACCCTGACTAAGACAGTAACCAAGGAGCTAAAGGGGTCAGCAACCCTATAGGAGGATCAACAATATGAACTAACCATTACCCCCAAAGAACTGTGTCTCTATTTTCATATGTAGCAGAGGATGGCCTAGTTGCCAATCAATGGGAGGAAAGGCCCTTGCTCTTGGGAAGATCATATGCCACAGTACAAGGGAATACCAGGGACAGAAAATGGGTGTGTGTTGGTTGGGGGGCAGGGTGGAGGGAGGGTTTAGGTGGCTGAGGGGATAGCATTTGAAATATAAATGAAGAAAATGTCTAATAAAAAATGAAAAAAGAAATAAGTGGATTGCAACACCGTTGGAAGAAAAACAGTCTGAAATAATGGAGATCCCTCAGAGCTCCCAGAGATTAAACCACCAACTAAGGTGTATTTCATGGCTGGTACATGGCCCCTGGGGCACAAATAAGCAGAAGACAGCCTTGTCTGGCCTTAGGGGTAGAGGATGTGCTTAATCCTTGGAAACCTAGTGTCCCTGAGAAGAGGGATTCTGGTGAGGGTGAGGTGAGGGTGGGTATGAGGATGAGAGAGCACCCTCTCAGAGGCAGGGTGCAGGGATGATAGGGGAAAGAATTTGAGGAAGGGAGAATCAAGAAGGAGAGAACATTTGTAATGTAATTAAATAAAATAATTTAATTTTAAAAACGAAGGAAAAATAAAAATGTGACTATCTGTGTCTGTAATTCTAGAGGAGGAAGATAGAGACAGAATAGATGCTGAAGCTCCCAGGATAGGTTGCTGACTCAAAGCCAAGCTTTAGCTTCACTGAATGACCCTGTCTCAAAAAAAGTAAGGCAGAGTGGAGGAGTATATATAAAAACAAACAAACAAACAAACAAAAAACAAGTGCAGTACACTGGGCTACCTAGTCTGAACATATACATAACACAATATACTCTAAAACATCATATGACCATACACATAAAACAGATAATCTAGTTTACTTGTGTAAACTATCACTTAGTTTATACAGGTCTGCAATAGCAAAGGAAAATTGTGAGTCTACTCAAGTTGCTTTGAAAAATAACTTTAAGTATTTTATTTTGAGGTGATACTTACATTTTCTCTCCCTCCCCTTTCTTTTCTCTAAAGCCTTCTTTAATGCTTTCTACTGTTGCAGACTCACTGCTTCTTTCCTTAAAATGTTCTTTTAGACTACTTAAATTGAGATTTAAATTCTGAATCTCTACAATATAAATTATATATATTTTAATTATATATAATATATATAACTATATATTATATTATATATATTATATATAATTATATATATTATATATTATATTATATATATATATATTCCCTCCATCTTTCCTTCCTTCCTTCCTTCCTTCCTTCCTTCCTTCCTTCCTTCCTTCCTATCTCCTTTCTTTCTCTCTCTCTCTCTCTCTCTCTCTCTCTCTCTCTCTTTCTCTCTCTCTCTTTCTTTCTTTTTCTTCCTTCCTTTTTTCTTCCTTCTTCCTTCCTTCCTTCCTTCCTTCCTTCCTTCCTTCTTTCCTCCCTTCCTTCCTTCCTCCCTCCCTTTTTTTTTTTTTTTTTTCTCTCTTTAATATATTTTTTCCAGAAAATGTTTCATCATGAAGTTCTATGTATCCTGGAACAAGAATTCAGATTGTAGACCAGGCTGGCCTCTAAATGTGTGTTCCATTACACTGGCTGGTATATAATTTTTCAAGACTAAACTTGTAGCACTAATAACCACTCAGTGTGCTGTTCTCTGGGGAAGTTTATTTCTCTATGTACCCCATTTTTTAGTAACCTGGAGTTGTTTGTATAAGATTAATGCTTTTTGAGCCAGCCCATCTTGCCCATATTAGTATATTTATTGTTTTCTTTTTTTTCAGTACACCCTTATAGATGAAACTTTTCACATGTGCTTATGCACATATACAAATGTTTTTTTTTTCAAATTTTATATCCATATTTATTTTCTACATGTACATCATTAAAGATGGCGACCACATTCTACTACATGTCTTTTTAGCACTGGTTCTTTGCTATTCTTCTCATCCTTTACCAGAAAATCGAAGAAAACGTTATCATTTAGTAAGAATATATTCTCTTTATATTCATGTCTTCACTTTTTCCTGTTGTCAGTTCATGACTCCACACATGCATTTCATATTCTTAACATAAGCTCATGCATCTTCAATGTTTGGCCAAAATTGTTTTCATAACCACTTAGGCCATGTACAATTCAGTTACATCATAGTATATTATGCTCTTATCTTCTCAAAAGAGAAACTTCCAACTACATGTTGAAAATATTAACAGATGCATCATTTATATGTACAGATTGTACATAAAATACTATATTCAAAACTAGATATCTATGACATTTAAAATTAGATAATTTCAAATACTTTACCGAACTATTATGTATCTTGATTTTTAAAGATGTTATAATGATTTGTATCGTTTTGTAAAATAAAACTGAAAACTAACATGGTATATTATAGATGTTTTTATGTTTTTCTTTTTATTTGTACCTAATTCATTTGCAGTTTTAATTCCTTGATAAAGAGTTATGTACTTTGCAAATACTCAATATTTACAGCTAGTGAGTTGTAATTTATTTCTTAATGTAATTGTACTAGACTAGATTGGATTCTAACAAAACTAACATTATTTGATTACTATGATAATATCATATGATCAATGTATTATTCTTTTCTTTACATCTTTTTAAGTCTTTACACATATGTGCCTGGTGGGGATGTGTGTGTCACTGTCAATTTGTTGATCATATGACAAGATGTGAGAGTCTTTCCTGATATCCAATCCATTCTAGTTATTCTACCAAGGTCATCAATCTTGTCAGTAAGCACCATAAACTGATAAACCATAGTGCCACCTGATATAATGTTAGATGAACAAAAATATTATATAGTCCTCCCCATCAATTTTCAGCTATTATTTAAATTTATAGAAATACTAATAATATTCATTAAAATGAGATCAATTACTTTAAACATATCTTTAATCTACAAAAAGGGGTTACATTATTTTTAACTTATAAAACTCATCCTTTTATTCTAAATTCAAAGAATCGGAGCTAATTCTTGTCTGATCCAAGAACAGAGAACACGGACTCAGTGAAGGCTTGCTGTCTCTCAGCAGCATAAAGAAAATGTACGTGTGCTTCAATGTGAATTTGTATTTAACTCACGGTGGCTTCAAACTTTAGGTCCCTTTTCCTTAGCATCCTAAGTATAACCATAGAGACATGTTCTTGTACCACAATATATCTAAACATATTTGAAAAAATATTCAATGAGTTACCATATTATCTGTCAGGGATATCATATCCACAGTATATTTTATAGCAAAATATTCTGAAGAACAACCTAGAATACTATTTACAAATAGCATTGAATTATCATTGCCCTCATGACACCTATGCAATAACTATTCCAATTGATCTAAATTATTTTTTTTCTAATTGTTATTTTAAGAATAAAGTATAGTTCTAATTCATTCTGTTTTCCACTGTCATATACTAGTCAAGAATAGTTCCACAGACCTGTGTAGAATTGAACTTTGTGCAAATTTTAAATTTGCATCTACAGGCATGATAATGTACAGGTTAGAGAATGGTAGGTGAAATATAGTTCTGAACCCACTCTCTGATGATCAATTTCGCTTAGATCACTTGGGCATCAAATGAAGATTGAATATCTTTTTGTGTGCTTGTTTGTTTTTTGAGACAGGGTTTCTCTGTATAGCCCTGGCTGTCCTTTGTAGACCAGAAGATTGAATATCTTAACTATAATGTTACATTTTTCTATTAAAAACAGATGTTTATTATGAAATTGAGTATAACCAATTTTATATTAATTTATCTATTGTCTTACTTGTATCATCCTAGTCTCATCACTCTTCATTATTTGCAACAGATGATAGTTCATTAAAATTAATTTCAAAACTATTCAAATTACTGTATGTTGGTGATAAATATTTCTACCTAACAACTTTCTTCTTTAGATTGAGATCCATTATTCTCTTGGTTTGTCAATAGAAATGTTGTCAAAAATAAAAAAAAAGAAAGTATAGACTATAAAAATAAACAACACAAGGCACTGGAACTTAATCTTTGTAGTTCCCATGTTTTCCAGGAGTGTTTGGGTTTACAACCCTTTCCACATTTCTAATCGTGGTTTCTTCTGATAGAAACCTAAGACAAAACTGTTCTTATTTTTCTCTCAATTTATCTATATGTCTATATTTAATTATATCCTCTTTTCAATTCTTTCAGAAAGTTTGCTTTGACGTATCTTTATGTAGTCTGCTGTCTTTTCACTTTGTTTTCAATTTAATGAATGACTCATAGATATGAACAATTCACAACTTATTCCTTGGCTTACATTTGGTGGATATAACATTTCCACTTTAATTTACTATAAAAATATTAGTTTGGAACTTCACATACAAATTTTAGTGAACTTGCATAATTCCATTTTAAACATTAAATGGGAAATAAAATTAGCAGAACAATTCCAAGTGAGCATTAAATACATAGTAGAGCATTCTGTATTATAGAAAGTAATCACACACAAATATGATTTTATTTTTTTTTCAACTTTTATTAGATATTTTCTTCATTTACATTTCAAGTGTTATCCAGAAAGTTACCTGTACCCTCCCCCCTCCCGGCCCTGCTCCCCTACCCATCTGCTCCCACTTCTTGGCCCTGGCATTCCCCTGTATTGGGGCATATAAAGTCTGCATGACCAAGGGGCCTCTCTTCCCACTGATGGCCAACTAGGCCATCCTCTTCTATATATGCAGCTAGAGACATGAGCTCAGGGGGTACTAGTTAGTTCATGGTTATTCT
>LR750619.1:188573-345642 GCA_902729485.2 Mus minutoides
TTGGGAACCCTGTGTTCCATCTAATAGCTGACTGTGAGCTTCTACCTCCATGTTTGCCAGGCATTGGTATAGTTTCCCCCGAGACAGCTATATCCGGGCCCTTTCAGCACCATCTTGCTGGCATATGCTATAGTGTCTATGTTTGGTGGCTGATTGTGGGATGGATCCCGGGCAGCCGCAGTCATTAGGTCCATCCTTTGGAATCAGCTTCACACATGATCTCTTTAACTTTTCAATGTGTGCTTTGTTCTTAATTCTAGGAAGGGGTGATGTGTCCACATTTTGATCTTCCTTCTTCTTGAGTATCATGTGTTTAGTAAATTGTATCTTGGTAGTCTAGGTTTCTGGGCTAATGTTATGTGAGTTCTTTTGTGAATGGGTTACTTCACTCAGGATGATGACTTCCAGATCCATCCATTTGCCTAGGAATTTCATATATTTATTATTTTTAATAGCTGAGTAGTACTCCATTGTGTAAATATACCAAATTTTTTGTATCCATTCCTCTGTTGGGGGACATCTGGGTTCTTTCCAGCTTCTGGCTACTATAAATAAGGCTGCTATGAACATAGTGGAGCATGTGCCCTTATTACAAGTTGGTGCATCTGCTGGGTATATGCCAAGCAGTGGTATTGCTGGATCTTCTGGTAGTACAATGTCCAATTTTCTGAGGAACCTCCAAACAGATTTCCAGAGTGGTTGAAATTCCACCAGCATTGGAGGAGGGTTATTCTTTCACCACATCCACGCCAGCACCTGCTGTTACCTGAATTTTTGATCTTAGCCATTCTGACTGATGTGAGTTGGAATCTCAGGGTTGTTTTGATTTGCATTTACCTGATGATTAAGGATGCTGAACATTTTTTCAGGTGCTTCTCAGCCATTTGGTATTCCTCAGTTTAAATTCTTTGTTTAGCAATGTACCCCATTTTTAATAGGATTATTTGATTTTCTGGAGTTGATCTTCTTGAGTTCTTTATATATATTGTATATTAGTCCCCTATCTGATTTAGGATTGGTAAAGATCCTTTCATAATCTGTTGGTTGCCTTTTTGTCTTATTGATCTTATCCTTTGCCTTAGAGAGCTTTGCAATTTCATGAGGTTCAATTTGTTGATTCTTGATCTTACAGAACAACTTATTGCTGCTCAGTTCAGAAATGTTTTTCCCTGTCCCCATATCTTTGAGGCTCTTTCCCAATTTCTCCTCTTTAATTTTCAATGTCTCTCGTTTTATGTGGAGTTCCTTGATCCTCTTAGACATGAGATTTATACAAGGGGATAAGAATGGATCAATTCACATTCATCTACATAATAACTTCCAGTTGAGCCAGCACCATTTGTTGAAAATGCTGTCTATATTCCATTGGATGGTTTTAGTTACTTTGTCAAATGTCAAGTGACCATAGGTGTGAGGGTTCATTTCTGGCTCTTCAAATTCATTCTATTGATCGATCTACCTGTTGGTCACTGTACCAGTACCATGCAGTTTTTTGTTTTTTGTTTTTTTTTTTTTTTTTAATCATTATTGCTCTGTAGTACAGCTTGTGGTCAGGCACATTAAATATGTGAGATGTTCTCTTATTGTTGAGAATAGTTTTTGCTCTCTTAGGTGTTTTGTTATTCCAAATGAATTTACAAATTGCCCTTTCTAATTCTGTAAATAATTTGGGTAGGATTTTGATGGGGATTGCATTGAACCTGTAGACTGCTTTCAGCAAGAGATCAATTTTTACTGTATTAATCCTGCCAATCAATGAGCATGGGTAATATTTTCTTCTTCTGTGATCATCTTCAATTTCTTTCTTCAGAGACTTGAAGTTGTTATACAGATCTTTGATTTCCTTAATTAGAGTCATACCAAAGTATTTTATATTTTTTGTGACTATTGTGAAGGGTATTGTTTCCCTAATTTCTTTCTAAGCCTGTCTATCTTTTGTGTAGAGAAAGGCCACTGATTTGTTTGAGTTAATTTTGGATCCAGCACTGAAGTTCTTTTTCAGGTTTAAAAGTTCTCTGCTGGAATTTTTGGGTTCACTTATATATACTATCATATCATCTGCAAATAGTGATATTTTGACTCCTTCCTTTCCAATGTGAATCCCCTTGATCTCCTTTTGTTGTGTAATTGCTCTGGCTAGGACTTCAAGTACTATATTGAATATGTAGGGAGAAAGTGGGCAGCTTTGTCTAGTCCCTGATTTTAGTGGGATTGCTTCAAGTTTCTTTCCATTTCGTTTGATGTTGGCTACTCGTATGCTGCATATTGCTTTTATTATGTTTAGGTATGGGCCTTGAATTCCCGATCTTTCCATGGCTTTTATGATGAATGGGTGTTGATTTTTGTCAAATGATTTCTTAGCAACTAACGAGATAATCATGTGGGTTTTGTCATTGATTTTGTTTATATAGTGGATTATGTTGATGGATTCCCACATGTTAAACCATCCCTGCATCCCATGGATGAAGCCTACTTGATCATGGTGGATGATCCTTTTGATGTGTTAGATTCAGTTTGCAAGAATTTTATTGAGTATTTTTGCATCGATATTCATAAGGGAAATTGTTCTGAAGTTCTCTTTCTTTGTTGGGTCTTTGTGTGCTTTAGATATCAGAGTAATTGTGGATTCATAGAATGAAAAAAAACAAAAAAAACTAGAATACCTCGTTTCTATTTTGTGAAATAGTTTGAGGAGAATTGGAATTAAGTCTACTTTGAAGGTTTGATAGAACTGTGCACTAAACTCATCTGGTCCTGGGCTTTTTTTGATTGGGATAGTATTAATGGCTGCTTCTATTTCTTTAGGGGCTATGGGACTGTTTAGATCATTAATCTAATCCTGACATAAGTTTGGCACCTGGTATCTGTCCAGGAAATTGTCCATTTCATCAAGGTTTTCCAATTTTGTTGTGTGTAGACTTTTGTAGTAGGATATAATGATGTTTTGGAGTTCCTCAGATTCTGTTGATATGTCTCCCTATTTATATCTGATTTTATTAATTAGGATACTGTCCCTGTGCCCTCTAGTTAGTCTGGCTAAGGGTTTATCTATCTTTTGGATTTTCTCAAAGAACCAGCTCCTGGTTTGACTGAGTCATTGTATAGTTCTTTTTGTTTGTACTTGTTTGATTTAAGCCTTGAGTTTGATTATTTCCTGCTGTCCTCACCTCTTCAGTGAATTTGTTTCTTTTGTTCTAGAGCCTTTAGGCAATCTCCCCTCTGGAGTGGAAGGTTTACAGAAGACTGAGTGTCATCTCTGCCTCCTGGATGAGGATGGAGGGCAGCAGGGACACTGTCCAAGAATCTTTGTTGCTTTTGGGGACTGTGCGCTCTCCTGTGTAGACCTCAGAGAGACTTTGGATAAAAAATATTAATGGTTAAATTTTATTGAATTATAATATATTTGTGTTACAATCATATTTTATACTATATATTTACCTTTATCACTCATCAATTATTTATTTCAGTATGTCCCATATCTTGGCTATATTATTTTGTAAAGAACATGTAAGTGTAATTATCTCCATTTCATTCAATTGAAACTTTACACAGTAAGTATTCTATAATGATATCAGGTGGACATATGAAAATTCTACTTACAAGTTTATAAGATTTCTTTGCTATTATGAAAAATATCTATTGAAATGTAATTAATGGTCTTCTGCATTCAAACCTGTATTTTCTATATCTTTCAAAATTATTGTTAATAATTCTCTTCTTACAAGTGCTGTTGAAACATTTTTGAAATCTTTCAGAACCTACTCTCACTTTTTACAGCTATCTGTGGGTATAAGTAAAAGCATGCAGAATAGGGTTAGGATATATACTGATTTAGAAAAGTGGCATCAGTAGTTTCTCATTTGAGTCTGTTGTGTAAATAGCTAAGGAGATCAGGCAACAGAAAATTACACATTGAAGAAAAGAAAAAAGTGTGTTCAGACATTGTGCCAGTTAAACTGGATAGCTACATGTAGAAAAATGAAAGATTAAAACATTCTTAAGTCATCATATTTTCTTATCTATTTTTATCATGTTTAACATGAAGTACCACTTGATAATCATTGTCAATTACCAATTTTTTCTCCTTAATATAATAAGTGATAATATGTAACATTCTCTGTGGCATATATACTATTTGGCCAATGACAAAGCTAGGTTAACTTTTTGGCATTTTTCTAAATGAAGTAAACGTAAGTGACATTTCATAAGCAAGTGCATTTGATTGTTAAATTATTACAAACAGACATAAAAAGTGGCCACTGAAGTATACTTCATGAGAAATGCTATAGTATGATACTGTTATAAATACAGAAATTTTAGAATTTTATAAATTATAAATCTCAGAGAAATAAATTAACATAAGTTATTATTCTACATTTTTCTTAAGATTTTTAAAATGTGTGTAGTAATATTAATAAGCATTTAATATTTTAACAAGTACCAGTTAATAAACTATATTTTTAAAATACTATAACAGATACTATCAGATCTCTACAAATTCAAGGCCAGCCTAACCCACATATTGAGTCAGAGCACATAAGGAGATTCTAGCCTTTCTCAGAAAAGATTTCTAATAGCCATACACATCTAAGAATATATAAATAAATATATTGTGGATTATGTAATGAATAAAATTGATTAGCCTTGGTTGTTATTGGCTAGTTACTCACTTTAAATTCTGTCCTTTTTAATGTAACTTCTGTGTTCTTTTTCAACTTAGAACTGTCCCTAAGACTATCCTTAATTACTTAAATTATATTTCTCTCAAAGCTCATATTTTTCTTTTCATATTTGATTAAAACCATCTATCTGACTTTAATACATGCTGTAAGATAAAAATTTTTCCATTGAAAACTGCATCAATGTGCATGTGAGCATAAGGGGCTGGTATTGCTTTAGGCTTCATTAAAGATTATGATACCAATAATATCAGCTCTGGAAAGGTTAACTCATTTTCTCTAGTACTCAAACAGCCTGTTTGTCATGAAGATCAGATTTGGAGTGTCATTCTAATTTAGTCTGATTTTTTTTTTTTCATTTTATTGATGTGTGTGGATGTGTGTTTGTGTGTGTGTGTGTGTGTGTGTGTGTGTGTGTGTGTGTGTGTGTAGACTCAGATTTTTCAAACCTACTTTATTAAGGGTTCTTAAATTATTCAACCTCCCTTCTATCCCACCAACCAAAGGAAGGGGAGAAGAAAGGTTAATAGGAAACAGGGGATTTTGATATGTTTAGAAGTACTTTGGTGCAATTCCAACTTTTCTTGTCAGGATATCAGTCCAGTACAAACTAAAACATGAATCAGTAGCAGCATATCAGTTCATTTGGCAAACACAAAACATAAATAATTAGCAGAGTATCAATCCAGAAGAAATTGCAAGAATTTCCTGAATTAGCATGAGTTTGCAAAAGTGGCAAGAAGCAGCCAAAATACCAAGAAAAGTTTGTTAGTTCCTTTTGCCTCTATGAAAAGCAGCAAGGCTTTGCAAGGTAAGCCAATGCGAGAGCATGGCTCACTGTCTGTTGGGTTATCTTTATAGTTTTTCCAAGCATCATGTGTGCTCAGAAGTGTCTGCCTCAGGCAACAGTCTGTCACAGGTCTGCCTCAGCAAAACATCCCCTCACATATCTGCCTCAGCAAAACATCCCCTCACATATCTGCCTCAGCAAAACATCCTTTCATATATCTGCTTCATCAAAACATTCTCTCACATATCTGCTTCAACAAAACATCTTCTCATAAGAGAGTTTCCAGATAAACATCACATACCACAACTGAGTTGCCAAAGATACCAGAAATTTCTACTTTCTGTGTTTGTGTTTGTGTTTGTGTGTGTATACATGTCTGTGGAATTCATAAAATAAACTTGTGAGTAATTTCTTTAGCAATAACTTCCACCTTCTATTTTCATCTTCAAATTTAATAAGTTAAATACATAAAAACTAAGATCTAGCATATTTTTCAAACATATATCTATATCTGTATTAAAAACATAAATTATGCACTTTATTTTTGAATTGTATTGAACATTTTTTTACTATTGGTATCATAGTGTAGAATTCAATGCTCTAGGGATTTAGAAGGCACTTATTTAATATGATTAGCTATTTCCAATAAGTCAATATGAAACAACCAGGAGCTACATAGAACAGTTTATAAAATAGACAAGATGTTTATAACAAAATCACTAACTCACTTTGGAGCAGAGAAACATCCTTTTATTATTAATAAATAGAATGTTTAAAGCAAATACCATGTTCAGTCATTTTTACTGTATGGGATATGAACCCGAGCTGACTTAAAAACTTATTAGTGTGATAGCATTAGTGTGGTATTTCATGCAAAGTATGATCAAATAAAGCCTTGGGAGCAATTAACCTCAGAAATTATGTATGTCTTTAATATATTTGCTTAACAGTTTGCTGTCAAAAGTATTATCATGTAATGATAGAAGAACTCCCACACAACTGGGACTGTATCTAATAATCATTAGTAGAGGTCTGACACTTTTGTGATATTCCTTCATAAGATCATCACTCTGTTAGCGCATGTGTCATTTTATTTTTAATTATGCAACTAAATTATATTTATTGTTCTTTGATATTTAAAAACAGCTATGGAGCACATAAAGTGTGCTGAGGAAACTTTAATGAAACACATTCATATAGCGGCATGAACTGTTATATGCCGTAAGGCACATGCAACTTTATATGCAAATTTTAGACATTTTTTCTGAAGCTAGTGTTTATAAATTGCTAATTACATCTCTCTAGAAATAATGACAAGCCCTACTATCACACAGTATAACACCTTAACCTCTGGCTCATTTTTTCGTTTAATTTATGTACATTAAATTTCATATAGAAATTACTGTAGTTCCTTTTTAACAGGTTTTTTTTTTTTTTTGTACAAATGTGTGGACTATTCTGATATCTGCCTTATTTAATTTTTGTGAATGAGGTTCTCTAAGTAAGGATGATTTGTTTTCAAATAATGGAATTTTATGTGCTCTTGAAGTAGGTATATTAAAGATTTCTTAGAATGCTTATAGTAATTAAACTAAGTAATCATGTTATAAATTCTAATCTCTCATGCCTACATACACAAAGTTTTTTGGAGGAGATTCAGTTACATAGGAAGAGACATAACTGACTATGAAGGAACAGTGCTTTTAACAGAGAAGTATAACTAACAAAAGAAATAGCTTTTGTCTGAAAAAGAATCTAGACAATAGATTTTTATGTTTTCACAAGTACTGAAAGGATCCATTATATTGAATTACATTTTATTCACTTTTGTATTCATCTCACCTATTGACTCAAACATAGAAAACTTGGATTAAATGGAAATACCATAGATTCAAGTCTCCTTTATAACAGAAAATGCAATTTGTTTTATATCAACTATGAAAAATAGAGAAAAAAATAAAATTCTTATACACTTGTAATATTCAATATTTGTTTAAATTTCTACACCTTAATTTTATCTAGTCTGACTATTTTTTTCAAATATACTTTCATTAGTGTAATAAGTCTTAGATGCACTAGTAGTATTTTGAGAATCATCACCAGTAAAATGAAAAAAAAAATTGTACTGTACTTAATTGTCTGGGTTTTTTGTTATTATTGTCACTGGTTTTTATAATTGTTCTTTTGATTTTTGTTTGTTTTGGCTTTTGTTGTTTGTTTGTTTGTTTGTTTTCCAGAAAGAATTTTCTGTGTGTAGTCCTGGAAGTAAGTCTCAGCGAACCACTTGCTTCTGCCTCCTAGTATTAGTGTGACTAAGTACATGCACCACCACTCCCTGGCTCCCTGGCCACAGTTGTTTGTTTTAAGTTGGCTTATATTTCTATTGTATTCTGTAAATTTTAGGAATGGAAACAGAATCTTGTGTTAAGACAAATAATGTTACATTAAATGTTGTATTTATAATATTTCATCCCTCAATATTGTATTAATATAAAGGTAATTATCTCATTACATAGACAGAAGTAATTGTTCGTAGATAATTCGTAGCTAGTTTTTAAAGTGTTCAATGAATATGAGATGATTTTAGAGATTATATAATACAGACACATAATATAGTGTCCTCTGTGTTACACTAACAGTAGCAGAATTGCAAGCACAGTGTGCAGAGGTGAAGTTCAAAAACAATTATTGTAGGAATTTAGAGCAAAGACTTTTTACCTTGTATTTTATTACTTGTCTGCTTATGAAAACTATAAAATTTATTACTTTGATAATGGATTTTTCATTCTTAATCTGAATATTTTAATGAAAACTATAAAATTTTGCTCAATGAATGGCTGAGTGAGTCATCAAAAGTTTTCGGTTTAAAGTTAAGTTTCATAACTTTCTGACAGTTGTATTTGGTTTAGGTAGGCACAATATTTCCAAAATAAAGACCTACAACTTGTGGCATATATTGATGTATTATATGAACTTATATTAACTCAAGTATTCGAAAGGGTATTCTCAAAGTATTTTGTCACTTCACACAAATATATATGCAGGCAAAACAACAATGAAATAAAAATTATTTTTTTAAAAAAATGAAAAAAAAAAATTATGTCATACACATTGAGCTTAAGCTTCTATACTCCTTCCCCAACTCCTCTATTGCAGTCCCAGTGTTCAGTCTGATGTGTGTGTATGTATGTGTGTGTGTGTGTGTGTGTGTGTTATGTTTCTTTGTTTCATTGTTTCATTTTGCCAGTTGTTTCTATCCTAAGTCTCTGGCCTATCCAGCTTCAAGTTCTTGCCTATTAAGGCAGAATCCTGCATAGGAGTCCTCTCATGGTATGGGCTTGAAATTTGATCAATGATTAGTGGGCCACTCCTATAGAGCCACCCTGATCCCAGTAAATCTTAAAGCGGGATAGATTGTTTTGTAGCTGGGTTGTGTCCCAGTTCAACACTGGAACCCTTGCCTTCTTAGCAAAAAATGGCCAATTCAATCTCCAGATCCTTTATGACTAAGAGTCTTTGCTGAGGATTCCAGTGAGTTTTTAATGCACTAAGTTTCCCCATCACCCCTGCCCCTACGTGCTCCTCAATTCCAGTTTCTTCTTCAGCACTCTTTCCCTACATTACCCAACCCCATCTATTCTGCTCCCATCCTAACACTATAATAATCTACCAGCAAAATCTATTCTATTTCCCTCTTCAGGGAGATAAATGTGGCCCCACGAGAGTATGCCTTGTCACTTAGTCTCTCTGGATCTGTAGTTTGCAGCATATTTACACTTAACATCAAAGATAATATCTACTTACAAGTAAGTACATATAAGAAAGACCATTATTATATTTCTGGTTCTCGCTTAACTTCAGTTGGGATGATTTTTTTCCTAGTTCAATCCATTTGCCAGAAAATTGCTTGATGTCTTTGATTTTAATAACTGAATGCTATTCCATTGTGTGGTTTAGCAACATTTACTTTATTCATTGTTCAGTTGAGGGTGATCTAGGCCATTTCTAGTTTCTGGCTATTATGATTAAATCTGCAATGAAAAATATTAAGCAAGAATGATGTGTTAGTATAGAGATAACCAAATGATAGCTAGATCTTGAGTAATATTTATTCTTAGTTTTCTAAGGAAATGCCATAGTGATTTCCATAGAGGTTATACAAATTTGCTTACATACTGACAATGGGGGGGGGTTCTCCTTATTCCACATGCTTACGAGCATGAGCAATAACTTGTTATATATCAGTCATTCTGATATATGCAAAATGAAATCTCAAAGTAGTTTTGATTTTTATTTCTAGCATGCTTAAGAATATGAAACATTTCTTTAAGCATTCTCTGTTTAGATTTGTACTCAATTTTTAAAGAGATTGTCTTCTCAATATATAATTTCTTCAGTTATTTATATATATTTTTTGAACATTAGCCCTCTATTGGATATGGAGTTAGTGAAAATATTTCTCAATTTCATAGCCTTGCATTTTGTCATACTGATGTCTGTGAATTGTTGTATCTTGGGTATTCTGAACTTGTAGGCTAATATACACTTGTAAGTGAGTACATACTGTCCTCTTTTCTGACTGGTTTACCTCAATCAGGAGGATATTTACAAGTTCCATCCATTTGCCTGCAAATTTCATAAAGTTGTAATTTTTAATAGCTGAGTAGTACTCCATTGTGTAAATTCACCACATTTTCTGTATCCATTCCTCTTTTGAGGGACTGAGGCTTATAATATTGTAAAAGTCTTGCACACCTGTGTGTATACTGAAGTGGGTTTCTATAGTATAAGTCTGCTTTGAGCTCAAAATAACACTTTTAATGCAATTTAACATAAAATAAGTTAAGGAATTTGACAATTCAATTATCAAAATTAAGGTAATACTGTTTCTTGCAAATTATCTCATTTAATGATAAAACTCACTGGTACATCTAATAGGAAATTTCCTTTATTTTCTTACTTAAAATTTTTTATTGTATATTTTATTTATTTACAATTCAAATGTTATTCCCTTTCCCAAATTCTTCTCCATACACCCCCTATCCCATCCTTCCTCCCCTTGTTTCTATGAAGTTGCTCCTCTATGCACCCATCCACTCCTGCCCCCCTGCCCTGACATTCCCCTACACTGGGGCATCAAAGCTTCATAGGACCAAAGGTCTCTTCTTCCACTGATGTTCAACAAGGCAATCTTCTGTTACATATACTGCTGGAGCCTTAAGTACCTCCATGTGTACCTTTTGGTTGGTGATTTATTCTCTTGGAACTCTGTGGGTTCTGCTTGGTTGATTTTGTTGTTCTTCCTTTGGGTTGTGAACCCCTTCAGCCTCTTCAGTCCTTTTTCTAACTCCTCCATTGGGGACACAGTGCTCAGTCCAATCTTTCTTTGAGAGCATCTGCCTCTGTATTTGTTAAGCTCTGGCAAAGCCTCTCAAAAGACAGCTATATCAGGGTCCTGTCAGCAAGCTTTTCTTGGCATCTACAATAGTGTCTGGGTTTGGTGTCTGTATACAGGATGGACCCAGTGGAACAGTTTCAGGACAGCCTTTCCTTCAGTCTCTTCTCTACACTTTGTTTATGTATTTCCTTGCTTGAGTATTTTGTTCCCTCTTCTAAGAAGCACTGTAGCATCCACACTTTTGTCTTCTTTCTTCATGGTCTTAATGTGGTCTCTGAATTGCATCTTCTGGATTCTGAGCTTTTGGGCCAATAAACATTTATCAGTGAGTGCATACCATTTTCGTTCTTATCTGACTGGGTTACCTCACTCAGGAAGATAATTTCTAATCCCATGCATTTGGCCTATTAATTTCATTAAGTAATTGTTTTTAGTAGCTGTTTAGTACTGCATTGTGTAAATGGACCACATTTTCTGTATCCATTTCTTCTGTTGAAGTACATTTGGTTTTTTCCAGCTTCTGGTTATTATAAATATAGCTGTTATGAACATAGTGAAGTTTGTGTCCTTGTTGTAGGTTAGAGCATCTCTTTTGGTATATGCCAAGATGTGGTATAGCTTGATCTTCAGGTAGTCTTATGTCCAATTTTCTAATAAATGGACAGACTGATTTCCACAGTTGTTGTACCAGCTTGCAATCTCATCAAAAATGGAGGAGTGTTTCTCTTTCTCCCCATCCTTGCCAGCATGTGCTGTTACCTGAATTTTTGAACTTCACCATTCTGACTGATGTGACCTGGAAGCTCATGGTTGTTTTAATTTTCATTTCCCTGGTGACTAAGGATACTGAACATGTCTTTAGGTGTTTCCTAAGTTGAGAATTCTTTCTTTAGTTATCTATCCCATTTTTAATAGGGCTTTTTGTTATCTGTAGTTTTCTTGATTTCATTATATGTATTGGATATTAGCCCTCTATCAGATGTAGGTAAGGGATGCTAAGTATCATTTCCCAATCTGTTAGTTGCTGTTTTGTCCTATTGACAGTGTCCTTTGCCTCACAGAATCTTTGCAACCTTAGAGGTCCCATTTATCTATTGTCCATACTAGAGCATAAGCCATTGGTATTCTGTTCAGGAAATTTTTCCCTTTGCCCACATGTTTGAGGCTCTTTCCCATTTTCTCTTCTATTAGTTTCAATGTATCTGGGTTTTCAAGGAAGTCCTTGATCCACTTGGACTTGAGCTTGGCGCAAAGAGATAAGACAAGATCTATTTGCATTCTTCTAGTGTTGTCCACTAGTAGAAGCAGCACCATTTGCTGAAAATGCTGGGGTCCCCCCACCACCACCAATGGATGGTTTTAGCTCCTTTGTCAAAGATCAACTGGTCAAAAGTGTGTGGGTTCATTTCTGGGCCATCAATTCTATTCCATTGATCTACCTGCCATTCTCTGTACTAATACCATGCATTTTTTTTTTTTTTTATTACTACTGCTCTGTAATACAGATTGAGGTCAGGAGTAGTGATTTATCCAGAAGTTCTTTTGTTGTTATGTTTAATTTACACAATACTGGGGTTTTAGATATTCCAAATGAACTTCCAAATTACTCTAACTATGAAGAATTGAGATGGAATTTTGATGATAAATGCATTGAATATGTAGATTGCTTTTGACCAGATGGCCATTTTTACTATATTAATTCTGCCAATCCATGAACCTTGAAGATCTTTCCATCTTCTGAGATCTTCTTCAATTTCTTTATTCAAAGACTTGATGTTCTTCCCATTTAGTTTGATGTTGGCTACTGGTTTGTTGTATATTGCTTTTACTATGTTTAGGTACTGATGTAGTCTTTCCAAGACTTTTACATGAAGGCATGTTGAATTTTCAGTTTTGCAGCATCTAATGAAATTATATTGTGGGTTTTTATTTGTTTGTTTGAAATTGTTTTTACAGTAGATCTCATTGTTGAATTTCCATATATTGAACCATTCCTGCATCCCTGGGATGAAAAAACTTGGTCATGATGAGTGATTCTTTTGATGTGTTCTTGGATTCAGTTTGTGAGAATGTTACTGATTATTTTGCCATCAATATTCATAAGTGAAATTGGTCTGAAGTTCTCTTTCTTTGTTGGGTCTTTGTATTGTTAAGGTATGAGGATAATTGTGGCATCATAGAATGAATTGGGTAATATTCATTCTGTTTCTATTTATTCCTTTTTTGGTTTGAAGAGAATTGGAATTAGGTCTTCTTTAAAGTCTGATAGAACTCTCCAGTAATCCCATCTAATCCTTGGATTTCTTTTTTTTTGGGGGGGGGAGGGGGTTAATTGCCGCTCCTATTTCTTTAGGTATTATAGGACTGTTTAGATTGTTTATCTGATCCCAATTTAATTTTGATACATTGTATCTGTCTAGAAAATTGTCCATTTCATCCCAATTTTCCATTTTTGTTCAGTATAGGCTTTTGTATTAGGATCTGATTTATTTTTGAATTTCCTTGGTTTCTGTTATGTCTCTCTTCTCATTTCTGATCTTGTTAATTAGGATATTGTCTTTGTGTCCTCTGGTTATTCTGTCTAAGGGTTTATCCATCTTGTTGATTTTTCTCAAAGAACCAGCTTCTGGTTTTGTTGATTCTTTGTATAGTTCATTTTGTTTCTACTTGGTTGATATTAGCCCTGGTTTGGATTGTTTCCTGTCATCTACTCCTTTTTGGTATATTTGCTCCTTTTTCTTCTAGGGCTTTCAGGTGTGCTGTTGGGCTGATAGTGTATGATCTCTCCAGTTTCTTTTTGGAGGCACTCAGTGCTATGGGTTTACCTCTTAGCACTGCTTTCATTGTGACCCATAAGTTTGGGTATGTTTTGCCTTCATTTACACTACAACCTAAAAACTCTTTAATTTCTTTCTTTCTCTCTTTTTCTTTCTTTCTTTCTTTCTTTCTTTCTTTCTTTCTTTCTTTCTTTCTTTCTTTCTTTCTTTCTTTTTCTTGCTTGCTTGCTTGCTTGAAAAAAATTGTGTAGAGCATTGTTCTGCTTCCATGTTTACATGGGCTTTTGATTGTTTTCATTTTTGAAATCCAACCTTAGTCTGATGTCTGATAGGATTCATGGGATTATTTCAATCTTCTTTCATCTGTTGAGGCCTGTTATCTGACTGATTATATGGCTAATTTTGGAGAAGGTTCAATAAGGTGCTGAGAAGAAGGTATATTCTTTCGTTTCAGGATGAAATATTCGATTGATATCTGTTAAATCCATTTTGTTCATGACTTCTGTTAGTTTCACTTTGTCTCTGTTTAGTATGTTTCCTTGATCTGTCCATTGCTGAGAGTGGGGTGTTTAAGTCTCCCACTATTATTGTGTAAGGTGTAATGTGTGTGCTTTGATCTTAAGTAAAGTTTCTTTTATGAATGTTGTGCACTTGCATTTGGAGCATAGATGCTCAGAATTGAGAGTTCTTGGTAGATTTTTCCATTGATGGGTATGAAGTATGCTTCCATATCTTTTTTGATAACTTTTGGTTGAAGGTTGATTTTATTCAGTAATAGAATGGCTGCTCCAGTTTGTTTCTTGGGGACATTTGCTTAGAAATTTTTTTTCCAATCTTTTAGTCTGAGGTAGTGTCTGTCTTTGTCACTGAGGTGTATATCCTGTGTGTAGTCAAATGCTGGGTCCTGTTTATGAATTAAGTCTTTAAATCTATGTCATTGAATTGTGGAATTTAGTCCCTTGATGTTACGAGTTATTAAGGAAAAGTAATTGCTTCTTCCTATTATTTTTGTTGTTTGAGATGTAATTATGTTTGTGTGGCTATATTCTTTTGGATTTGTTGAAAGAAGATTAATTTCTTGCTTTTTAATGGTGTAGTTTCCCTCCTTGTGTTGGAGTTTTCTATCTATTATCCTTTATAAGCCTGTATTTGTAGAGAGATATTGTGTAAATTTGGTTTTGCATTGGAATATCTTGGTTTTTCTGTGTATGTTAATTGAGAGTTTTGTGGTGTATAGTTGTGACTGTATAATATGGTGTGTAATATGACTTGCATTTGTGTTCTCTAAGGTCTGGATGACATCTGCCCAGGATCATCTGGTTTTTAGAGTCTCTGTTGAGAAGTTTTGTATGATTCTGGTTGGTCTGCCTTTTTATGTTACTTGACCTTTTCCCTCTTACTGCTTTTAATATTCTTTCTTTGTTTTGTGCATTTCTTGTTTTAAATATTATGTGACAGGAAAATTTTCTTTTATGGTCCAATCTATTTGAATTTCTGTAGGTTTCTTGTATGTTCATGGACATCTCATCCTTTAGGTTAGCAAAGATTTCTTCCAGAATTTTGCTGAAGATGTTTAATAGTCTTTTAAGTTGGGAATCTTCACTCTTTTTTATACCCAGTATCCTTAGGTTTTGTCTTTTCATTGTGCCCTGGGTTTCCTGGATGTTTTGGGTCAGAAGCTTTTTGCATTTTGTATTTTTTTTTTTATTTTTACTATTGTGTCAATGTTTTCTATGCTCTTGAGACTCTCTCCTCTATCTCTTGTATTCTGTTGATGATGTTTGCATCCATGACTCCTGATCTCTTTTCTTGGTTTTGTATGTACAAACTTTTCTCCCTTTGTGATTTCTTTATTGTTTCTATTTCCATTTTTAGATCCTGAATTTTTTTTTTTCAATTCCTTCACCTGTTTGATTGTGTTTTCTATAATTCTTCAAGGGGCTTTTGTATTCCTCTTTAAGGCCTTTTACTTTTTTTTTTTTTTTAATCTGAGTTCTCTTTATTTCTTTAGGGGAGTTATTTGTATCCTTCTTGAAATCCTCTATTATCATCATGAGATGTGATTTTAAATACGAATCTTGCTTTTTGGTGTGTTGGGTTATCTGGGACTTGCAGTGGTTGTAGAACTGGGTTCTGATGATGCCAAATTGCCTTGGTCTCTGTTGCTTGGGATCTTTTGCTCCATATCACCATCATATTATCTCTGGTGTTAGTTTGTATTGCTGTCTCTGACAGGAGCTTGTCCCTTCTGTGGACCTGTAAGCCTGTGATCTTATGTGTGCCATCATTCCTGGGGAGTCCAGCTCTCTCCTGGTGGGATTTGGGGGCAGATGGCTGTGGGACAACTTTAGCTCTGGGATACAGGTTGAGAATCCATTCCTATATTTTCAAATATGTTGATGCCTTAAAGAACATTTAACATAGCTACCTTACAATTTTTTTTTATTGGAAGTATTTTATATAATCTAATTAAACTATTAGTGTTACAATCCTACAAGTTGAAGATTTTTTAACACTGTAAACAAAATTATATTGTCCTCTATAATGCCATTCAAAGGCTGGAAGCATGTGCTTCTGGAAAAGAGATGTAGAAATCAGAGATGTGATGTTTTCTTCATTACAAGTGGTATAAAATTTTTATAGGAAATCTGTGTCAATAGAAAAGACAGGGGACTAGTGAGATGGCTCAGCGGGTAAGAGCACCGGACTGCTCTTCTGAAGGTGATAAGTTCAAATCCCAGCAACCACATGGTGACTCACAACCATCCATAACAGGATCTGGCTCCCTCTTCTGGAGTGTCTGAAGACAGTTACAGTGTACTTGCATATAATAAATAAAAATAAAATCTTAAAAAAAAAAAAGAAAAGACATAAATTTCTGATGGAATCGTGAAGCCAGTATTTTAAGACATTCTTGCTAAGATAACAATAGACTAAAGTAAGGGTAATGAATATTGACTTGCAGAACTCTAACAATTCTTTTAACATTTTGAAGATGAAAATTAAGAAAGAATATAGTCTGTATTTTTCTATGTGTAAAAGCTTAGAATTATGGCTAGAATTATTATAATAATTTTATAATTACCACATATATTCTGTGACATTGAGAATTTTGAGTGATTAACTGGGTGGTAGATGGTATTCAGAGGTGTTAGTTAAGATTTTGTTCAAACTACACTGCAACTGTACAATATTAATTGTGTGCATCTGGAACTTTTCCAATCTCACTCAGAGCTATCCAAGGTTCTTTATCATGGCTAACATCATTGATTACTCATTAACTCACTCAATAATTCTTTTGCTATTGATTTCTTAGTAACCCACATCAATCCATACAGGAACTGACCTTATCAAATCTGGTTATTTAATATTGGAGTTAAGTCACAGCTCAATTGACTTGATGATTTCCATATTATATAATCAAAGAGTATCTTTATTCACTAGTGTTTTAGCATCAATAGGTTCTAACAAATTGGCTTAGGTTGTGTAGTTAGGACCTGCCATTATCTATGTTACAGCTCTAAATGAGCATTACTGAAAGAGCCACTTGGAGACTGTCCAATTAATCACCTCTGTTACTTACACTGGAGAACAGTCCTCATTCTTCTTTGCCCAGGCACCTTACTGAAATGTGATGAAACTGAAGCAAACAAACACCACCCAATTCAAGTGTGTGACAGTAAGTGCACAAATTCTCCTTATCCATAATTTTAATTGCCCACTCTCAACCATAGTCCAAAAATGTTAAATGAGACTTCCAAGATGTCTTTATAATTTCAAAAAGTAGATTTTATGTGTTATATTATTAGTTACAGTTGTTCATATCTGTGCCAATTTTTAAAATTAAATATTATTTAAGATAACTACACTGCCCTTAGAGGTGTTACAGATATGGTTGGTATGTCACATGTGTGATAGTTAGTTGTAGAGAGGGGATAAGTTATTTCTATGCCCAGTGTTCTGACCTCTATGAATATCTGAACAATTAGTATCCAAACAACATGGGAAAAACATGAGCCAGGGCACCTGGAGAAGAACCGAGGTTGATATGACCACCAGACCGAGATGAACACCAGTTAGGTAGTGAGCAGCATGGAGTGTTGGTTGAGGCAGACCATACCCAAGGTGATCCCCGTAGTGCACCATAATGCATGAGCAGGGCATAGCACACTTGAGACCACCCTTGAGAAAACCCCAGACTCTAAGAGACCAAGGACTCTGCTAAGAGGAGAAAGTAAGTTGTGGAGAAATAGAAGAGAATGAGTAACAAAATGGTGTGTTTATGATGGAAAGAAAAAAAATTGGAGGCGCAAAAGATCCAATCTCCTCCCTTTTACTTTTGCCATTGGCAGCAGGTAAGGGGCTGGCCCCAGGGGGTCATGAGAGTTGGAGAACTAGCTATGTTCCTCAGAAGCTGCAATAGTTGGGGGAGCCGGTGGGCCCAGCACCTCAGATAAACTGTCCCTGGTTACATCAGGATGAGCAAGGTTGTTGTTGAGCTGACCCTGAGATCATTAGATTGGGAGAGCCAGCAGCATGAAGACCTCATGGCCAGGTGATGCCATGCAGGAAGAGATGCAATGGGCAAGTGAGTTTCCTCGAGTTGGCCAATGTTTTGCTCAGCTGTGATGGTTGCGTGCTGGATAGGCTTTGTCTTGCTTGGCATTGCTTTTTGTGACTGATGTGCCTTCTCATGTTTTTAGTTCCTGTATTAGTCATATATCTGTCCTGATGTTATTGCACACAGGGAGACCCTCATTGCCTATAGCCTGGCATAATTACTTCCTAAGTGATAGCCCACTCTGTTGGGAAAGTTTCCTGTAGATCAACAGAAAGATAAATGTTCTTGAGATAATGCTGTTAATAATGAATTAATGTTTTCATGAAATTCCTGACCTGATTTAAGAAGTTTTAAAAAGTTAATTGATTTCGATAATTTTTGGAAGTTATGGTAGTTGATTAAAAGTTTAAAATTAGAATGAAGAATATGTTGTGCCCTTCCTCATTGAATAACAAGATCTGAATAGATTAGAATGGGGTAAGAGTGAAAGTTCATGCAAGTTACAAGCACCTAATCTTAGTAGCAAGAAAATTAGCTTGAGACAATTAATGATCAAAGAAACATTCTAGGTTGGGCCTGAGTTCCTTTATCTTGTGACCTAGAGATGTGGTCACAGGTATCAATGTGCACTATGTAAAGAAAGATCACAAAGAAAGAGTAGGTAATTTTATTGTGTATGTAAGGACAGAGAAAAGATGATTAGCCAGGTTAGCTGATCGAGACTTCAAAAATGTGATGTAAGATAGATGAATATCTATTTCTGAGTAAATACAAATTGCCATCAGCTAAGCAGAGGAAAGTACTTGATACAAAACACTGACTTATTTAAACATTTTGGTTTGGTTTTGTTTTTTGCTATTTCTTTATTATTATTATTATTATTATTATTATTATTATTATTATTATTATTCGATATTGTCTTTATATGTGTTTCAAGTGTTATCCACTTTCCTAGTTTCCCCTGAAAACCCCCATCACCTCCCCACTGCTTACCAACTCCTGCTTCCTGGCCCTGGGATTCCCCTATACTGGGGCATATAACCTTCACAGGATGAAAGGCCTCTCCTCCCTTTGATGTCTGACTAGGCCATCCTCTGCTACATATGAAGCTAGAGCCTTGAGTCCCACCATGTTTATTCTTTGGTTAGTGGTTTAGCCCCAGGGAGCTCTGGAGGTAATGATTAGTTCATATTGTTGTTCCTCCTATGGGATTGCAAACCCCTTCAGCTCCTTGGGTACTTTCTCTAGGTCCTTCATTGAGGACTTTGTGTGGATATTAGCCCAGCAGCTTGGAATACTCAAGATAAAATTTGCAAAGCTTATGAAACTCAAGAAGATGGAAGACCAAAGTGTGAGTACTTTGATCCTTCTTAGAAGGGGGAACAAAATACCCATGGAAGGAGTTACAGAGACAAAGTGTGAAGCAGAGACTGAAGGAATGACCATCCAGAGACAGCCTCACCTGGGGATCCATCCCATACACAACCACAAAAACCAGACACTATTGTTTAAACTTTATTAATACATGAAAAAGGAATTATTGTTTTGGGTCAACAGTGAAATTGTAGAGAGAAAGATGGATGGGAAATGTTTATTTAGTTAGGTATAGGTTTTCAAAACAGAATATATAATCTATATTCTCTTTGTAATTTCCTTTTGTGTAACTATTTTAACTTGTTTTTGAAGAGTATTTTTTTTGGGGGGTGAATGATTTTAGAGAATATGTAACTTGTGATTATGAGGTAATCGCTTTCTTACAGAAAAAAAATTTGTTTTAGGGAATATAAAAGAAAACTTTAAAGGCATACATTAATTTAGCATAAGTTTCCTGTATAAATTGGTGAGCATAATCTGTTTGCTGTGTTGACTGAATATGACATAAAAGATAATGGGTAAGTATAGATTCTTGATAGTCAGAATTTTCTATTAACTACTTTTTCTCCTGTTAGCAATATAAACTTACTTAATGTAATCATTGATTACTCCATTTTATCACAAATAGTATGTAAAATAAAAATAAAATTAATGGGAAATGCAAAAGCTCAATTACTTTAAGAAACATAAAGCATTTATCTAACTCTTGGTCACAGGTTGAGGTTTTTTTGGAGGGGTGGAGATACATAGAAATACATCGCTGGAGTAAGAGAAGGAAACTCATGAAAACATACTTAAGAAATAAAATTAATAGCATATGCCAGCAAGATGGTGCTGAAAGGGCCCGGATATAGCTGTCTCGGGGGAAAATATACCAATGCCTGGCAAACATAGAGGTGGAAGCTCACGGTAAGCTATTAGATGGAACAAAGGGTTCCCAAGGAAGAAGGAGCTAGAGAAAGTACCCAAGGAGCTGAAGGGGTCTTCAACCCTATAGGTGGAAGAATAACCATGAACTAACTAGTACCCCCTGGGCTCGTGTCTCTAGCTGCATATATAGAAGAGGATGGCCTAGTTGGCCATCAGTGGGAAGAGAGGCCCCTTGGTTATGNAGGGTTCCCAAGGAAGAAGGAGCTAGAGAAAGTACCCAAGGAGCTGAAGGGGTCTTCAACCCTATAGGTGGAAGAATAACCATGAACTAACTAGTACCCCCTGGGCTCGTGTCTCTAGCTGCATATATAGAAGAGGATGGCCTAGTTGGCCATCAGTGGGAAGAGAGGCCCCTTGGTTATGCAGACTTTATATGCCCGAATACAGGGGAACGCTGGGGCCAAGGGGTGGGAGCGGGAGGGTAGGGGAGCAGGGCCAGGAGGGGGGAGGATATAGGGAACTTTCTGGATAACACTTGAAATGTAAATGAAGAAAATATCTAATAAAAGTTGAAAAAAAAAGAAATAAAATTAATTAAAGAAATAATTTAGTATAGTCCCTAAGAAGCTGAATAGGAACAATCCTGATTTTACAGGTTTATTCATGTATTGTAATATGTTTGAAAATATTTGCCTCCAGAATAGTTATACAAAAATTCTAGGGCAATTTTAAAGTTTAGATTACACAGATCATTTTTTTAAAGAAATAGAAAAATAGTTTCTGTAAGATAGATATGATTTTATTCCAATACATTAGTGAAGGGATTCTGCCATGGGTTTATTTTAAGTGGGTTTGCTATATTATACTGTATGTCATAGAATTTTAAAGTTCCAGCTTCTGACTATTATAAATAAGGCTGCTATGATCATATTGGAGCATTTGTCCTTATTATAAGTTGGAACATCTTCTGGGTATATGCCCAGGAATGATATTGCTGGATCCTCTGGTAGTGATGTGTCCAATTTTCTGAGGAACTTCCAGGCTGATTTCCAGAGTGATTGTACCAACTTACAATCCCAACAGCAATGGAGGATTGTTCCCCTTTCACCACATCCTCGCCAGCATCTGCTGTCACCTGAATTTTGATCTTAGCCATTCTGACTGTTGTGAGGTGGAATTTCAGTGTTGTTTTGATTTGCATTTCCCTGATGATTAAAGATGTTGAACATATTTTCAGGTGCTTCTCAGTATTTCAGTATTCCTCAGTTGAGACTTCTTTATTTAGCACTGTACCCCATATTTAATGGGGTTATTTGATTTTCTGGAGTCCAGCTTCTTGAGTTCTTTGTATATATTGGATATTAGTCCCCTATCAGATGTAAGAAGGTAAAGATCCATTCTCAATCTGTTGGTGGCCTTTTTGTCTTATTGACAGTGTCTTTTGCATTTCAGAAGATGTCGCTCAACAGAGGAATGAATACAGAAAATGTGGTAATTTACAATCTACTCAGCTATTAAAATTAATGAATTTATGAAATTCTTATGCAAATGAATGGATCTGGAGGATATCATTCTGAGTGAAGTAACCTAATCACAAAGAACTCACATGATATGCACATAATATGTGGATATTAGTTCAGAAATATGGAATACCCAAGATACAATTTGTAAAACAGATGACACTCAAGAAAAAGGAAGAACAAAGTGTGGATACTTCATTCCTCTTTGGAATGAATAACAAAACACCCATGGAGGGAGTTACAGAGACAAAGTTTAGAGCTGAGATGGAAGGAAGAACCATCCAGAGACTTCCCCACCCAGGGATACATCCCATAAACAGCCACCAAACCCAGACATTATTGCATATGCCAAAAAGATTTTGCTGACATGACCCTGACATAGCTCTCTCTTGTGAGTCTATGCAAGTACCTGGCAAATACAGAAGTGGATGCTCACAGTCATCTATTGGATGGAACACAGGGCCCCCAATGGAGGAGCTAGAGAAAGTAACCAAGAAGCTGAAGGGTTCTGCAGCCCTATAGGAGGAACAACAATATGAACTAATCAGTAACCCCAGAGCTCATGTCTCTTGCTGCATATGTAGCAGAACATGGCCTAGTTGGCCATCATTGGGAGGAGAGACCCTTGGTCTTGCAAAGGTTATATGACCCAGTGTAGAAGAATGCCAGGGTCAGGAAGTGGGAGTGGGTGGGTGAGAATCAGGGGGAGGGTATAAGGGACTTTAGAGGTAGAATTTGAAATGCAAATGTAGAAAATATCTAACAAAAACATAAAAAATGATTCTTAAAGTTTTTTTAAGGAAACAAAGAAAGGGATATTGAAATGATGGTGGGAAATTTTAAGGAAAATGTGTTTGGATATGAATATTAGCATGAGTTTTTTTCAAGTGTAATGCAGATAGGGGATGTTTTTCTTGTGATAACACAATAAAATAGGTGATTGGAAAATGTATTTGTGAAACCAAGTATTGAACATTTCCAAAAGTATTCGATCTTAGACTAGATGTACAGATATATTCTCCAGGAGATCCCTAATCTCTCTCTCTCTCTCTCTCTCTTTCTCTCTCTCTCTCTCTCTCTCTCTCTCTCTCTCTCTCTCTCTCACACACACACACACACACACACACACACACACACACACACACATACACACACAAGACAGAAAATGTTAAATAGATGAGAGCTATTTTCTGTACAAGGAACTGGGGAGATGAAAATCAGAAGCCGAAGAAACAGCTCAAACTTAGCATGAAGAATTAAAATCTATATAAAATAAGATGGCCATAGTGAGTCAGTAATGTTGGTTAATGACAACTTTACTTGAGGACAGAAAATTTATTACATATTCATTGATATTTTCTGCACTGCTATGTGTATATATTTAATGAGAGTTGATCAATTTGCATATGTTTAGTCTGCCATTCAGAAAGAGGTCATCTAATCTACATGAATATGTGGGAACTAGATATTGAAAATAGATGAGACTTTAGGTGGAGGAGGGTTAATATAGGTTGTTTTTAAATATTGATAACCAAGCAAAACATGAGTATTTATAAGAATACATATTTAGAGATGGTAAGATAGCTCAGTTGGTAGAGTACATGCACAACATGTAGAAGACCTAGAATTTCATCTACATTGCTACATAACTCTTGATTTAAAACACAAAACTTGGGGCGTGGAGACAGGAAAATCTGGTTAAGGGTCATTTCGTTCTACATGCCATGCTGAAGGTCTTCCTTGGATATGGCAAATGGAATTACTTTAGTTGCCCATTAATAGATAAAGGATATTGAAAATATAGTACATATACATAATTGAATTTTATTCAGCTCTAAAGAAAACATAAAAATCATGTAATTTGCAGATAAATAGATATAGCTAGAACATATTATCTACACACAGAAATTCAAATACAGACAGTTTTCACTTATATGTGATCCTAGCTCCAAATAAGCAGGGTAGAGTAGATAATCTGAAGTAACTTTAGAAGCAGAAAGTTAAACGGGACCATTGGAGAAGATGGTGGAGAATGAGCATTAAAGTGGAAGGTAAAATAATCTAGATGCTTTGAAGAGGGAAAACAAAGGAGAAGAGGAGACTGAATTCTGTGGGATAAAAGGGACTGGGACAAATACTAAAAGTGGTTTGTAAAACACATAGGTTGCATTTCTATTGGCTGTTCTAGTATCAAAAAGAGAACCATGACCAAGGAAAATCTTATTGTAGAGGGATTCTACCATGGCTACTCTGGCTGAAATACCCACATGCCCTTAACACACATCCTTAATCCCAAGCAATGTAGCTAAGGTAATGGTTATTCCTGGTTGTCACCATGACTATGTTTGGAATGTACTACAATCCAGAGATGGAGAGCACATCTGCGATCTAGATCTTGAAGCTGGAAGACATTCCTTATCTGGATCTTGGAATAGAGATTTTGAGGCTGTCTTAGTTAGGGTTTTACTGCTGTGAACAGACACCATGACCAAGGCAAGTCTTATAAAAACAACATTTAATTGGGGCTGGCTTTCAGGTTCAGAAGTTCAGTCCATTATCATCAAGGTGGGAACATGGCAGTATCCAGGCAGGCATGGTGCAGGCAGAGCTGAGAGTTCTATGTCTTCATCCAAAGGTTGCTAGTGGAAGACTGACTTCAAGGCAACTAGGATGAGGATATTATGCCCACACCCACAGTGACACACCTACTCCAACCAGGTCACACTTATTCTAATGCCACACCTCCAAATGGTGCCACTCCCTGGTGCAAGAATATACAAACCATCACAGAGGCCTAGTGGCCATGAAAAGCTTAGTTCTAGGCAAGGTAATACACACTTTTAACCCAGGAGACTGAGGCAAAGTCAACCTGAGACAAAACAGTTCCCAGATCCAGGCCAGGTAGTACACACCTTCACTTTGAGCCACACCTGCTGGAGGCCTACATAAGGTTCTAACGCACTTACTAGCTAGCACATCTTGTCAGCAGCTCCTATTTCCACCAAAGACAAGCTTAAACAAGTTGCATCATAAGATGGAGAACTTACTAAATTTTATGACTTCCTATCCACAGCTGCCCATTGCTGGATTAGATACACACTTTCCTTGAGCTCTGGTCAGTCAGTTCAGTCAGCTGACTTCAGGGAATGCAGTAGTAGAGTTAGGTGAGTTTCAGTCAGTGCTGTTTGGGACATTTCAGTTCAGTGAGTTGGAAGTATAAGAAAGTAAAGAAGTTGAGTTCATTTGTAAGTTCAGGCTGGTCTGTACAGGTTAGCTGATGCCTGTTTCACCAGAGAATGAGAAGGAGCCAGAAGACTATAACAAACTGTCAGAGGTTATTTTAGGCCAAGCAGATCAAGTCAGTCTGAAAGCAGAGAGAAACCAGAATAAATCAATCAGCTTGGAAAAGAGGTTGAACTAGAACACTTGAGTTGAACCAGCCATCCAGAGTTCAGAATTAACAAGAAAGGGTGACCTTACTCATCACTAAGCCTCTAAGAGAACAATTATTTCAGGGGGGAAAACATTTATCATTTATTTTACATGATAAAGGATTTAACTGGGGAAGAGAGTTTTTGTTATTGTTGTTTGTTTGTTTTTGTTTTTGTTTGTTTTGTTTTGTTTTCTTAGGGTTAATCCATTAGCATCCATGCAGGAAATGGACAGGCATGGCACTGGAGCACTAGCTAAGATACTACATCCTTCCTGATCTATAGACCATAGGCAAAGAGACTAAGCCTGGCATGGGCTTATGAATTAACCAATACCCACCCCCCAGAGCTGTGTCTCTAGTTGCATATGTAGCCAAGGGTGACCTAGTCAGCCCTCAATGGGAGGAGAGGCCCTTGGTCTTGTGACGATCATATGCCCCAGTATAAGGAAATCTCAAGACCAAAGAAGTAGGAGTGGGTGGGTTGGGAAGCAGGGCTGGAGGAGAGTATAGGGGGCTTTAGGGATAGCATTTGAAATGTAAATGAAGAAAAAAAAAAATATATATATATATATATATATAGATATAGATATAGATATAGATATAGATATAGATATAGATATATGAAAAGTCAAAGCTCACTCTCAGAAAAACACTTCCTTCAACAAGGCTACACCTCCTAGTTTTTCTGATTCTTCTCAAACAGCTCCTCTCCCTGGTGACTAACCATTCAAATGCATATGCACTTGAGGGCCCATTCTCATTTATACAACCACAATGTATTCCCTGCCCCCTAGATGCTTGTAGCCATATAAAAATGCAAAATGAATTTAGTTTTTCTTCTAACATTCAGTCTCAACACTATTTAAAAGTCTAAACTTAAAAGTCTCTTCTGAGAATCCAGGCAGTCTCATAACTAACCCCTTGTTAAGTCAAACTGAAAAAAAAGGAGATCACATTTTTTTCCAACATGCAGTGCACAAAATATACTTTATCATTCCAAAGGGAACATTATGGGGAAATACAGGACCAATTTAAGAATGAAATTCAGCAGCAGGAGAACTTTAAATTGTGAAATTCCATGTCTGATGTTAAAAAGATTATCAGATGCCTCTTCCAATTCAGCTTTAAAAAGTGCAATACATGTCTCTATCTTGTGATGGTTCCACACCTGGTCTGCTCCTCTCTTTGATAGGTATCTCCAGGCTCTGGCTTTCCCAACACCTTGGCATCTCCAATGTGATCTACAGTTTAGTTTTACTGCTTCAAGCAATAGCCTGTCCATGCCTCAAAGCAGACTTCCCTGTCAAACACCTGGCCTCAACTACTATTCTTTCTTTCTTTATTTTTTTTTCAATTTTTATTAGATATTTTCTTCATTTACACTTCAAATGTTATCCTGAAAGTCCACTACACCCTCCCCTATCCCCCTGCCCTGGGTGGGGCAGTCTCTGTATGGTCCTTCCTTCCATCTCAGATCCAAACTTTTTCTCTATAACTCCTTCCATGGGTACTTCATTCTCCATTCTAAGAAGGAATGAAGCATCCACACTTTGGTCCTCCTTCTTCTTGAGTTTCATGTGTTTGGCAAATTGTAACTTGGATCTTGTATTTGGGCTAATATCCACTAATCAGTGAGTGTATACCATATGTGTTCTTTTGTGATTGGGTTACCTCACTCAGGATGATAACCTCTGACTTCCAACCCAAAGATATCAAAAAAGACAAGGAAGGGCACTTCATACTGATCAAAGGAAAAATCTTCCAAGATGAACACTCAATTCTGAATATCTATGCTCCAAATGCAAGGGCATCCACATTCATTAAAGAAACTATAGTAAAGCTCAAAGCACATCTCAACAATAATAGTGGGAGACTTCAACACCCCACTCTCATCAATGGACAGATCCTAGGAACAGAAACTAAACGGAGACACATTGAAATTAACAGAAGTTATTAAAGAAATGGATTTAACAGATATCTACAGAACATTTTATCCTAAAATAAAAGGATGTACCTTCTTCTCAGCACCTCATTGCACATTCTCCAAAATTGACCAATATAATCGGACACAAATAGCTACTCCTTTTTCCAGGCAGAACTTTCAGTTGTGACAGGGTAACACCAACCAACCCCCAAAAAACTTTCACCCCAAATTTAAAGAGGTTCAGATTTAAAGATGTAGCAGAGTTTTAGGAAGGATATGGCTAACTAATGACTTGGCCAACTTGAGACTCACCCCATTTAGATTGCCAACCTCTGACACTGCTGTTATGCTTGTAGACATGAGGCTAGCATAGCTGTTTTCTGAGAGGCCTCTTTGAACAACTGATGGAAACAGGAGCAGAGATCCTCAGCACAACATCAGATGTAGCTCTTTCAGTAAGTGTGTAGAGAAGGATTGAAGTAGCCAGAGGGATCAAGGACACCATCTGAATAACTAGAGGGTCAACTAACCTCGACCCATGGGGCACATAGAAACTGACCACTAACCAAAGTGTGTACAGGGGATATAACTAGGCTCCCTACATATTTGTATCAGATGCACAGCTAGGTTTTCTTGTGGTTCCTCTAACTGTTGGAGCAGGGGTTCTCTCTCTCAGATTCTGTTTCCTACCTTTAGATCCTGTACCACCTTATCTGACTTCAGTGGGAGAGGATGTACCTATTCCTGCAGTGATTTGATGTGTGGGGCAGAAGGTTGTACTGGGGCATTCCCAGAGGAGAGGGGAATGGGAAATGGGGGAAGAGCCTGTGTCTTTTTTGAGGACTTGGAGAAGAGTGGCTGGTGTTGGTATGTACGTTGAATAAATACACTAATTAATTAAAACAAAAGAATATAAATCGCTAATAGTTTGGGGGAATATTTTGGACTTATTTTGCAAAATTCTAATGACCTGCAAGTACACATATTAGAAATGTTACACATAGCTATGATTGCTTTACCAAAATAATTGGATAAGAATATTCATAGTAACACATTGCATAATATGTACAAACTATTTATAAACTACAATAGCTTATATGACAAATGTTTTCCTGAGTAGATGAAATATACTCAGCTACTTACCCCAGATAAGGAAGGCACAACAAGCCAAAGTACAGATATCACCAACGTTCAAAGTGGCGAACTAATGAGTTTTATTAAGAAATATGGGTGAGGAGTTAGTTACAGGAACAGAAATGACTCAAAGGCAGCTGCATCAACAAAGCCCACCCCAGCCTGGGCTCACAACCTGAGAAACCTGAAGCTACACAGTCTGTAAGGAGCTTCAAGCATTCTCCAACTTCAACATTATTTCTACCCCCTCTTTGAAAATGAACCCCAAGCTCTGGAGGGAGTGACTAGAGATGTCTACCTTTTACTAAGACTTAGTCCATGGTGTGTGTCAGTCTCTTGTTCAGCATTTTTGCCAGTGGTTAGGATTTGGGGCTGACAATATCAGTCATCTTTGGGCATATCACAAATATTTAGAGGAGAGTTCAGTAGGCATATCAACACATATCTACAAAAACCATTCAAGTTGTTTCCGCCTTAGGATCTACAATAGCCAACCTACCAAAAAATTCCTTCTGATTTAGAGTATCAGGTTTGAACATTTGTTCATCAGGCCTTACATCCATCTGGAAGTCTGCTTTTTGGTCTTATCCATATTAGCAAAGCCACCTTTGCATAAGTGGGAGCCATGTTAAGGTTTTTAACATACAGGCTACAATGCTCATCCTGTCAAATCTTTCTCTGCTTTGTCACTTTGTCTTCAATCAGAAATCATTGTTTGTGGTTAAAAATATATGTTAAAGAAGTCCAACCAGAGGAACGAAAAGAGTATACTAAGGGGGTACTTGTATTCTAGCCAGATGAAAGAGACCTAGAAAATCTTTGGATGTGGTCAGAGGAGCAATGTTGCTGGATTCAAATTCTTCTACATGCCAGACCAGCTTCGGGTATTATGGAAGCCAGCCATGGGAGAGGGAGCTTCCAGTTCAAATTCAATTTAGTGTCTCCATGTGCTATAGACAAAGTATCAACATGTGGTTTCTTCAGCAACAGTATCTTGTTGTCTAATCCTGGCATACAACCAAAAGCAGTAAAAATGCCTCTATGATCTGAAGATCTTTGGGGATTTTACTGGCCACTGACTCATAGGGAGGTAGCCCTCCTCTCCTATAGGTATTTTCATCCAGAAATCCTATGGCTTCTGGGAGTGCCCTTTTAATATTTATAGGTTATCTTTTGGATTTAAACTCGTCAGCTGTTGTTTCAATTACTGGGGGATGCACAGTGGCTTTAAAGGTTAATGATCTTAGGACAACCTCAATGGCATAGGTGCTATGGCTTGCATATACTGCATCTCATTGTGCTAAACAGACATAAATTTTTGGGTCCAGGAGCTACTCCACAAACCAAACACTGATCTCAGACAAACAAGAATTTTAATAAGCATTTGCCTCAGGATTGACAGTTTAGTGTTACAGACTAGATGCTGGAACTGAAAGTAACACCCAGCTCTGTTAGACTGTAAAGAAAAGAAATTCCTCCTGACACATAATAATCAGAATGACAAATACACTAAATAAATATAGAATATTAAAAGCAGTAAGGGAAAAAGGTCAAGTAACATATAAAGGCAGGCCTATTAGAATTACACCAGACTTCTCACCAGAGACTATGAAAGCCAGAAAAACCTGGACAGATATTTTACAGACTCTACAAGAACACAATGCTAGCCCAGGCTACTTTACACAGAAAAACTCTCAATTACCATAGATGGAGAAAACAAAGTATTACATGGTAAAACCAAATCCACACACTATCTTTCCACGAATCGAGCCCTTCAAGGGAAATAAAGGGAAAACACCAACACAAGGATGGAAACAATACCCTAGAAAAAGCAAGAAAGTAATTCTTCAACAAACCTAAAAGATGACAGCTGCAATTACAGAATCCTAACTGTAACAACAAAAATAACAGGAAGCAACAATTACTTTTCTTTAATTTCTCTTAACATCAATGGAATCAATTCCCCAATAAAAAGACATAGACTAATAGACTGGCTACACAAACAGGACCCAACATTTTGCTGCTTACAGGAAACTCACCTCAGGAAAAAAGACAGAAACTACCTCAGAAGAAAGGCTGGAAAACAATTTTCCAAGCAAATGGCCTGAAGAAACAAGCTGGAGTAGCCATTTTAATATCGAATAAAATTGACTTTCAACACAAAGTTATCATAAAAGACAAGGAGGGGCACTTTATACTCATCAAAGGTAAAATCTACCAAGATGAACTCTATTCTGAATATCTATGCTCTAAATGCAAGAGCAGCCACATTCATTAAAAAAACTTTAGTAAAGCTCAAAGGACACATTGCACCTCACATAATGATAGTAGGAGACTTCAACACCCCACTCTCACCATTGGACAGATGCTGGAAACAGAAACTAAACAGAGACACAGGGAAACTAACAGAAGTTATGAAACAAAAGGATTTAATAGATATCTACAGAACATTTTACCCTAAAACAAAAGGATATACATTCTTTTCAGCACCTCATGGTACCTCCTCCAAAATTGATTATATAATGAGTCACAAAACAGGCCTCAACAGATATAAAAATATTGAAATTATCCCAGGCATCCTATCAGATAGACAGTTTTCTTAAAACGTATTATCTCTTTGAGCACAGGATTGGGATCCAACATTAAATTTTAGGGTTCTTTTGTTTTCTCTCAAAATGTAAATTTTGTATTATTCTTTGCTCCTCTTGATGCTTTTCATTTTAGATCTATATAAGGATGTGGTGGTTTGAATAGAAATGGTCTCCACCCTCCATAGACATATCTGTTTGAATGCTTGACAATAAGGAGTGATACTATTAGGATATTTGGTGTTGTTGGGGTGGATATGGCCTTGTTGGAAAAAGTAAAAAAAGCCCACCTTGGGCTTGGGCTTTGAAGTTTCATTTGTTCAAGCTATAGCCAGTATATAGCACACACTATCCTTTTGTTGCCTGCAGATCAAGATGTAGATCTGTCAGCACCACATGCAGACACGATGATAATTGACTAAACCACTGAAACTATAAGCCAGCACTCATTAAATGTGTTCCTTTTTCAGAAAAAGAAAGACAAACTGAAAGAAAGAGAGAATGAAAGAAAGAAAGAAAGAAAGAAAGAAAGAAAGAAAGAAAGAGAAAGAGAAAGAAGAGAAAGAGAAAGAGAAAGAGAAAGAGAAAGAGAAAGAGAAAGAGAAAGAGAAAGAGAAAGAGAAAGAGAAAGAGAAAGAGAAAGAGAAAGAGAAAGAGAAAGAGAAAGGAAGATGTGACAAAGACCTAGAGTGTCTTGAAATCTTTACAATTACTGAAAAGCTCTTTGATTTAGCCTCAGTACAAGTTTTTAGGACAGGGTAAAAAGCTGACACATTTTTGCTAAAATATCACATAAATGGTCCTTAGGCCACTTACTAATATACTTTCCCTTTGAAACCTCTAGACCCCTGCAGCCTACTTCAACCTCAACACTACATTCTTTCATAGAATGGCCTATTAACTCCCATTTAAAATGTTCAATTGCTTTTTTAGTCTAAAATCATTAAGCCTTCAATGTTACTAAACCAAACATTTTGGTTAGGCCTATCACTGTAATATCCCAGTACTTGGTGGTAATTTCTGTGCCAGTTATTGTTCAATTTCTTTCAAGAGACATCATGACCAAGGAAACTCTTATTTCAAAAGGCATCTAATTGGTTTACTAATAGTTTCTGATGCTTAGTCCATTATCATCATGGTAAGAAGCAGGCAGGTAAAGCATTGGACCTATAGCTGAGAAATTTATATCCACCTGCAAAAGGCAGAGAAAGAGAGAGAGAGACAGAGAGAGAGAGAGACAGAGAGAGACAGAGACAGAGAGACAGAGACAGAGAGACAGAGAGACAGAGACAGAGAGACAGAGACAGAGAATCAGCCACACCTGGAATTTTGAATCCTCAACACACACGTCCGTCAACACACTTCCTTAAACAAGACCACATCTACCCAACTAAGCTATACCTCTTAACACTCAATGAATAATCACTTTAAAATATAAGATCCCATGGGATCCATCCTCATCGAAACCACAACAAGAGACCTGTAGTGTTACTGTAGTCTTCTCACTTCCATTAGCATTCTGTCTTACAACTTTAATCTATAAAATAAGGCATTTACAGGCTTTCCAGTGGGTAGGAATGTTAAGTTACTTCCCTCACTTAGTAGCTTGCTTGGAAAAACAGAAAATAGACACCAGAAACTGGACTTTCACACTATATTAAGCTTGAATCATTATATCCCTGTGTCCTAAATGTAGCTGTCTTAAACTATAGAGACCCATATACAACCACTGAAAAACAACTTAAGATTCCATTGATTCCATTGTATATGGAGTCATGAGGGCTACTCTGACCTGCTATACTAAAGGAGGATTCGTGTATATAATAAGGTTTTCTTGTCTATGGTTTTGTGTAAATATTTGTGTTTGTATATACAAATATGCTTATATGTATTGTGCTTAATTAATTTTAGGCAAATATAAACTAAGGTTATTTCTTGAAGCTTTATCTAACAACCTTGATCTTGCAGCTCTTGTTTTAATGGGTCAGAGGACATTACAAATGCAGGAACAGAGAAGATCATTTCAAAGTTTCATATTATAAGGAAGTTTGCTTTTATGANTGGCTGAGAAGCACCTGAAAAAATGTTCAACATCCTTAATCATCAGGGAAATGCAAATCAAAACAACCCTGAGATTCCACCTCACACTAGTAAGAATGGCTAAGATCAAAAAATCAGGTGACAGCAGATGCTGGCGTGGATGTGGAGAAAGGGGAACACTCCTCCACTGTTGGTGGGACTGCAAGCTTGTTCAACCACTTTGGAAATCAGTCTGGCGGTACCTCAGAAAATTGGACATAGCACTACCAGAAGATCCAGGAATGCCTCTACTTGGCATATATCCAGAAGAGTTTCCATCTGGTTATAAGGACACATGTTCCACTATGTTCATAGCAGCCTTATTCATAATAGCAAGAAGCTGGAAAGAACCCAGATGTCCCTCAACAGAGGAATGGATACAAAAAATTTGGTACATTTATGCAATGGAGTACTACTCAGCTATTAGAAACAATGAATAAAAAAAAAAGAAACAATGAATCCCAGTGTTGCTTCCTGCTGGATATATGCATTTGCTGTTATTACTACAAAGCCTAATGACACCTGAGCATCAGCCCACATATTGCACAAATGTCCAGTATATGAACATGAAGATGCACTCTAATGCAATGATGCTGTATAGACAAGTTGATGATTTCACAATTTCTAATAATGATTTTATAGAAGTCTGAAACTAACACAGGTAATCTTGAGCCCCCTGTAGAAACCTTCATTTGTAATGGGCTAATTGCACGACAAGAGAGCAGGCTTGGAAAAAACTTGTGATCAAGGAAAACACTCATTCTAGGATGAAGGATGAAACCAAGGATAAAGCCACAGGTATGCACTCTAATATAGCTAGGCCATGTGAAACTGTTGCTTTGAACTTTTAATGAGAGTATAGGATGAAACACTACTTTGAACTTACTGTTAGCATCCTTCTGTAACTCTCCTTTTGTGTTACATTTTATCTATGGAGTAATTTTATAAAGAACTTTTGCCTAAGAAGGAATAAACTGTCAGAGAAAAGAAATAAAGTGTTGCATTTGGGGCTCAGACTCACTCACTAAATGTATATATGTATATGTCTGTTTGTCTATATGTTTGTACATACATACACGTGTAGGTATTTGTTTATGTATGAACTTGTGGAATTATTGAGAGAGGTGGTCTAGCCTAGACAAAATGTGTGTCTCGGCATGTCTATGTGTTTACTTAAATTTATTTATTGTTGTTTATTATTATTATTATTATTATTATTATTATTATTATTATTATTATTATTCCCTTTCTTTTCTATCTGACTCATGAAGAGCTAAAGAACTCCAAACCTTTCACCCTGACATTGAGCAGCTCTTGGCCAGAAAGAATAAAGCCCTAGCAATTAATCTTTTTATTTTTTTTCCTTAATCTCCTGGTGATAATCACAGGACCTAATTATAAGAAAACAGTGGCTTTGGGTATTAGAATAAAAGAGAGTTAAGGAAAACAGAATTTTACAAGCAAGCATCTTTTGTCAGTGACAACCACCAATGCTACCCATCACTGCCTGCCCCAGTTTATCCAGATGCTGGGCTGGCCCTGGCAGTGCAGAACCACACATATGCTAATAATACCAAAAGGAGGAGAGGCTGTCAGCTTGATAATGAGAGGGACTGGCTATATTCCAAAGAACATACCTAGGAAAGGATGGAGGTGTGATAGAACCAGGATAGAACCACTTGAAAAAATATATATATTTATATATATATAATACTTCCATTTTCTCTTTAAAGTAAAGTAAATTTATTTATAGATGAGCACATACACTTGAAGTGGTGTATGATGAGATATGAGAGGACGTTGAATTTGAAGGACAAGTACATGTGATGAAAATTCTGTGCACTCTTGTATGAAAAATTTATCCAAAATAAGTAAAAAAATAACCTAAAAAGGATTATTTTTATTCAAGAATAAAAAGGACATACTAAGAAGAAATTTCAATATAAAGGACATTTCAAGAAGTCTAAGCATGCAATGACATAGGTTAAATGAACATTTTTACTTAGACATATATTTATATGCAGTTTGAAAGGTTGCGTAACAACTTGTGTTTACTGACTTAAAAAAACTGAGTAAAACTGATAATTTAAAAATTCATTAAAGGTGTTAATATAAGCAAATATATTTAATATTATGAAATGCCTTCACAATAAATACATTAGATATGCACATCCCTATTAATATACCAATTACTTAATAACTAAAAACTTATTAAACATTTAAGAACTTATTATATAGCATATGTTTCTCAGAATTCTACAGGCCTCCAAAACAATTTTCCATTAGGAGATATTGTTTTACAACCAGCATTTTCAGCAGCCCAATAAGAAATTCCCACCTGATATTACCAGTAAATATTTCAAACCTACTTTGATTGCGTTCAATATACTTTAGTCACCCTAGTGAATTAACTCAAAATTGAAAAATATTGTAAATATGATAATCAATATTAATGGTAAAATTAAAATAAATGAAAACTAAATATAAATGAATATTGTTTATGTTTCTGTGCAGAAGATTTGTTTTGACATGTCAGTCAGATTTCTTCGTATTAACATATAGATTACAGAACACACATTACTGTCTCAAGAATCCTCTGGTTAGATTTAACCCGTCCTGTTGGCATTACCTTTGTCTTTTCACTGCGTTTGATTTTATGAGTCACACATAGCAACCACTTACATTTTTTATGCTTAAAACTCTGGCCATTCACTACCTGAAATCTTCATAAATGGTCGACGGTAGATAGGTAATGAATCCATCAATATATCTAAATTCAGTTCCATATCCAGTGAAATTAAAACAGTAAAATTTATACATAGTTAATTTTTCTGGAAGTTTCAGGTTTTTTTTTTCCAAAAAAAAATGAAAAATTGCATTCTGAAGAAAACCAGAAATTGTACAATTGGGTAGTTATATTAAGATTCAAACCTACTTTAACTGCACTCAATATACTTTAGTCACCCGAGTGAATGAAGTTGAAATAGAAATAAAATTTTGCATACATATAAAATCTGTAATTGTACCAATGCTTTTTGTTTGTGGATTTAAACACTTATTAAAGTTGTTAATAAAAGCAAATATATTTAACATTCTAAAATACCTTAATTATGAATACCTTAAATACAAATAAATATATTAATTAACAATTTACTCTCAACCTTTTTTGTTTTGTTTTGCTTTTTATTTAATAAAAGATTTCTCTTTGTGTAGCCCTGCTGTCCTGAATCTGACTTTGTAGACCTGGCTGACCTTGAGGCCACCAGAAAATCAGTCTGCCTCTGCCTCCTGAGTGTTGGGATTAAAGGTGTTTACCACCATCTCCTGGCTGCTGCAACCTGATATGCCATGTTAGATTGATATCCATGAGAGGCCTGCTCTTTTCTGAGGAGAAACAGAGAAGTAGATTAGGCAGGCAGGAGGTCCTGAGAGGAGAGGAAGAAGAATAACTATAGCTATATATAAGAAAGAATAACAAAAATTAACATGCAAGGTTTAAATCTTGCTTCAGTTTTATATATTTTTAATATTTTAATGTTTTACTATTTTTTATATATTGGAAACTTTATTTGAAAATCAATTTGTAGAATTATTTCTTAATTTTTGAGGATTTCCAACATATAATATCTTTTACTTGCTGAATAAAACTTGACGAATATGAAGGCATTGTTGATTTCTTCTTTATTTCTCCCCTATAAGTTTTTTTTTAATTTTCTGAAGTATCAGAAATCATTCAAATAAAGCTTTGCCAGACATACTTACACTTTTACACAAAACACATACTGTTATATATATTCAACACTTTGAATTTTAAAAATTCTAAATGTAAAGATTTAAAAATCCATTTGACATTATACATTAATAAGACAGAGCACATATCAGTGAGTACATGTTATGTGAGTTCTTTTGTGATTGGGTTACCTCACTCAGGATGACACCCTCCAGATCCATCCATTTGCCTAGGAATTTCATATATTCATTGTTTCTAATAGCTGAGTAGTACTCTATTGTGTAAATGTACCAAATTTTTGGTATCCATTCCTCTGTTGAGGGACATAAGGCTGCTATGAACATAGTGGAACATGTGTCTTTATTACCAGATGGAACCTCTATGCCCAGTAGAGGTATTGCAGGATCTTCCGGTAGTACTATGTCCAATTTTCTGAGGAACCACCAGACTGATTTCCAGAGTGGTTGAACAAGCTTGCAGTCCCACCAACAGTGGAGGAGTGTTCCCCTTTCTCCACATCCATGCCAGCATCTGCTGTGACCTGATTTTTTGATCTTAGCCATTCTTACTGGTGTGAGGTGGAATCTCAGGGTTGTTTTGATTTTCGTTTCCCTGATGATTAAGGATGTTGAACATTTTTTCAGGTGCTTCTCAGCCATTCCGTATTCCTCAGTTGAGAATTCTTTGTTTAACTCTGTGCTCCACTTTTAATGGGGATATTTGATTTTCTGGTGTCCACCTTCTTGAGTTCTTTATATATATTGGGTATCAGTCCCCTATCAGATTTAGGATTGGTAAAGATCCTTTCCCAATCTGTTGGTGGCCAAGATACAATTTACTAAACACATGAAACTCAAGAGGAATGAAGTTCAAAATGTGGTCTCTTCACCCCTTCATAGAATTAAGAACAAAGCACACATTGAAGGAGTTACAGAGATCATGTGTGAAGCTGAATNCCAGTGCCTGGCAAACAGGGAAGTGGATGCTCACAGTCAGCTATTAGTTGGAACACAGGACTCCCAAGGAAGGAGCTAGAGAAAGTACCCAAGGAGCTGAAGGGGTCTTCAACCCTATAGGTGGAAGAATAACATGAACTAACTAGTTCCCCCTGTGCTCATGTCTCTAGCTGCATATATGGAAGAAGATGGCCTAGTTCGCCATCATTGGGAAGAGAGGCCCCTTGGTCATGCAGACTTTTTATGCCCCAGTACAGGGCATCACCAGGGCCATTATGTGGGAGGGGGTGGATAGGGGAGAAGGGCGGGGATGGGGGAGGGGATGGGGAAATTTCTGGATAACACTTGAAATGTAAAATAAGAAAATATCTAATAAAGAGAAAAAAAAAAAAAAAAAAAAAAAAAAAAAAAAAAAAAAAAAAAAAAAAAAAAAAAAAAAAAAAAAAAAAAAAGACAGAGCACAGGGTCCCCAATGAAGGAGCTAGAGAAAGTACCAAGGAGCTGAAGGGGTATGCAGCCCCATCCCTGGGACTAAACCACCAATCACAGAAAACACATGGTGGGACTCATGGCCCCAGGTGCATATGTAGCAGACAATGGCCTAGTTGGTCATCAATGGGAGAGGTCCTTGCTCTTGTGAAGGTCCTATGTCCCAGTATAGGGGAATGCCAGGACCAGGAAGCAGGAGCAGCAGGGTGAGGGGGATGTGTATAGGGGATTTTCAGAGAGAAACATAGAAAAGGGGATAGCTTTTGAAATGTATAAAAAGAAAATATCCAATAAAAGAAAAAAAAGAGAGAGAGAAAAGAAAATTGACAGTGATATTATAGCCTAGATTTTTCTAATGTTTGTAGGCGTGATTATTCTGTGTCTACTTATTTTTTCTTCCCAGAAAAATAATTTGCAATTTCCATATAACACTTTGTTTAAAGAGATGTACATTAAAATATTAGCTAATTACAACTTTCAAATTTGAAGATTGTGTCTGCCTACATTAAAGTAAACAAAACACTATTGTTTCTATATTTCAAAACTAACCTATTATTTTAATTTTTCTTTTTATCATTACAAGCAAAAAATACAAAGGTTAGAGTTAAAAATGTCTTTAATTGTCATAATTAAATGTCCTTAAAATCTATATCTCAATATACCATTTTCATGTCTTTTACTTGTATTATGCAAGAAATCTTAATAATTCAATTGGCATAAATAGCTTGTTATTACTTCCCCAAAACTAGCTGTTTTAGCATTTAAATTCATTCTTAATGGGGAAGCTATATGTAATCTTTTAAAAGTTTTTGAATTTATGCAATTAGTATGAAACGAATTTAACTGATTAAAAAAGTAAAAATTTGAAAAAAAAACTTCGAATGAATGTACAATTTGGAAAAAAAAATATTTACAGTAGAAAAAAGCTAGTAGGGAAGTTTGTGAGTGCCCCTTGTAATCCAAAGACCACTGAATATTATGTGTCAAAATTCAGGATCAGATGGCTCTTAGCAATCATGTTTGTTACACCACTCAAATTTTTCATTCATTTTTAAATGTAATGTCTACTAATTTTTAAGTTTTCTAAATTCTTTTTATCAAAATACTTACTAAACAACTGTGGGCCATTGGCTACATCAAAAAAGTCACTTTGCCCCAAATAAAATTTAACTAGTGCATATGATGCTCATTTAATAGTGTGTTCTGCAAGGGTACATTAATCGTGCAATTGTCAGAGTTGTGTAAAGGATGATTGTATGAAGAGTTATACTTAAGAACTTAAATTTCATTGGCATCTATTTTTCATTATATTGCTTTATAAATTATTATCCCAATCTCTTCCTTTTCAAAATAATTCTCAGCCTCACTTTATGTACAAATATTTTATTTATATGTTCTTTGTAATTTCATTGGTTTAACACATATAAACAGTTCTACAAGATCAAGTTTAAGATTTTATTAAAAAATTCTAATCATTCACCAAGATTTGCTTAACTAACTTAAATTTTTCTGATTAATATTTGATATTTTTCAAACTCATTGGGTCTGCTTTTAACCATATTTTTATATTGCCTATATTTTAGTGTTACTTATATAAGAAAAATATTTTGATGATTATATCTCCTTGAGTTGTAAATTAGTTGAATGTATGTATTATGCTGGGATGCATTAGGTCATTGTCTCTTTATAGCAAGCTTTTAAGCAGTCAGAATAAATCTATGAACACTGTTCATATTTGCTATGCTTTTTTAAAAATAAAAACCCTGGAGTACATAATATTTTCATATGAAGTTGGAAGATATTTTTGAAATTTTTCTAATTTTTAATATTTAAAAAATAACCTTAGATTGAGCAAAATATGAATGATATTACAAATTGACCCTATGCTATTTCCAAATATGGCTCAAGTGATCACTGCTCTGATGACCTTGGCCTAGCATACCTGCACACCCTCAAAGTTCCACAATTTCTTCATGCAGACTCACTCTCTGGAGAACAAGAGCTGAAATAACAGAGCCTTTGGAGGCATTTCTGTTTTCAACCAATGTAACCACACAATATTCCCCTATGCATTATTTATAAAGCAGCTAAAAACTAAACTAAACTGAACTAAACTAAACTAAACTAAACAAACAAAAAGAATTAAAAAAAAAAATGAAATCAGCGTCATGTTATTCCAGGGCAGAACAAGTAAGGTTCCTTCTGATTGAGTGAGACTTAGAATAAGTCAGACATTGGTTGGCTTCTCCCCCAAGTTCTGTGTCACCTGTACTACATATGCCTAGAATATGTAGGCAGAACCGATTATAAGTCAAATGTGTTGAGGTTTTGTAAGTGTTTACATTTCTCTTTGGGAAGCCTGCAGAGTACCTACCCACACTAAAGACACTAGAATGTAGGGGTGAAATTTCCATACAGACACCTGCTTGACTTTTCCATGTTCAATGAATTATATGATTGCTGTCTTTGGCTATGGGGCCTCACTTTCACTTAAAAATAACTTTATATTGAGCAAAATATGAAATATATGCTATTTCCAAATGTGGCTCAAGTGATAACTATCACTTGAGTCTATGCAGAGTAACCCAATGTCTTCACCATGGTCTGGGTACTTTGGGATTTTCATGTGACCCATTGACCAACCAATTAACTGATTACAACTCATTCCAACTTTTGGAAGCCTTGATCATCCATCATAGGGGAATGCTAGAGCAGTGGGGGAGGAGTGGATGAGAGGGTAGAGGAGCACTCTCATAGAGGCAAAGAAGAAGGAGAGGGGAAATGGGATAGGGAGTTTATGGAGGGGTAACTGAAAAGGAGGATATCATTTGAATTATAAATGAATAAAATTAATAATAATTAAAAAAATACTAAGTGTACAACACATCCAAAAGTATATGGGGAAGAAATATTGAAGTAGATTAGTGATTGCTTAAAAGAAAAAAATAAAAAAGAAGAAGTATCAAAGTTGGAAGAGTGGGTAAGAAAGGTGAAGTATCTGGAAGAATACAAGAGAAGAAATTGGGTATGAATATGACCAAACTTCATTGTGTGAAATTTTCAAGAACAAATACAAATATTTTAAATGTACTAGTGTGTATATAATATTTTCTGCAATTAACACATTTGGTGATTACAAACTAGATAATTCAATTTGACAGTGGTAGAATTTAGCTATGTAATTTATTTTAGAGAGAATCATGAAGTCAATACTTTCCACCTTCATTTTTGTAATTTTTATGAAAAATAATTTTTATAAGATCTAAAAGTATGCTATTTAGTGTTGCTTTTATGTGTGTTTATACAGACTTGTGGTTTATATCTATTATCTTTCCTCAATTGCTCTTCACAATTAATTATTTTTTTTATAGATCTCACATGGATGCTGATGTTGACACTCAATAGTTTGTCCTTTCTTGCTGGACTGTAGACTTCAGTGATCCATTTGACTACACCCCTACAGTATTGCAGTTAGGGGTATGTACTTAATAGGTAGATTTGTGTGTGTGTGTGTGTGTGTGTGTGTGTGTGTGTGTGTGTGTGTAAGATATAAGAGTTCAGGTACTATTTTCATTTAAGAGTTTTACAGACTTTCTCTTGCCCGAAGCAGTGCTACTAAATAATATTTTTAATGGTATTAAAAAGATAAAGGAAAGCATTACCCAGAGAAAAGTCAACTGAAACCAAAATACTATAACTTGAGTCAACAAATCATAAAATACTCATTTGTAGAAAGGCTCAATAATTCTACATAAATGATGATTAAAATATAAAGAAAATTGCTCACTAATGGCCAGACTGTTTCATTTAAAAGTAAATATATCTAAAATACCAATAGAGTTGGACAAACAACATTAAACAATAAAATTTCACCAATTGGTGCAATAAATACAGAGATGACAATTGTCCATGAACACATTTATAATAAAAAATACAGCTCTTAAATTATTTTTGTGTTAGAATTAAGAAACACTACTTAAAATTTCCTAAATAAAAAATGTCAAAAAAATAGTTTTTACAAGCTAAGTTACACCGACTTCAAATAGAAAAAGTATCTAAGACTATATTAATCCAGAGGAATAATATTCTGTTGTCAAGTTGGTTTAATATGTTATCAAGTCTTAATTTTAAAAAGTCCTTAAGTCACATAAAGCACTACAAATAACTGTGAATTGCTGTCATGACACAATCATTGTCCATATGTTCTCTGGATATTTGTAGCCTACATCAGCATAAATCAATTTGGATCAAGAGATTACTTTGTAAAGTGGATTTTTTCTACTGACTTGAAAAATAATTTCTTTTTGAGAGTTAAGTAATGTTTATTAATAACAACTACAATAAATTCTTTTAAGTTTTTTTTTCTTTGCCATATGATTCATTTTGACTTAGGGTCAACTTTCTTATACGATATCCAGGACTCAGTCAATGACAGTTCCCACCCATGACTCTTCTGGGTTTCTTATTGTGGCTCAACCAGTTATCTGGTTAATCAGATTATATATATATATATATATATATATATATATATATATATATATATATATATATATTATTCTACAGCTTCTTGATGGGATACTGCTTAAATGGGAATTAAATAGAAGTTACTTGAATCAACCCACGGCCTCTCACATCCTACACAGATAACCAAGATATGCAGTGCCATTGCCATGCTACCAGTGGTCCTCCAGGTAGTACCTGGCTGCTTTATATGTGAGACTCCTATGTGGGAGTTAGTGGAAGGATTGAAGGAGCTGAAGGGAATTGCAACCACATAGGGGATAACAGTGTCAACTAACCTGGATCTCTGGGAGCTCACAGATATTAAGCCAACAACCAAAGAACATACATGGTTTGGTCCTCTGCCCACGCACATATGTAGCAGCGGACTTCCTTGTCTGGAATCAGTGGGAAAGGATGTGACTAATCCTATAGAGGCTTGATGCCCCAGGGATGAAGATGACCATTACTGGAGGTGGGACGGTTATATACCCTTTCAGGATCTAAGAAGTGGGTTAAAGATCTGTGGGAGGGGTGACAAGGAGAAGGGACAAAATTTGGGATGTAAATACATAGAACAATTAATTAAAAACATGTACTGGTGAGAACCATATGGTACATACCCCCAAGGCTGATGGCATAGACTCTATTAAAGCCCCCAACCTTATGAATTCTGCATCTACGACTCAGGGAACTCAGTGGAACAGAAGAAATAAATATTGTAAGAGAAATATTACTGAGGTCTGCCTTGAGAGAGATTTTCCTAGAAGAGGCTGCATAAAGAAGAAGAGAAGAGCCGGGCGTGGTGGCACATGCCTTTAATCCCAGCACTTAGGAGGCAGAGGCAGGCAGATTTCTGAGTTCGAGGCCAGCCTGGTCTACAAAGTGAGCTCCAGGAAAAAAATTGCTACACAGAGAAACCCTGTCTCGAAAAACACAAACAAAACAAAACAAAACAAAAAACAATAACAAAAAAAGAGAAGAGAAAAATGGATTTCAACGAACATATTTATGTAGAAGGGAATAAATAGACTCATTTTAATTATATATTTTCTTCATTTACATTTCAAATGTTATCTCCTCATTTCCCCTCCCAAAACCCCCTATCCTGCTCTAACCAAACCACATAATACAGCTTCCCTATACTGGCATTCCACTACACTGGGGCATCTAGCTTCACAGGACCAAGGGCCTCACTTCCCATTGATGTCCAACATGTCCATCCTCTGCTACATATGTGGCTGGGGCCATGGGTCCCTCCATGTGTACTCTTTGGTTGTTGATTTAGTCCCTGGGAGCTCTGGGGCTACTGGTTGGTCATATTGTTGTTCTTCCTATGTGGCTGTAAATGACTTCAGGTCTTAGGGTCCTTTCTCTGGGGATCCTGTGTGAAGTCCAATGGTTGCCTGAGAGCATCCACCTCTGTATTTGTCAGGCACTGGGAAAGCCTCTCAGGAGACAGCTATATGCGGCTCCTGTAAGCAAGCATTTGTTGGCATCCACAATGCTGTCTGGGATTGGTACATATATATGGAATGGATCCCAGGTCTGGCAGTCTCTAGCTGGCCTTTCCTTCAGTCTTCATTCCACACTTTGTCTCTGCATCTCCTCCCATGTGTATTTTGTTCCACCTTTTAAGAAGGACTGAAGTATCCACACTTTGGTCTTCCTTCTTCTTGAGCTTCATGTGTTCTGTGAATTATATCATGGGTAGTCCCAAGATTCTGGGCTAATATCCACTTATCAATGAGTACATATCCTGTGTCTTCTTTTGATATTGGGTTACCTCACTCAGGACGATATTTTTTAGTTCGATCCATTTGTCTAAGAATATCATGAATTCATTGTTTTAAATATCTGAGTAGTACTCCATTGTGTAAATGTACCAGGTTTTCTGTATCCATTCCTCTGTTGAGGGACATCTGGGTTCTTTCCAGCTTTTGGCTACAATAAATAAGGGTGCTATGAACACAGTGGAGCATATGTCCTTATTACATGTTAGAGTATCATCTAGTTATATGCACAGGAGTGATATAGCTGGGTCCTCAGATAATACTATGTCCAATTATCTGAGGAATCTCCAGACTGATTTCCAGAGTGATTGTACAAGCTTGCAATCCCACCTGCAATGGAGAAGTATTCCTTTTGCTCCACATCCTCTCCAGCATCTGCTGTCACCTGAGTTTTTGATCTTAGCCATTCTGACTGGTGTGTGGTGGAATCTCAAGGTTGTTTTGATTTGCATTTTCTTGATGACTACAGATGTAGAAATTTCTTTAGATCCTTCTCAGTCATTCACTGTTTCTCAGTTGAGAATTTTTGCTTAGCTCTTTACCCCATATTTAATAGATAGCATTATTTGGTTCTCTGGAGTCTGAATTCTTGAGTTCTTTTTATATATTGGATAGTTGCCCTCTATTGGATGTAGGATTTGTAAATATCTTTTCCAAGTCTATTAGTTGCCATTTTGTCCTATTGATAGTATCTTTTCCTTACAGAAGCTTTGTAATTTTATGAGGTCCCATTTGTCAATTCTTGATTCTAGAGCCTAAGCTATTGGTGTTCTGTTCAAGAAATTTTTCCCTGTGCCCTTGTGCTTCAAGCTCTTCCCCACTTTCCTTTCTTAATAGTTCCACTTACAATTAGCAACAGTTATCCTTGAAACTAGATACACACTAATATCAAAATTAAACTCATCAGGTTATATATTTTTGTGTGTGCATGTATACACACATATTTATATCTATATGTATGCGTAAGTATATGTATACACATATAGGCATATATATATATATATATATATATATATATATATATATATACACATGCATGAACCTATACATATACTTGTAACAATAACAAATAAAGGAAAAAAAGCTATCAATTTGAGGGGACATGAATGAGCTTTGAGGGAGGATATCCATGAGGATCAGAAGCAAAAAAAAAGAGAGGACATATATGACATAATTGTATTTCAACTAAACATAGATTAATTTATAAAAATGACATTAAGCCATTCTCTCTTGCTTTTTACCCATGTACATTAAGTGTCTTTTCTCTAGAGCTCCCTGATTTCTGTTTGTTCTAAAGCATTTACTGCCCACAGCTTTCTAGATCATGGAGTAGTAAAAGAAACCACAATTTTTTGTAGTTTTGTTGTCTGGTCTTCTCTGTGTATAACCTCCTCAACACATTGCACTTGGCTCTTCTCCTAGAAGTACTAGACAGCTACAATCTTGGTAGAAATAAACTGGATACAGGTTAGTGAAAACTATCAGGGCACACAACTATTATTCAAGTCTCGTGTAGAGAGACATGGAAAAAGAGGAATTAGGTTATCTACATGAATAAAAAAGTGTTTTATATAGGGCACAGTGTAAGTACTGATGGGCTACCATTGAGCCAGGGCAGAATTCCAAATCCAATCTCCAGGAAGAATAATCAGACCCAATTAATGAAAGTACAAGTTTTTATTGCAAGGAAAGAAAGAAAATTGGAGTATATCTAAATGAAATTATCACCCTTTTTGTGCATTACTCATTGTTCAGTTATGTTTGCTTTATGGCAAGAACATGCTTTCTTCTATTTGTCTCTGACATGTGGTGACATTTGCTTTTCACTTATTTTAATATCCAGAGCTTTTCAACCTTGGGTTCAAAGAACATGTTAATCTAAGCTAAAGGTAGCTCTATGCCTACTTTGAAGCTTTAAACTTTGCAATTTTAATGAAATTACTGTTTGTGATTATACAAATAGTGCCCTCAGTTTGCTGTTAACCATCTCCAAAATTTAATAATGCAGGGCACATGAAATCATCATTTATATTATTGCAAACCTGCAAACTGTAGTGCTTTGCCTGTGTCCTTGTTATTCTTTACTGTGCTCAGACTAAGATCAGGAAACTTCTTTCAAGTAACAGTTTCATTTTATATTGATCAAGTTAAGTGAAGGAACTCTACCCAGTATCCAAGTGAGGTGAGGGTACTCTAAAAAAGAGGTCACTAATGTGTGAACAATGTAGCTACCTTTAAAATTAATGGTATTTGCTATTTCCTGGAGTTATATTCAGTTCAATAATTTAATCTGAATGAGCATCAATCATTCACTCTGTTTTCTTAATATCCCCTGAAGAATCAAGTTACTCATTTAAACCTCAGTGTAACTTCATGGCCTAACAACAGCTATTGGAGAGAGCTTGCATAGAGTAGCTGTCTGGACAAAAGACCTCTTGGTATACAACCAGAGAAATTTAGGCTTTAATGGAATTTCAGTCAAGAGTTCATCCCCTCCAACTGATGATATTTTAAATGTTTGCTTCATAAGCCCACAAGCTCAGGCAATTTTTCTGTGGGGTATCTGTAAGCATCACCAGACTGTCTTCCTCAGAGTGTTATACTCAAGTCATTGACAGTTTTCAAATTCTAGTATCAGGAGTATCTCCTATAAATGTATAGATATCATTACTTGTTTATTTTTTACAGCCAGAAATTAAAAATATTTTTGAACAAAATTTTGCAAGAATAAAATTAGCAACATGTGATTCAATGGAATAGAGTGTCTGATGTATAACTATCATAATATATAATATTCGTTTGTGAAATGTATGTATTATGATGTTTTATATATGAGACACTGCAGTTAAGACACAGCAAAGGTTTCATAGCATGCCATCCAATATTTGCACCACACATTCTTCAGAGTTCTTGATAAATCTTACTCATCTGGTGGTTTGTTTGTTCAGCAACTTTCGCTATTACTTACTACAATAGACTCCTCTTCACGATACACATTTACATGACTCCCTTGAGCTGTTCTTCAGCTTTATGAAATATTTAACACTTAAAATATACAAGTTATCACCTGTGGATATTTAACTAGCAAATCTATCAACAAGTAAAGATTATTTCACTTAAAAAAAAAAACAAACTAACAATCGTGTCACTGTTTATGGTAGAAACTGTGATAGAATAACTCTTATCATTCTTAATGAATAGAGTCAAGAAATTGATTTTCTGGATACATACATGTATGTCTATGTCTATGTCTATGTCTATGTCTATGTCTATGTCTATGTCTATGTCTATGTCTATGTCTATGTCTATGTCTATGTCTATGTCTGCATTTATTTTTGGAAAATTGGTTTACTTGCTGGAAGTTCTGAGCTGATAGAGGAAAAGAAACAAGAGGTGCCTTGATGCTGTCAATCACAAGCTTTTAAGACCTTGGAGGGCATTGGACTCAATGAGAGAATAGGTGCAGTAACCATCCCTGCTTTTGTTTTTCTTAGGTTTGTTTGAAATTCAACAGACCAGGAACATGAGGAAATGATTGCTGTGGTTTATAAAGTAACAACATTTTTAAGAGCATATTCTTCACGTTTACTTATTTCTTGTTCCATTTATATCTAATCTTTGCTATTCAATTAATCCTCATCCATCTTCTGAAGCATTAACCGTGATTTTGAAATGTCCTGCAGCATTGTGCTCAAAGACATTGAATTCAGCTTCCCCAGCCCGTTTCTATTCCTGATAGCTTGTCTTTTACCTGTGGAATTTTGAGTGACTGAACCTAATTGTTAATTCATGATATATATTAGTATAATTGATAAAGTATTTCCTGTTCCCATGCAATTGTAATATTTTCTGACTGAATAAGTCCAGAAATGCTTCATTTATGCTTTATTATTTCAACTATTTCACACTGATTTCCAATTATAAATGTTTTTTTTTATAAAATTAATTTATTAACATTACATCCAGAACAAAGCTTCCCCTTACTTCTTTCCTCCCAGTCACTCCCTCTCACCTCCCTTTCCCTTATTCTCCCTTCCTTTTCTCATCAGAGTTTGGAAGTCCTGCCATGGGTATCAACCCACCTTGGCCTATCAAGTTGCAGTAGGTATAGGTGCATATTCTCCTATTGAGGCTAGATGAGGCAGCCCAGTTACGGTAACATGGTCCAAAGGCAGGCAAGAGTCAGAGACAGTTTCTGCATCAATTGTTAAGGGTCCCACATGAAGACCAAACTGCACATCTGTTGCATATGCACATTGAATTATGTTCTTCCAAAATATATGTTCTCTCTTTGTCTTCTGGTTCAGTCTCTGTGAGTCATTATAGGCCCAGATTAGTTGATCCTGTAGGTTTTGTTGTGGTGTCCTTAACCCCTCTGACTCCTTTAGTCCTTCCTCCCTCTCCACGACAGGGTACCTCGAACACTCCCTCATGTTTGGCTGTGGGTCTGTGCATCTCTTCCTGTCACCTGAAGTGTGAAGCCTCTCAGAGGACAGTTATGCCATATATGCTCTTGTCCTGAAGTATAGCAGAATATCATTAATAGTGTCAGGGGTGGGCTCCCTCTCATTGCATTGGTCTCAAGTCGGGCTTATTGTTGGTTGGCCATTCCCTCCATTTCTGTTCTTTATCTCTGCAGACATTGAAGGCCAGATAATTTGGGGATTCAAAGGTTTTCTGGCTGTGTTTGCTTCTCCACCAGTTTGATGTCTATCCTGGGTATAGGAGGTGGCCTGTTCAGTTTTCATATCTCATATCTTCAGTTGCTAAGAGTCTTAACTACAATTACCCTCATAGGTTCCTGATAGTTTCCCTTGTCTCAGGGTTTTAATTCATCCTAGAGATACTCCCCCAAATCCAAGCTCTCTCTCCTGCCATCCCCACAAGTCTTGTACCCCTTCCAACTCTACTCCCACACAATTCCCTATCTCCACGTATCCCCTATATATATTTTATTTCTCCTTCTCAGTGAGATCCAAACATACCTCTTTAGGTCTTTCTTTCTTTCTTTCTTTCTTTCTTTCTTTCTTTCTTTCTTTCTTTCTTTCTTTCTTTCTTTCTTTTTCTTGTCTAATATATAGTAGTTTTCTTTTTTTCTCTTTATTAGATATTTTCTTCATTTACATTTCAAATGTTATCCAGAAATTTCCTCTTACCCTCCCGCATCCACGCCCTGCTCCCCTACCCACCCACTCCCACATAATGGCCCTGGCTTTCCCCTGTACTGGGGCATATAAAGTCTGTATGACCAAGAGCCTCTCCTCGCAATGATGGCCAACTAGGCCATCTTCTTCCATATATGCAGCTAGAGACATGAGCGCAGGGGGAACTAGTTAGTTCATGTTATTCTTCCACCTATAGGGTTGAAGACCCCTTCAGCTCCTTGGGTACTTTCTCTAGCTCCTTCCTTGGGAGTCCTGTGTTCCAAGTAATACCTGACTGTGAGCAACCACTTCCGTGTTTGCCAGGCACTGGTATAGCCTCCCACGAGACAGCTTTATCAGGGCCCTTTCAGCATTATCTTGCTGGCATATGCTATAGTGTTTATTTTGGTGGCTGATCATGGGAAGGATCCCTGGCAGCTGCCGTAACTGGTTGGTCCATCCTTTTGATTCAGCTTTACACATGATCTCTGTAACTCCTTCAATGTGTGCTTTGTTCTTAATTCTAGGAAGGGGCGAAGAGACCACATTTTGAACTTCATTCTTCTTGATATTCATGTGTTTAGTAAATTGTATCTTGGGTAGTCTAGGCTTCTGGGCTAGTATCCACATATCAGTGAGTACATGTTATGTGAGCTCTTTTGTGATTGGGTTACCTCACTCAGGATGACACCCTCCAGATCCATCCATTTGCCTAGGAATTTCATATATTCATTGTTTCTAATAGCTGAGTAGTACTCCATTGTGTAAATGTACCACATTTTTTGTATCCATTCCTCTGTTCAGGGACATCTGGGTTCTTTCCAGCTTCTGGCTATTATGAATAGGCTGCTATGAACATGGTGGAACATGTGTCCTTATAACCAGATGGAAACTCTTCTGGATATATGCCAAGTAGAGGTATTGCTGGATCTTCCAGTAGTACTATGTCCAATTTTCTGAGGAACCGCCAGACTGATTTCCAGAGTGGTTGAACAAGCTTGCAGTCCCACCAACAGTGGAGGAGTGTTCCCCTTTCTCCACATCCACGCCAGCATCTACTGTCACCTGATTTTTTGATCTTAGCCATTCTTACTGGTGTGAGGTGGAAACTCAGGGTTGTTTTGATTTGCATTTCCCTGATGATTAAGGATGTTGAACATTTTTTCAGGTGCTTCTCAGCCATTCGGTATTCCTCAGTTGAGAATTCTTTTTTTTAACTCTGAGGCCCACTTTTTAATGGGGATATTTGATTTTCTGGTTCCTGAGCTATCATATTCTATTTGTGAAGTTGTCTCCTGTGCTTTTTTATTCATAAGTATTCCCCACTTTCTCTACAAATTTCTGATGTTTGAGTAACAGTTCCAAAGACAACTTTACAATTTCCTTAATATGCATTCAGTCTTTAAATTTTGGACAATGTGTGTTAGGAATGAAGAAATGTTTTATATTATTAATTTTATTAATATTGTGCTGCATTTAGTATAATATTTCAGTAATTTAAAACTGATTTCTCTTCTTGTTTTTATTTTTCTGAAAATTTAATTAACATACAAGTTCTACCTCTTGTTTTATAATTTTATTTATTCTTCATGATATTTCTTAACATTTTCTTATATAACAATAAGATAAAGTAATACTCAGCTCAAGAGTGTATATTCTATGACATTTCAAAATATATTTCCCTTGATAATGCATAACTGTCAAAATATACAATAATATTCCATTGAATGCTGTCCATGTAATTTTTGAAAGAACTATAAAAAGTATAAGATTCATTCATTTTCCTAATATAATATGAATTATAAAAATAAATTAGGAAATTTTACAGCAACTGATTACCTGAAATGAATATAACTAATATTAAATATATCAATACATTTATAACTGATATATATTTTATAAAACATTGTAAATTTAAATAAAAACAGTTAAGTTTCATCAACAAATTCTTAACGTCCATGAACATTCCATGTTCCTAGCACTAATTTATCCAGTATAAGCTATGTTTGCTTCTTGGCAGTGTATTTCAGTTTGGATTTTATAGGAATCTAAAGTATTGTTTTGTTCATATATCTCTGATTTACCTTATGCCTTGAAAATGCTTTTTAGTAAGATCTGATATTTGTTGGCTTTTGTAGTTGTGAATCCAATTTCTTATGTAAATTGTAGTCTATTATACCATTTACATGGTTCTGCATGGAGGTTATGACCAATATTGAATATTATGAATAAAGTTGTTATGTATACTTGTATCTACGCTTTGTGTGCATAGAACTTTGTTTCCTTGGATACAAAATAGCCATTTATGATATATACCTTTTGAAATGTACTTTAAGTCTGTTGCTCTATATGTAATGTTTGCTTCTAAAGAATCAATAAGTGGCTTTCTAGTCAATCTAGTAACCTGGGAATAATGGACAATTACCATTTATGAAATTATTATTTTTTATTGTTTTTGTTTAACCTATTTGTTTACTTTTCTTCCATCTAGGCCCTACACTATTTTAGATATTTTTTGTGTGTATTTAAAAATTATGGAAATTGATCTATTCTTATCTCCTTGAACAAAGCTCAAGTCCAAGTGGATCAAGGACCTCCACATAAAACCAGATACACTGAATCTAATAGAAGAGAAAAATAATTGCCTTGAATATATCAGCACAGGAGAAAATTTCCTGAACAATGCATCAATGGCTAATGCTCTAAGATCAACAAATGACTATTGAGACCTCATAAAATTGAAAAGCACCTGTGAGACAAAGGACACTGTCAAGAGGACAAAAAGGCAACTCACAGATAGAGTAAAGGTCTTTAACAACTCTACATCCAATAGAAGGCCAATATCCAAATTATACAAAGAACATAAGAATTTAGATTCCAGAGAACAAAATTACCCTATTAAAATGGGTTACAGAGCTAAACAAGAATTCTCAACTGAGGAATCTCCAATGCCTGAGAAGCACTTAAAGAGGTGTTAAACATCCTTAGTCATCAAGGAACTGCAAATCAAAACAACACTGAGATTCCACCTCACTCCAATCAGAATGGCTAAGGTTAAAAACGCAGATGACATGAGATGCTGGTAAGGATGTGGAGACATAGGAACACCCTTCCATTGCTGAAAGCTGGTAAAACTGTTTTGGAAATCAATCTAGCCGTTCCTCAGAATATTGGAAATAATTTTACCTGAAGACCAAACTATACTATGTATCCAGATTTCCAACATATAAAAAGGACATATGCTCCACTCTGTTTATAGCAGCCTTATTTATCATAGTCAGAAGTTGGAAACAATACAGATGTCTCTCAACTGAAGAATGAATTCAGAAAATGTGGTACATTTACACAATAGAGCACTACACAGCTATTATAAACAATAACTTCATGAAATTTGCAAGAAAATGGAAGGAACTAGAAAATATCATCCTGATTGAAGTTAACCTAGACACAAAAGAACACACATGGTATGTACTCACTGATAAGTGGATATTATACCCATGATATAACCCACAAACCATATGGACCTTAAGAAGACTTTGGTTTTCCTTCTACATAAAAGTTGGAACAAAATAATCACAGTAAGTAGAGGGACTGAGGGTCCTGGGAGGGAGAGAGAAGGGGGGGGGGAAATGGGAGACAGGAAAGGTATTGGAAGTGACAGAATTACAGATGGTCAGGAAATTGAATAAAAATATGTAGCAGTGGTACTGGGGAACTGGGTGGTTTGGATAGCCAATAGAAAGTCCCAGTTGCCAGGCAAGGAAATGCTCCCAGAACCCAATGACTTTAGCCAAAATATGTAACAAAGGTGAGACAGAGCCTATAGAGACCACTTCTAGTAGGTAGGCATGGACCCCAGTTGAGCGAAGGGGACATCCATATATCTCAAAATTTTTAAACCAGAAATTTCCTTTTCTAAAGGAAGCCGGGACAAAACTGGAGCAGAGGCTGGAAGGAAAGGCCATGCAGAGTCTGCCCAACCTAGGAGTCCCTCCCACCTGCCTACAAAATACCCACACTGCTGCTGATGCCAAGAAGCACTTGCTACAAGGACCCTAATACGGCTGTTCCCTGAGGTTCTACCAGCAACTGTCCAATTCAGATACAGATACTCACAGACAACCATCAGACTGAGCCCAGGCACCCCAAAGGAAGATCTAGGGGTAAGACTGAAGGAGATGAAGGAGATTGCAACATGATAGGAAGAACAATATCACTTAACTGGTCCACCCAGAGCTCCCAGGAACTAAACCACCAACCAAAATGTATACATGGAGGGAGCTATGCCTCCAGATAATTAAGTAGCAGAGGATGGCCTCATCTGGCATCACTGGAAAGTAAGCCATTTTGTCCTGTGGAGGCTTGATGCCCCAGTGTAAGGGGACACTTGAGTGGTAAGGCATAAGTGGGTGAGTGAGTGAGAGAGCACCTCATAAAGGCAAGGGAAGGGGAAGACAGAGGATGGGATGGGTGATTATGGAAGGGTAAATGGGAAGGAGGATATTTGAAATGTAAACAAATAAAATGATTAACAAAAAGAAAATTATGTATCAACATATATACCTTCTGATTTACTCCAATTTGATTTGTATTAATTAATACTCCTGATGTTATATTTAAATTTCTGTTATTTTACAAAATTCCTGTTATTTAGAAATGAAATACCTTTATAACATCATGTAACTTCATATAAAATGCACACTTTAAACTTACAGCAAACTACTTTGCAGTTGTTATTAATCAAAAGTTGAGAAATAATAATAGAAACTGTCAATTCATTTCCTATTGACCAATGCTATATTTTCAATATATGTCACATATATACATATCTGTATATCCATGTATGCATATATATGTATGAATATATTCATGCATATATACATATATGCTTATATATTCATCCTCATTTTATATTATTTGAAAGAAATAAAATGATTATTTGAATTCTTAATAAATTGTGTCCCGATTTTAATAATACTTATTAGTGAAACCTTGAGGTTTTTCTACTTAAGGTTCCTTTTCTGGTAACAAATCCAATGTGTTTTGTTTATTTGTTTTTCTAATGTATCAGCAAGTCACTCAGCTTCATATGCTGCAACCCAGATGCATTAAACCTTAACTCTAACTCTTTCCATGGGTATTTTGTTCCCCATTCTAAGGACGAATAAAGTGAGTTCTATCCCATAATCAGCCACCAAATGCAGACACTATTGCATATGCCAACAAGATTTTGCTGCAAGGACCTTGACTTAGCTTTCTCTTGTGAGGCTATGCCAGTGCCTGGCAAATACGGAAGTAGATGCTCACAGCCATTTATTGAATGGAGCACAGGGCCCCCAATTGAGTAGCTAGAGAAATTACCCAAGGAGCTGAATGGGTCTGCAACTCTATAAGAGGAACAATAATATGAACTAACCAGTACCCCCACAGCTGTTATCTCTAAGTGCATATGTAGCAGAAGATGGCTTAGTCGGCCGTCATTGGTAGAAGAGGCCTTTGGTCTTGTAAAGATTATTATGCCCAGTACAGGGGAGTACCAGGGCCAGGAAGTGGGAGTGGGTGGGTTGAGGAGCAGGTGGTGAGAGTATATAGGGGACTTTTGGGATAGCCTTTGAAATGTAAATGAAGAAAATATCTAATAAAATATTGTTTTAAAATTAAAAAACAAAAACAAAAACCTTAACTCTTAAAGCACTCCCTTAGACTACAAAAGTTTGCATTTTATTTTGTTGCTTTTATGATGGTGTTTTACTTTCTGGTGGAAATTTGAAAATATTGCTGTTTATTACATGATTATTATTGATTTCTAATAACAAAAAACCCAATTATGCTGCCAGAGTACTGGCACATGGCAATAATCACAGACCTCTGAAGACCGTGGCAGGAGTATATTTGTGAGTTGAGTCTACCTCGATCTACATAGCTGCTCCAGGCCTCCCAGTGCTACTTACTTAGAAAAAAAGTCATTAAGGGGAGTTTACCTCCATTTGTAGTAAGATTCATTTAAAAGCCCATCTGAAGATTTTGACTTAGTCATTTGTTTTAGGCAATTAGACAATATTTGCGTTTGCACTCCTTAACACTCTATGAGAACACATTTACTTTACTCTAAATTTATCTTCACTTAGGAAAATGTCTTTACATTCAGTCAAGTCTTTTGTCCTACCATATACTCACTTTAACTTAAGTAGTCTACATGCTGCATGCTTTAGCTTTTGAATTTGTACTACATTTCACTGCTTCTCCATTCAAGGTTTTAGTTTCATTTTTTCTAGGCCTTGGATGACCTCCCTTCATATATCTTCAAGGTCACAAATTACTTTTTCTTTAACTAGTGAAATTTTATAAACTTAATTGGGTCAGTGAGAGATGAATGTCTCTTGACTTTTTCTCTCATTCCTATTCTTTCAGATCCTCCTTGCTTTATACATGTTAAATTTGGTTTGTATCTTGGACATTAGAGCAGCTCATGGATACTCTTGATTCTTTCATAACAAGTTTAAGGTTTTTTTTTTTTTCTTTTGCTACAAAGGTAATTTGACCATAAAGAGAAATATGAATAGAGTATTTCTATCTCCAGGTTTAGGCATCAGTTTTCTGTTTCTTCTATTAGCTGAAAGCTAATATATATATATATATATATATATATATATATATATATATATATATATATATATATATATATATATATATATAATATATATATATATATATATATAAATTTTATATATATATATATATATATATATATATATATATATATATATATATATATACATATTTTCCAAACTCACATTTCATTTCTCCCAACATAACATACCTAACATCTGAGGATTTTATAGAATTCATCCTGTTCTTATTTTACAAATATAGTAAATACCTACCCTCTTTCTTTGATTTTCTAGTCAACATGGAACGCCTCCTATAAGCATGGCAGCTCTCTGCGACCAGTTTACAAGAAAAAAAAAACCAAAACAAATGAACAAACAAAAAACCAAAACAAACAAACAAACAAACAAAAAACCCTGTATTCATCTGTAGGTCCAATTGGGAAATAAAAAATATTCAGGTAATGGATGAAAATAAACTTCCTTTCTCTTGTTTTATTCTATTGTATGATGAACTTTTCAATGTTGTTTGTGATTTTTTTTCAGAGCCCACAGTTGGATTTCTAATGCCCTCCAAAGTTAGTATGAGATTTCAGAATAGACAGACATTTTACTAGTATAAATAATTTCTTAGAAAACATGTGTGGATTTTTCATTCTTATGGAAAACATCATGCCTGTGAAAAGCTCCATTCACAGGATAGATAGAAAATATTACAATGAATCAAAATTTAAATTATAAATAAACATCAAGAGACTTTAACAGATGTTTATATCTTCATACTGTTTTATTTTACTGTGGTAGAAAATATAGGGCAAATAATTTTTACAGGGTTTTTTGTGGAACACATCACACATGATGTATGTATTTATTTATTTATTTATTTATGTATGTATGTATGTATGTATGTATGTATGTATGTATTTATTTATTTTCATATTGGATATTTTATTTACCTACATTTCAAAACCTTTCCCGGTTTCTCCTCCTGAAACCCCCTATCCCATCCTCCTCTAGCAGCTTCTATGAGGGTGCTCCCACACCCATTCCTGCCTCTTTGCCCTGACATTCCCCTACACTGGGTCATCGAATTTTCACAGGACCAAAGGCCTCTCCAACAACTGATGTCAAACAAGACCATCCTCTGCTATGTATGAAACTGGAGAAATAGGTCCATCCTTGTGTACTCTTTGGTTGGGGGGTTAGTCCCTCAAATATCTGAGGGGTCTGGTTGATTGATATTTTTGTTCTTCCTATGGAGTTGCATAAACTTTCAGCTCCTTCAGTTCTTTCTCTAACTCCACCATTTGGGACCCTGTGCTCATTCCAATGGTTGGCTGCAAATCTCTCTCTCTGTATTTGTCAGGGGATCCATCCCATATACAGACACCAAATCCAGATTCTACGGAAATACCCAAGAAGTGGTTGCTGACAGTAGCCTGATAAAGTTGTCTCCTGAGAGGCTCTGTCAGGGTATGCATTTAATTATTTACTTAATTATTGTATGATTCTTCTACTCACTGACAGTAGAACATGCATTTTGTACCCACATAGTTAGGAACCCCTTAAAATATTATATTTACTATTTAATTGAATATTAATCATTAATCAATAATCAATGAAATATTAATAATTCATATTATATTTGCTATATTAATATTTATTTAATATTCATTTACACATATGATATACTTGGATCAAACCCACCTCCATTTCTTCTCTTTTTTTCTTCCTTTATGCGTATCCCCTTATTTTTCTCTGAATTAATATCCTCTGAATTGCTCTTTCTCTCATTTCATTTAATAACCACTGATTCCATTTAGTGCTGATTTTATCCGTAGATCCGTCTGGCCTCAAACTCAGAAATCTGCCTGCCTCTGCCTCCCAAGTGTTGAGAGTAATGGCATGTGCCACCACTGCCCAGCCAGTACTGAAACTTCTTATGTCCAATTGCTAATAAGACTAGGGTTTTTATGGATTGTTCTTGTGCAAGACTTTTGTAAGGAGTCACAGACATTATAACTTCATGTACTCAACTTCACTAATATGCCTGGGAAGCTCTGTTTTGCTGTCCACCACCCTGTCTCTTGCCATTTTTTTCTACCCTATCTTATGCCATGATCACTCCACTTTGGACATAATAGATGGGATATAAACATTCCATTTGGATATGAGTCTTCCATAGTCTCATATAGTCTGCACATTGACTCATTTTGCACCTGTGTATTAATTACTGTCTAGTGTAAAATGATGCTTCTCTGATAATACTTGGGAGGTGCGCTAATCTATGGAAACAAAGTACTACTATAAAAGAATATTTTATTCCTGTGTTCATTCAACAGAATAATAATACAAGATCATTCCCTAGAGAATACAATTAAGCTAATCAGAAATATTTAGCTCACTTAATACTCCAAGGTATGGTTCCTTCTTGTGGTTTAGGCTTTAAATTCTATCAGAAAGGGTTTGTTAATTCCTTACATTTGTGCCACTACTTCAGCAGTAACATGTCTTTCCAGGCTCTTTATATCTCAGCTGTGTAAGACTGCTAGGCATATTTCTTTCATGGTACCACACATAGAATTTCCAGATGTATGAAAAATAGCCAGCAGAGATGGCCAGCTTTCAGGATGGTAAGAGCTTGTTTTTTCAATGGCTAATGAGTCAAGTACATGGTGTTTTCAGTAGTAGGGTAAGAACATTTGGCATACTTAGTAACAAATCATTATAAAATTACTATAATTTTTGCCTATATGTATTCATTCATTGTTTTAGGATTGTTGAAAGATCTCTTTTTTACAAGAGCATTTGTATCAATTAAATGTTTCTTGTATAAGGAAACACTTTATTTTCTGTCTTAATAAGCATGCATTGGGTATCTTTCCCACAAAGTTCCTTCTGAGTAAATTCTTGACATTTTTAGTATATTGTCATGGGTTGCCTGTATTATTTGGTTCTATGTATATTTGGCATAACTATGAGAAGTCTTACCCATAAGCTTTTATAAAAAGTACTTCTGAAAGCATTAAAAACATGTTTGAAGATACAGGACAGTGGTTCAAAACAAAGGAATTTATTCTTTAAAATAACATACAATAAAATATAAACACCCTAGATTTTCCAATTTGCATTACAGCATTAAATTTTCAATCTCATTAAACTGAATGATATCATAAGATGCATTAGTTTAAAATTACATAAATCTGGAACTAAGTTGAATTTGTATTGGAATTGCAGCTTGGGAGAGGATGTTAGCCCATCAGAACATGCTGAGAGAATACAAGAGCAAATCTTCATACAGCTGTCAACTACTAAAACTGTTCATGAGTTAACAAAACTAGCAATTCTTGAAATAATAAACAGCTTTGGAAAAAAAATTATATAATTTCAAGTTCTATGTACTTGAACCTTTGGATTTTAAGATAGGCTTTACCCAGACACAGGACTTAGGATCTCCAAAGTCTTGGGGTTGGGGAAGGTTGAGCATACCAGGTATAACATATTTCCTGCAGGTCAATTCTCATATCTAATCAGAAGGTATACCATTTTATTTATTTATTTATTTATTTATTTACTTATTTATTTATTTATTTATTTATTTATTTATTTATTTATTGAGACAGAGTTTCTCTGTATAGCCCTGGCTGTCCTGGAACTCACTTTGTAGACTAGGCTGTCCTCGAACTCAGAACTCTTCCTGCCTCTGCCTCCTGAGTACTGGGATTAAAAGCATGTGCCACCACTGCCTGGCTAATTTAAATACTGTATTAAATATTTTTTTCCAAATTAAAATAAACAAACAAACATTGACCAAAGTTTTAGAATGACAGACACAATTTAATTGATATGAAAATAAAATAGTGAAATATATATTCCAAAATAAATCCCAAATGGATAATGCATTTTGTTATATTTTAACAAATAAACTTCTGAAGTTTGGTAGGTATGAATAGGGATAATGCATACACAACAGTATGGTGATTAAAGTTTGCTGCCACAGAGGAAAATGATTTAAATCTTTCTGCCATTGTTACATGAATCCATGATTTTCTATGCATTCATTTATTTTTGTGTATTCATTATGAAGAATTTACTCAAGAAGATGAGTTAATAAATGTGATTTTCTAGTATTTTTAAGTATCTGCACCAGTTTAAAAAAATGTAAGAAATCCGAAGTAGATCTATACATAATTTTCATTAATAGTAGCATTTTAAAAAGTACATTCCACTTTTAAATAATAAAACTAGAAAAAAAAGTAAGGTTAAATATTTAAAAATCTTCCCATGAAACAAATCGTATCCATATTTTTATAATAAACCTATAAATTCACTTACATAGAGAAAATCAATATTTACATGTTTTCCTATATATATAGATCATCTATACATCCAAAGTTATTTTATTAATTATTTTCCCTGGCATATGTTATATAATACAATTGAAGTTAGTGATATCTGTGTTGACAGGATTTGAAAAGTCACCTGCAAAAGCAACAGAACTGAAGAAAGTCATAGAAGTTAGAGACTCTGGATATATCAATTTATAAGAAGCCCTCGGGCAGTCTAGGATCAAAGTGACATAGACAGAAGAGCTCAAACTTGAAATTCTCCAGGCAGCTGGGTTTCTTTCTCTTTCATGCTTCAATAGAAGATGCACTACCTCATGTTAAGGAATCCTCATTGCAGTCTCATATGGAACACTGTAACAACTGTGCCAAGATGGCAAAACATGAGCAAACTTATACTTTAAGTGGGAAGATTACTATATTATAGAAATCTAATCACTTGGGAATCATACACATTATTTTAATATCTGTATATTGACTTTGGAGATTAAATAATACTGGCCATCTTAAGATTCTCATTTGTAACACCAAGAGTCAAACAATTGTTTGAGCTTGCAATCTACTCGCAATCATTTTTGCATGTGTAATGATTACTGCCATCTTAAAGAGTATGCTTAATTTTTTACTTCAATAATTTGTATTTCTTACTAGAAGCCAAATAAAGTTTTCATGTATCTTTCTTCATGTCACTGTTAATATTCTAGCAAATTGTTGTGATTCTTATTCAGTAATTCTTAGTGCCATGCCAATAGGAATTTGATTTTTCAACAACAGAGCAATAGAATTTTAAATAAAGAGATAAACTACTCTGTGATTTTGATGAAATAGCGAGCTCATTTTACCCAATTAAAAAAAATAATATTTTTTAAAACACAGGGATTCTCTCTCATCTTTTTAATAGAATTGTTCCCCAAGCAATAATTTGAAAGATTGGAGAGGTTTCAGAACAAATTATATGAACATCATTAAATAGAAGTCTGAAATGACTAAGATTATTTATTAGTGTATTTCTATAATCTACAAAGAAATTAGAGATCAGCAATTTCTTCAAGACACTATAGAAAGCTGAAATGTAAAACTGACAGATAAAAAAATAAATGGCTTTTCTACGCTTGGGAAATACACATTTTAGTAAAGCTCTCCTAGTAAGCAGATTGATCCATATTTGATTGCTGGAACCTCCATAAAAAGAAAGGTCAGCTTAGTGGTCAATATTGCTAATCCCAGAAATGAGGAGATAAACACATCCATTGTGGTTATTGGGCCAAATTAGAAGCTCAGATAACCCCAGATATCAGGGACAAGTGCTCTGTTAAGAACAGTTTAGAAACATGTGTAAACAAGTATAAAAATTTCACAAACTCATATATATTTTAAAATGCCTTATTTAAGCAACAAAAATGGACATCTAAGAGTAAGTAGAGAATAACTAACACTTCAGAGAAAAATGAGAAAGGGAGAGAGAGAGAGAGAGAGAGAGAGAGAGAGAGAGAGAGAGAGAGAGAGAGAGAGAGAGAGGATGTAGTGAGAGAGCCATATTGTTTGCTTCTATGACAATCATACAATAACATTATATTTCCAAATATCATGCACACTGACAGACTTTGTATGCTAAAACACATGTTAACAAAGTATCATAGAAAATTTGTGAACTAATTTGAGGCACTGAAGCTGAAGAAGCATGCAGACTAAAATGCCCTAGAACCCTCCTACAAATTGTATTTCCAAAAATGTCACCCAGCAGAACAAATACTCTCTGGGGGCATTTCTTAATATACTTCTCCTAAGGGACGTGGTAAGGAGAATGAAAAGTAAACACAGCTAACAACACATTTAGATGCACATCCTTGCTCTCGCCACTGATGTACAGTGACAAAACAATGCATAATGAAAACAACAAACAAAAACACAAAAGGAAAAGCAACACAGAAAGCAGTGTCAAAGCCTATGGACACTGCTAGAAGTCCTGTAGCTCTTAGAAACTGAAGCCAGCGGATAATATGGCCATGCCCCTTTCTCCTATCTATTCCAAAGAACAGAATAACTATTTCTGAAGGTTAATGGGCACCCGCACTTTTCTTGGACGGATCTAGAAATATATTGCAGTAGAGAAAACTGGAAATGGAAAAAGTTTCAGTCCCTCAGAGTAGGCCAAGAATACACACAAGGTTCAGAACTAACTCTGTAGAAGCTGAAATCCTCCAAAGCTGCTCTCTTCTCTTCTCTTCTCTTCTCTTCTCTTCTCTTCTCTTCTCTTCTCTTCTCTTCTCTTCTCTTCTCTTCTCTTCTCTTCTCTTCTCTTCTCTTCTCTTCCTTTCTTTTCTTTTCTTTTCCATTTTATCTTTAGATATTTTATTTATTTACATTTAAAATGTTTTCCCCTTTCCCGTTTTCCCCTCTGAAAACCCCTTATCCCCTCTCTTTTCCCCTGCTCATCAATCCATCCACTCCTGCTTCTTGGCCCTGGAATTCTCCTACACTGGGGCATAGAGACTTCACAGGACCAAGGGCCTCACCTCCCATTGATAACCAACTAGGCCATCCTCAGCACATATGCTGCTGGAGCCATGAGTCCCACCATATATATTTTTTGGTTGGTGCTTTAGTCTCTGGAAGCTCTGGGGTTACTGGTTATTTCATATTTTGTTCATCCTTGAGTCCTTTCTCTAGCTCCTTCATTGGGGATCCTGTGCTCAGTTCAATGGTTGACTACAAGCTTCCACCTCTCTATTTGTCAGGCACTGGTGGAGCCTTTCAGGAGACAGTTACAACAGGCTATTTTCTACTCAGAATCAGAGATTGATCAGCACTGAAATATTGACATAATATATAGAATTGCCAAGTTGTATACAAATTATTCACTAAGATTATCAAACTAAAGTCACATCACTTTTGTAATATAATGTAAGAAGAAGGGGACATTATTCATTGGCTTCTGTTAAAATTGAAATCTCTCTGTAGTTTCCAGGTAAACAGGAAAGATAAAGATATATATCAAGAAGTACTACAGATATTTAGTTAGAGGAAAAAGTGTTTATAATGAGATCTTGGTTACTTCTGTATCACATTAAGCCATGTATTGAAGAATATTTACACTGCTGCTATAGTCAGCTTTACCTAAAACTATAGGGCTGTCTTTTTCTCTAGGTCTCAGCTACACGTTTTCTATAGAAGAAGTAGAATTTCAACATCTTCAGGTCTTGGAAATCCAATAAAGAACTTAGCTAATGGCAATGAGTATTGGTGTTTAAAACTCCCTCCATTTCCTTAGCCATCCCTGATTTGGGAAAAGGACTTTATCTTTAATGTGTCATGAAGACAATACCCCAATAGTCCATCCTTAGACTAAAATATAGTGGCTCCAACCCAGAACATGCAAGCCAAATAATACTAGTGCCAAGTCTCTCTTCCAAACTCAGTTCATTAAAAAAAATGTTATTTAGAAAAATACTAGTCTAGATTTTAAGAAGACATTGCTTTTACTGAGTTTAGCATCAGACAGAAGGGGAGGTTTGGCAGAGTTCTATTAGCGTCAGAATAAACAGACATCAGATTCCAAAAGATTACAATTTGACAGGAGGAATTTGGTGCTAATTTAATATGAGAGAACACTGAAGCAAAAAGTACAGAAACACTTTAGCAATTAATAATATTGAATTGCTGATTGTTGGAAAGGAAAGTCTGGAGGAATCTACAACTGTCATTCAGGAGTTGTGGGAAGAAAGAACTGTTTCCCTGGACACAAAGTATTAGAGACTAATAAATACATAAAGGAAGTAAAGGTCACTGAAGGAATTCTTCCAGAACTTTCTGTCAGCAGAATACTAAGGGGATTACAGCCCACTAAAGTATTGACAATAAAAATATCTTGAATTTAAAAATCTCTACATCACAAACTCCACCCCCACACAATTCATGTTAGAAAGGACAAAAAATAAAAAAATAAATTAATTAATAAAAACAGAATAGTAAAAACAGTTCTTAACAATAAAAGAACTGATGGGCGAATCACTATTCCTGACCTCAAGCCTTACTACAGAGCAATAATGATAAAAGCTGCATGATATTTGTACAGAGATAGATATGCTAATCAACAGAATAGAATTGAAGACCCAGAAATAAAATCACACATACACACACACACACACACACACACACACACACACACACACACAAACACAACACAGACACACACTTGATCTTTGAAAAATATGTCAAAAATATACAGTGGAAGAAAGGAAGCATCCCCTATAAATGATGCTAGTCTAACTGGTTGTCTGTAAGTAGAAAAAGTGAAAACAGACCCATACTTATCAGCACGCATGAAGCTCAAATCAAAGTCGATCAAGAACCTCAATATGAAATCAGATACACTGAATAAAATAAAAGGGAGCGTGGAGAAGAACCTTCAACTCATTGGCACAGTGTGAAATGTCCTAAACAGAACTACAATGGATCACACTCTAAGATCAAGAAATGATAAATGGGACCTCATGAAACTGGAATGCTTCTGTAAGGCAAAAGACATAGCCAATAAGACAATTGACAACCTATAGATTAAGAAATAATCTTTACTAACCCCACAACCTGTTGAGGGCTAATATCCAAATTATTTAAAGAACACAAAAAGCTAACTACCAAAAAACAACTCAATCAAAAAGTGGGATATAGAACTAAACAAAGAATTCACATCAGAGAAATCTTGAATGGCTGAGAAGCACCTAAAGAAAATTTCAAAGTCCTTAGTGATCAGAATAATGAACACCAAAATGAGCCTCAGATTCCACCTTACATAATTAGAATAGCTAAGATCAAAAGCTTAGGTAACAACACATGTTGGTAAGGCTGTGGAGAAAGAGAAACACTCTTCCATTGCTGGTGGAATTTCAAACTGGTATAAGCTCTTTGGAAATCAATCTGGAGGTTCCTTAGAAATTCAGAAATAGATCTACCTGAAGACTTACCAATACCCTCGTGGGAATATACCCAAAAGATGTCCCACCAGGCCACAGGGACATGTTTTCCACTATGTCCATAGCAGTCTTATTTGTGATAGCCAGAAATTGGAAACAACCCAGATGTCCTATGACAGAAGAATGGACACAGAAAATGTAGTTCATTTACACAATAGAATGCTACTCAGCTACTAAGAATAAGAGCATCCTGAGTTTTGCAGGCAAATGGATGGAACTAGAAAAATATCATGGTGAGTGAGATAATTCAGACCCAAAAGGATATGCATGGTATGTACTCACAAATAAGTGGATATTAGCCAAAAAATAATAATAATTACAGAATTCCCAAGATATGATCCACAGAACTCAAAAAAGGTCAACAAGCTGAAGTGCCTAAGTGAGGACTCCTCAGTCCCATTTGGGAGGGAGAAGAAAGCAATCACATGTGAGGAGGGAGGGAGGGACCTGTGAGAGAAAGGGGATGGGAAGAGAGGGGAACATGATTTGGTATTAGGTGAGGGGAAAAGACTGAAGACCTGAGGGACAGCAGCAAGTAAGCAAACAGGCAACCTCTAGAGGTAAGAGATTGGCGGGACCCTCCAGAATGTACTAGACACCTTGGAGGTGACAGACTCTCAGGTATCAAAGGTAGGGACCCTAGATGAAATGACCTACAGTAGGGAAAGGTAGCTTGTAAAGCCCACCTTCAGCAGGGAAGCAGGTCATCAAGTGAGGGATGGGTTTACTATCCCACAGTCAAAAACTCTGACCCATAATAGCTCCTGACTTAAAGAACTGCAGGGATGGAAATGAAGAAGAGCCTGAGGAAAATAAGGTCCAGGGACAGGCCCAAATTCGGACCCAGTTCACTGGGAAGCCCCAAGGCCTGACACTATTACTGAGGCTATGAAGTGCTCACAGAAAGACACCTATCATGACTGCCTTCCAAAATACCCAACAAGCAGCTGAAAAGTGTCCAATGCAGACATTTGCTTCCAACCAATGGAGAGAAGAAGCTGACCCTTGCTGTTGAATTAGGGAAAAGCTGGAAGAAGCTGTCTAGGAGGGCAACCTTGTAGGAGGACCAGCAGTCTTAATTAATAGGACACAGGAGATCTCTCAGACACTGGATAACCAACCAGGCAGCATACACAAGCAGATATGACTCCCCCACAGAGAACTGTCAGGTCTGGGTTCAGTCAGAGAATATGTACCTAACTATCAAGAGACTGGAAGCCCCATTGAAATTAGTGGTCTTCTGGGATGGGGGTGGAGGTGGGGGGGAGGGGCGTTAGCACATCCTTGTGGAGAAAGGGAGCAGGGAGGAGGTATGGGATATGGAACAGTCAGAAGGTTGACCTGGAGGGAAATAAAATTTGGAGTGTTAAAAAGAAAACAAAAAAATTAATTAAGTAAATAAATAAAAAGAAAGAATCTAAATCTTGGAATCTTGGGCTTTAAAATATCCAGTATGCAAAATAATGTTTTGCTGTTTATTACAAGAGAAATGTGGAAGAATTAATTTTCTTGTAGGGAGAACCTTAGAACATCATAGAAAGAAAGAAATGCATCATTCCTGTAAACAAGGACATTTTCTAATAAGGTTACTATAAAACTCAAAACTGAAGAAACTGTTGGTAAAAGTTGTGTTTGTGTTTTACACACACACACACACACATGCACATGCACATGCACACACACACACATTTATGCTTACCTTTGCTTATAATTATTAATGTCTGACAGAAAAGATGCCAATCTTGAATAACTATCAGGTAAATGCACTGTGGTTCATTCATGTGGTGACTGTACAGTGAGTAAAATGGAAGAAGAAATTTGTGCAAATTTCACAGTATCATGATTGTGTACTTGTGCATTCTCTAAAAGAATACAGAGTCTACTTATTGTTTGATTTCATCCATATGACACTTTAGAGTGATGAGGATTAAAGGAGTGTAAAATATGCTAATAGATGTCCATGCTAATAAACAGAGAAGGAGAGGTTGCTTATGAAAACAATGTACAGAGGCAATCTTGTTCTATATGCTCATAAGATTTTAGATATATAGTATAAGGATTTGCTCATAATCCAATGAAGTATACAATTACCCAGTTTTAATTCAAGTAACTACTTCGGAACATCAGTATTCAGTTAATTCCAGAGTAAAACAGATTGTGACAATATTGTATAATATTATTTCAAAAGAAATATAACTGTTCTGAAAGAGACTGAGTAAAAGTGAACTGATTTACCTGAATTAGGAAAATAATATTAAAGCAAAAAAGGTTGGTGCGAATATATACTATATTTTGTCTATAAGTATGATTATATAGATTATGCAGATCATAATTCTCACTCAATAGCTATAGTACCTATGGACAAATAAGCTTTTAAGTATGTACTTATAGATAAATTAACTTTTAAGGTATTGTGAATATAATTCAATTGATAGAGTAGCGTGCATGTAGCCAAAGATTTAAGCACTAGCCCTCATTTACCAAATGTGCTAATCATACCATTTTTTTAGCAGTAGCATTTGGAAGTATGATGAGGATATAAATGATCACATACCTTCAAGGCTGACATGCTTGAAGCTGTTTTTCAAACAATGCAAACAAACTAAAATCAAGAGAAAGAAAAAAGATATATCTTCCATCCATGTATAAATTCCCTGAAGCTTCAACAAAGTCTTATTTACAGTGTTATCTATTCTTGTATTCTTACATAAATCTGATTTAATTAAACTACCAAGGATACTATAGAGAAGAATCAAGTCTCAAAGATTTAAGAAAAATAATTAAAGTTGTATTTTTCATAATCAACTGTAGTAAAACAAATAACTCCACTTAAATATTTCATATATACTTGGAAATATACATTTTATTTTTAATAACAATTGCACAAAGAAGGTAGTATGAAGATAACTACAATACTCTAAAAAAATTTAACTCTTTTACTTCTTATTGAACACCAACATTAATGCCGGGCGTGGTGGCGCACCCCTTTAATCCCAGCACTTGGGTGGCAGAGGCAGGTGGATTTCTGAGTTTGAGGCCAGCCTGGTCTACAAAGTGAGTTCCAGGACAGCCAGGGCTATACAGAGAAACCCTGTCTCGAAAAAAAAATAATAAAAATAAAAAATAAAAAAGAAAAGAGAAAGAAAACCAACATTAAGGAAGTATTTCAGTCTACAGACTTTTTCTTTATAAAGACCATATGTATGGTACTCTCAGCAAATTGAATCTCTTCTGTTTACTATGAGTTTTCTAAGTCTTCTATTTTGTTTGCAAGAAAAAGATAGTCTATCCACCCATAGGTTCATTTTATATATACAAACAATTATATAAGCAAAATGAGGTAGTAAAAAAAATATTCTTCCACTACCTTGGTGAGACTTGGAATATTCTAAAGAGAGACACAATATCCCTCTCTTTGGCTCTCAGACTATGAAAATAGACTTGGAAAAACTGCAATTTATATATGAGTTTCATTTTGATGAGAATGGAGAAAGTCAGAAACCTGTGCTAGCCCCAGAGGGAACTTACATTCTGGAAAGAGATTTAACAGAGTTATAACAACTTGTTGAATCACCTTGCCCCTGAGACAATAGTGGATCAATGATGGGTGTGACTATCCCCTAATGTGGCTATTTATTCATATTTCCTGTCTAAACCTCACACAATATTACAAAACGGACTCAGAGTATCATTGGGCCTCTCCTTGCACCTCCTTCTGCTGTGACAAAATGAACTGAAGTTTCTTTATCTAATTTTCACTTGTCTCTTTACTTGGCCTAATAAGGATTGGTGACTGAGACTAATATCATAGGGTGCCAGGAACCCAGCTGTGTCCTAAACAGCTCAACAATGTGGGAAACCTGTCAATATTACCAAGATAATTATGATAATCATTTTATGAATTGTATTTAAATCAGTTTATGTAAAATTCAAGATTATAACAAAAGTACCTTTTTATATAAATATATAAATCTAACTTTCCAATACCAGCAAAGGAATGAGGCATGTATAGGCAGACTTGTTAGCCTTTTACTAACATTGTTTTATAAGATCTGACTATGAGAGCAAGGAAAGTGTTCATGGGTCCTTGTTCTAGTCAGAATATCAATCACATAGTAATAAAATATTCACATCTTGCTAATTTTAACAGAATTTTTAATAATTCTTAACAAAGTTCATCACTATTAAACATAGATTTTTCTAGGGAAATATAAAATATTAATTGGTATTAAAAATATATAAATTCAGAAATGAGATATTCTCTTCCCATCTCTGAAGCATTTTTAGGTTTTAAGCATGTCACATTTCAAAGCAGTATCAAAATGCTTGCCTAATTTGAAATTTTCCAATACACTGTTGCAATATGTAAGATCTGTTTTCAAATTTTCTTTTCTCATGGTATGTGAGTATGTATCACTGTTTAAATTAAAGTGGCCTTGCATATATTAATTCCTAGGAGAGGCATTATATCTACAATATGGCAATTAGTTTTGTTTATGTTTATGTTGTTTTATATCTATTTTTATTCAGAAAGTGTAAGTTTGTGTTCTGATGCATCAGGGAGAGCAACTCCCTTTGATCAATTACCAGGCATATGGATTTAATTATGAAGCACATAGTTTGATAGCAGTAAAGATCTAAGAAATTCATTTATGGTCTGATTTGATCATGTGTACTTACAAACACCCAATGCTTTGGAAATGTGTATAATGAACTGGATCTCTTACAAATGGATATACATATTTATCATAAATATTTAATAAATATGAGAACTTAGTGAAAGTGATTAACCTACTATATAATTTTGGTGTGCAATATAACTATAAATGTCAAGATACTCTTTAAAATTTAATCATATATAGAATTTTGCTTGAATTGTATGGATATAGTATGAGTATTATTCATTTTATTACTATCATCTGTCATCTACAACGTCATTTTCATACAATGTGTGCTACTCAAGAAAAAGAAGATCAGAAAGAAAATGAATAACAATTGGGGAAAATGATATTTCTTCATTGTGTTTCTTAAGCAAATTTAAACTGTATTAATATTTGTGTTAACACCTCCTTGTGGAAGTAACATTTTGTGTTACTCATCAACATTAATTAACATCAATTTGTATTTGTAGATAATGAGCAAGAGTAACAGTTCCAGGTACAATCCAAAAGATAACCTATGTTAATTATTATATTGAATAGGAGTAGTGACAGTTTTGAAATAAATGAAGACTGTGGCTTCACTGTGCAATAGCGAACAAAGGGTACTTCCATGGCTTCTCCCCAAACTATGCATATGTTTTTATATTCATACTCATTGTTAAATATGCACATAGTAGCATTGTTGTTTCACAGGTATTGATTAAAGTAGCAGTAATACCGGTATATGAAGTGATAAATCTCCCTTTTTTCTGTTTTTTTTTTTTTTTCATTAAAAAACCTTTAGCCAGGATGCAGATTTCTCAACCAACTCATTCTTCATTTGTCTTTAGACTATGCAGCTTTATTCCATTAGCCACAAACTTTATATTGCACTTATTCACATAGATCTAAAATATATATATTTAATTCATTTGTGTCCAGGTTCCTGTGGTACTTTTGTTTTATATAAGCTGTAGGTGCTTGCTACTTCTTCCAGAAAATGCAGTAGGCTACTCACTTTAGCGCTGTTTTCTTTTGTCAGCTCTACTGAGCTGTAAGTGATAAGTTGTAAAGTCCAGCTGCTGATGCTTCATTACATAATACAGCTGTGGAAGGATCACTACTATCAAGCAAACTAATTACAGTTTATTTCCCATCATGACTTGTGTCCTTTCCTACAATCTTCCTTGCATGTAGCTCAGAATTTTGAGCTTCTTTCAACAGGCTCTTCAGTCGTCATACAACTAAGATCCAATCACTATTATTGTTATTAATTTCCAAATATTATTTCAAATTATGCTCCACCAGAACTAATATTTACATGCCTGAATTTGAAGAGTCAATAGTGCATTCTTTCACTTGGCCCAAAGTTCATTGGTCAGAACAGTAACATTGACTGACCTGTTGTATCACTTGATGCTTGAAACAAAGATTTTTACAGTGAAATTTTTGTAACCTACCCATGGTAAGGTGAGTTTCTGTTTCATGTAATTGCTTCAGAACCAAGCAGAAGACATGTCATTGATGGAAAGTAATAATTTCACAGGATGACTTTGTACATTTTCAGATTATTAATAATTATGATAATATCAATGGACTAATATATATTGAATACAGAATATTTAGTATTTTGCATTCATAAAGTACTTATATGTGAATAATTTTCACTGTCTAAGATTCTATAACTTATTTTTCTCAATGATTTCCTACATTATTATTAAGAAGAAGGATATACTTCAAGATGAATGATTTACTGAACCACAAGTTACTTTCTTGTAATATTATCTTTGACTTTTACAATACTTTGTATGCTTTGTGTGGAAGAATTAGAAGCAGTACAGAGTCTAGATATTTGAATGTTAAAATCGCTAAACTCTGTTGGTTATGAATATAGTCTTTATGTACTTGTAAAATATACAGTGTACTTATAAATTGAATGAATCATTTGTTGGATGCATTGAATAATAGTTCTCAAATTGTTTGTATTGTAAGTAGCTATGCTGAAGCAATGTGAGGAGCATACAATTGTCCCTACTGAAGAATACTTGAAATTCAAATGCTATGGGACTAGTCACATGGATGCAGCATTAGTACTTCATCAAAGTGTCTTCAAGTGGCTAGATCAGAATCATGATGGCTGGATTATCAAAGGACACTTAGCAGTTTCTGTTGTACTAGTTATCCTAAAGCAAAGCTGGAGCAAACTAGTGCATGCTAATATATGTTGCAGAGTTAAAATATGCTTTAAAGATGATTAAAGTTGGTGATCAACCCTATTGGCACATATGACTTCAACAAACAGGAAAGTACAATTTCTGATATCTGACTGTGACTATAGATGTTGATACAATTCTGCTACATTTTTTATGATTACGTTTTCTGCCATGGGCATATTTTATTTAGATCAAATACAATTTGTTAACTGATTATCTATAAATTCCTTTAAAGAAACTTAGGAAATTGTTTTCTTGCTTTCCTAGCAAGTCCATAAACCAAAGAATTTCCAATTAGTGCTTTTATTACAAAGCTTTTTCTACCAAAATTAGGATTTCTTGAAGAAATCAAACATCCCATAAATTAGACATTAATGACTAAGCTTTTACCATAAATGCATGTAAATTTTTGATGTACATTTCCATAGTCTTTTACCTAATCTTACATATCAAGCTTTCCTCATGCTATCAAGAATATTTAAGACACATTGTAACTCATAATAGTATAATTATTGATATCTTCATGCCTAGAGTAGCACACACGTAATGTTTTTATTTCCAACTTTTTAGTAGAATAGAAGGTCATAGCTTTCTCCTAACTTCCAGGACACACTAATGCATACAAGTTCGTACATATGGGCCTATGTTTCTTACCAATCAATGGTCTAATAATAGGACTAAAGTATTTTACCTTCCTTTTAAACATAAACTGCACAACAGGAGAGAAAAGCATTAAAGTGTACTAAAGTAAACATTATTAAAAATTAAGTCGTATAGAAATTAGATAATATTTCAAACCCACACAGAAAGTCTGATTATCTCTCTGTGACACTGGTAGTGAGCTAGACTATAATGGTTGTGCTTAATACATGTACAAATCAGTCCTAAACTCTAAAAATATTATGCATATGTGTGTGTATGTTGTAATAAGAGAAATTTTAATGAGAAATTTTTATTTAATTTGATATGATTTTACTCTCTCATACTATTTTCATTTTTATACTTGTGGATCAACTAAATCACAAGTAAATCTTGTACACATAGTTTGTATAATACAAAGCTATTTAGAACTGCTAAATATATAAATTACTTTGGTTTAGTATGCTTTTTCTAATCTAGGATAATTAATTAAATTAACCTTCATTCCTCTAGCTAGGAGTTAATATAGGTCATTGAAAGATATTGCTTTATTTTAGACTGGGAAAAAATCTGAATATTTTGGGAGATTTTGGATACTTTCCTTAAGTCCAGTCATTTTTATCATTAAAATATAATTGTAATTTAAGGAATGATTTTATTTCTGATTATCACACATTATTCAATTTGATTCTAAATTTTGAATATAGATTTTATCCACATTAATTATAGCAATAACACATGCTATTCTTTTTCAAATCAGACTAAAAATTATCACTTACTATATTGGTAAAGTTCTGAAAAATGACCAAAAATTTTTTTAAAGTACATACACTTGGTAATTATATACTTATTCCTTAAAAAAAAAAAATCATTGACTTTCTTTTTATATATATTTTTTATATTTTATATTACATTTTTATATTTTTATTGGATATTCTCTTTATTTACATTTCAAATGTTATCTCTGTTCCTGGATTTCCCTCTGAGACTCACCCTCCCCCTATCCCCTACCTGACCCCCTGCTCACCAACCCATCCACTCCTGCTTCTTAGCCCTGGCATTCTTCCACACAGGGGCCTAGAGCCTTCACAAGACCAAGGGCCTCTCCTCCCATTGATGTCCAACTAGGCCATCCTCTACTACATATGCAGCTGGATACATGAGTCCCACTATGTGTGCTCTTTGGTAGGTGGTTTAGTGTCTGCGAGCTCTGGGGGTACTGGTTAGTTCATATTGTTGTTCCTCCTATGGGGCTACCAATCCCTTCAGCTCCTTAGGTCCTTTCTTTAGCTCCTTCATTGGGAACCCAGTACTCAGACAAATAGATGGCTGTGAGCATCCACTTCTGTATTTGACAGACACTGGCAGAGCCTCTCAGGAGAGAGCCATATCTGGCTCCTGTCAGCAAGCACTTGTTAGCATACACAGCAGTATCTGCATTGGTGATTGTATATGGGATGGATCCTCAGGTGGGACAGTCTCTGGATGGTCTTTCCTTCAGTCTCTACTTCACACTTTGTCTCTGTAACTCCTTCCATGGGCATTTTGTTCCCCCTTCTAAGAACGATCGAAGTATCCACACTTTGGTCTTCCTTCTTGAGTTTCATGTGGTTTATGAATTGTATATAGGGTATTCTGAGATTCTGGGCTAATATCCACTTATCACTGAGTGCATATCATGTGTGTTCTTTTGTGATTGTGTTACTTCACTCGAGATGATATACTCCAGATACATCCATTTGCCTATGAATTTCGTAAATTCATTGTTATTAATAGTTGGGTAGTACTCCATTGTGTAAATGTATCACAGTTTCTGTAACCATACCTCCTGTTGAGGGACATTTGGGTTTTTTCCAGATTCTGGCTATTATAAACAAGGCTGCTATGAACATAGTGGAGCATGTGTCCCTATTACATGTTGGAGCATCATCTGGGTATATACCCCAGAGTGTATTGCTGGGAGCTCAGGTAGTACTATGTCTAAATTTCTGAGGAACCACTAAACTGATTCCAAGAATGGTTATACTAGCTTGCAATCCTTCCTGCAATAGAGGAGTGTTCCTTTCTCTACATCCTCACCAATATCTGCTGTTACCTGAGGTTTTTTTTTGTTTTGTTTTTTGTTTTTGTTTGTTTGTTTGTTGTTGTTTTGGTTTGGTTTGTTTTTGTTTGTTTGTTTTGTTTTGATTTGTTTTTTTACAAGACAGGGTCTCTCTCTGTAACCCTGACTGTCCCGGAACTCACTCTGCAGACCAGGCTGGCCTTGAACTCAGAAATCTGCCTGCCTCTGCCTCCCAAGTGCTGGGAATAAAGGCACATGCCACCACTGCCTGGTGACACCTGAGTTTTTGATCTTAGTCATTTTGACTGGTGTTGATATTGAAACCTTCAGCTATTGTGGTGCTTTTTGTTTGTTTGTTTATTTATTTATTTATTTATTTTTCCTTTTCAAACTGTTGCTCTGCTCTTTTTATCTGGGTTTTAATGTGTTTTTCATCAACTAGATTAGATATTATATATAATATATAAAATAAAATATAAGAAGTCTGTATATATAACCCTAAAACTGATGAACAAAACTCAGTAAATAACTTACAATACTTAAAACTGATGAACAAAACTCAGTAAATAACTTACAATACTTAAAACTGTTCTTTTTCCTTTTCTCAAAATAGGACACCTAGTTAAAGTCATCATATTCAGTGATGTTCACAATTCAGTGACAGTTGTTAGATGTCAATTACACAGAAATCATGGCTGTTCATCAATCTTCCAAATGCATAGATATTATAATGATTGGACATGTCAATGGACAAATGACTCAAAATGACAAATGATTGCCCAGGTGTTGTCTTCGGTTTTTGGAAATTACTAGACTGTGAATGACTACATTCTACTAAGTATAGCTTCATGATAATTTCTCCTACACTCTACGATGGTTAGCTTATTTTCTATGCTCTCTTCTAAGAGACAAGTGACAACTCATCAGTAGGCTATGACATTTCTGAGAATCATTGAACATCATATGGGTTTTTCTCTCTGAAATCTTATTCTTCTGCCTAAGAAGGAGACTGTAGACATTGATCATTTGTACAAAGGCTTACTTATCCAATCAAATCTTAACATTCATTCAGCCTTTGGATAGCAGATTTAAACTTCTACAAGATAAACCAAAGCATAATCCAAACTCCTAATAGAATCTGATGAAATATCACAAAATGTTGTAGGTCATTTTTGTTAAGAATAAATTACTACTCAGTCAAAGGTAATGAAAATTATTTCAAGTGGTTTTTTTTTTTTAATCTTTTTTTTTACACTCCAAATTTGATCTCTGTCCCTTTCCACCCTCTGACTGTTACACATCCATACCTCTTCTTTCATGCCTTTCTCCACAAGGATATATTCCCCACTCCACCAAACCTCCCCTCTCACTGGGGCTTCCTGTCTTTTGAGGGTTAGGTGCATTTGCTGACTGAACCCAAACCTGGCAGTCCTTTGCTGTACATGCCTCATGTCAGCTGGTGCATGCTGCCTCGTTGGTGAGCCAGTGTTTGAGAGATCTTGGGGGTCCAGGTTAACTGAAACTGTTGGTTCTCCTACAGAGTAACCCTCCTCCTCAGCTTCTTCTAGCTTTTCCCTAATTCAACCACAAGTGTCACCTACTTCTGTCCATTGGTTGAGTGGAATATCTGCATCTGACTTTTTGAGCAGCTTGTTGAGTCTTTCAGAGGGCAGTCATCATAGGCTTCTTTTTGGGCACAATCTATAGCCTCAGTAATAGTGTCAGGCCTTAGGGCCTCCCCTTGAGCTGGATCCCAATTTGGCCCTATAACTGGACCTCCTTTTCCTCAGGTTCTTCTCCATTTTTGTCACTGCAGTTCTTTCAGACAGGGACAATTATGAGTCACAGTTCTTTCCTGTGGGATGACAACCCATTCCCCATTTGATGTCCTGTCTTCCTGCTAGAGGTGCACTCTGCAAGTTTCCTCTCCTAGTGAGGCACTGTATGGCATTTCAGCTAATGTCTGTCTCTTTGAGACCTGAGAGTCTCTTACCTCCCAAGTTTCTGATACATTCTAGAGGGTCCAACCACCCCCTACTTCCCAAGGTAGCCTGTTTCCATTCTTCTGACTCTCAGGCCTTCAGTCCTTTGACCTCACCCAATACCTAATCATGTTCCCCCCTCCTTGTCCCTGTCCCTTTCCTACCCAAGATCCTCTCTCCCTCTCCCCTCCTGTGAATTGCTTTCTTCTGCTTCCCATGTTGGATTAAGGTTTCTCCACTTGAGCCCTTCAGATTGATATTCTTTTTGAATTCTGTGGACTGTATCCTGGGTATTCTGTGCTTTTTTGGCTGATATCCACTTACTGGTGAGTATATACCATGCGTGTCCCTTTGGGTCTGAATTACTTCACTCAAAATGATATTTTCTATTTCCATCCATTTGCTGCCAAACTCAGGATGTCCTCATTCTTAATAGCTAAGTAGTGTTCAACTGTGTAAATAAAACACATTTTTTTTGTATCTATTCTTCTATCATGGGACATGTGGGTTGTTTCCCACTTCTGGCTATCAAAAATAAGGCTACATGAACATAGTGGAACACATGCCCCTGTGGCATGGTGGGATATATTTTGGGTATATGACTAAAAGAGTTATAGCTGGATGTTCAGGCATATCTATTTCCAGTTTTCTGAGGAATCTCCAGATTGATTTCCAGAATAGTTGTGCTACTTTGCAATCCCACTAGCAATGAAAGAGTGTTCCTTTTTCTATTCATCCTCACTGACTTCTGTTGTCACCTGAGGTTTTGATCTTAGCCATTCTGATTAGTGTAAGGTGGCATCTCAGGGTCATTTTGATTTACATTTCTCTGATCGCTAAGGACTTTGAAGACCTTGTGACTCTAGCTGCATATGTAGCAGAAGATGGCCTAGTTGGCCATTGTTGGGAAGAGAGGCCCCATAGGTCTTGCAAACTTTATATGCCCCAGTACAGGGGAACACCAGGGCCAAGAAGTGGGAGTGGGTGGTAGGGGAGCAGGATGGGGGGGTTGTAAAGGGAACTTTCAGGATAGCATTTAAAATGTAAATAAATAAAATATCTAATAAAATAAAATTTAAAAAATTTCTACTTTATCCTATTGACTATGTCCTTTGCCTTACATATCATTTCCAGTTTTATGAAGTCCTATTTATCAACTCATTTTGAAAAACAATACTATATTCTTCATTATTCTATTCATATTTTTTTTTTACTTTCTAAGGCAAATCCTATCTTTAAGCAAAACTATCTTTATGCTAAACTATCTTTAAGCTAAAACCTCTTTTCTATTTTACCATTTTCCCATTATTTAATTTATTTGCTCTACATCCTGACTGCAGTTTGCTTACCCCAACTCCCAGTCCTGACCTCACACAGCCCTTGAACTCACCCAGCCCTTGACATCGCACAGCCCTTGAACTCACACAGCCCTTGACCTCACACAGCCCTTGGCTCCACTAATGGCCCCCTTTTCATCATCCCTGAGAAAGAGCAGCTCTACCCTGCATCTCAACCCACACTGCCTCCTAAACTCACTATAGGACTAGGCATGTCCTCTCCTACTGAGGGCAGACAAGACAACCCATTTAGGAGAAAGGTATTCACTGACAAACAACAGAAATAGGGTAAACCCTGCCTCTAGTTGTCCAAGGACCCACATGAAGATAAAGCTGCATATCTGCTATTAATGTACAGAAGTGGTTAGGTCCAGCCCTTTCATGCTTTTTTGTTGGTGGTTCAGGCTCTAGGAGTCCCCAAGATTCATTCCAGATTAGTTTCCTATTGGTTTTCATGTGGAATCCTTATTGCCCATGTGTTCCTCAGTCCTTCTCCCATCTCTTCCATGAGCTCTGTCTAATATTGGGCTTTGATTTATGCATCAGTTTCAGTCAGCTTGTGGGAGGAGCCTCTCAGATGAAATTTAGGACAGGCTCCAGTCTGAAAACATTACAAAGTTTCATTAATAGTGTCAGTCATTGGTTCTTGGCCATTGGATGAATCTCAAGTTGGGGCAGTAATTGGTTGAGCATTCTCCCATTGTCTGCTTAATCACTGTCCCTGCATTTCTTGTAAGCATGACAACATTTGGGTTAAAGGTTTTGTGAGTAAGGTGGTGTTCTTCTACAAGAAGTCTTGCCTGTCTACAAAGGTGGAAACTTCAAATTCCATATCCCTACTGCTAGGAGACTCAGCTAGAGTCACCTTCATAGACCACTAGAGGCTCCCTTATTCCAGGTCCCTGGCACTTTCTATAAGTGCCTATCCCTGCCTCTTTCCTTTCACACACTCTGCCTTCTATTCTGAGAAGCAGATCTCCCCCTTTCAGTTCCCCTTTCCATTTCCTCACTCAACTAATTTCCTCCCTCTCTCTGTCTCTCCCTTTGTCTCTCCCTCCCTCCCTCTCTCCCCAACTCCCTCCCTCCCTCCCTCTCTCCCCAACTCCCTCCCTCCCTCCCTCTCTATCTCCCACCCTCCCTTCCTCCCTCCATCTCTCCCTCCCTCCCTCCAACTCCAATGAAAATTTTATTCATTGAGATTCAAGCATTCTCCCTTAGGCCCTCCTTGTTACTTAGCTTGTTTGTGTCTGTGGATTATAGTGTGGGTATCCTCTACTTTATTGCTAAAGTCTACTTATAAGTGAGTATATATTATGCATTTCCTTTGAGTCTCTGTTACCTCATTCAGAATGATATTCTCAAGTTCTATCCATTTGCCTAAAAATTTCATGATGTCCTTGTTTGTAATAGCTGAGTAGTATTCCACTATGTAAACGAACCATGCTGTATTCCATTCTTTGGTTAAGGATTATCTGGGTTGCTTATAGTTTCTGGATATTATAAATACAACTTCTAAGAATATTTTAGAGCGAGTATGTTTTTGGTATGGTGGAGTATCTTTTGGGTATATGCCCAGAAGTGGTATAGCTGTGTCATGAGGTTGAACTATTTCCAATTTTCTGAGAAACTGCCAACAAGATTTCCAGAGTAGTTGTAGAAGTATGCATCCACAACAGCAAAGGGGGATTACTCTACTTGCTCCATATCCTTACAAGTATATTCTGTTCATTGATTTTTGAGCTTAGCTGTTGTGTAAGGTAGACTTAGAATTATTTTAATTTGTATTTCCCTGATGACAATGGACACTGAACATTTTTCTAGGCTATTAGAAATTTCTCTGTAGAAGTGTTTGTTTAGGAGGGCTACTGATTATTTGGAGTTAACTTTTCATCTCGACATTTTGATGAAGGAGTTTGTGGGCTGTAGGAGTTCTCTGGTAGAATTTTTTAGGACACTTATGTATATTATTTTATCATCTTTGAATAGTAGTACTTTGGCTTTTTTCTTTTCAATTTGTTTCTCTTTGATCTCCTGTACTTGTCTTATTGTTCTAATAGAACTTCAAGTACTGTATTGAAGAGGTATAGAGAGAACAGAGAGCCTTGCCTTCTCCCTGATTTTAGTAGAATAGATTTATGTTTCTCTCCATTTAATTTCATATTTGATATTGACTTTCTGTATATTGCCTTTATTGCCTTTAGGTATGCAACATTGTATCCCTGTTCTCTACATGACATTTTAAATGAAAAGTGTTAGATTTGGTCAAAGGATATTTTAGCATCTGTATTTTTTCTTTTTCTTTCAGCTGGTTTATATAGTGGGCTGCACTGCTGGATTTTCATATATTGAACCACGCCTGTATCCTTGGGATGATGCCTACTTTATCATGGTGGATGACATTTTTATGTGTTCTTGAATTCAGTTTGGGAGTATTTTATTGAGTATTTTAGCATCAATATTTGTAAAGGGAAACAGAAATAGATTGAAATTCCTTTTACTTGTTGAACCTTTTTGTGGTTTATGTATCAAGGTGACTGTAGTCCCAAGAGATAGCTATATCAGGGTCCTGTTATCTATGATTCCTTAGATTTCCTCAGTGTCTGTTGTTATATTCTGCTTTTCCTTTCTGGTTTGGTTCTTTCAGATATTGTCTGCATTCCTTTTAGTTAGTTTTTCTAAGGGTTGGTCATTATTGTTGATTTTCTCAAAGATCCAACTCTTGGTATTGTTGATTCTTTGAATTTTTCTCTTTGTTCCTAATTTATTGGTTTCACCTTGAGGTTAATTACTTCCTGGTGTCTACTCCTCTTGGGTGTATGTGCTTCTTTTTTGTTCTAAAGCTTTAGGGAGTGCTATTAAGTTGCTAGCATGAGATCTCTCTAGTTTCTTCATGAAGGCATTCAGTGCTAACTTTTCTCCTAACAGTGCATTTGTTGTGTTACATAAGTTTAGTGATACTGTGCCTTCATTTTCATTGAATTCTAGAAAGTTTATTTATTTATTCTATAACCAAGTTATCATTGAAGAGAGAGTTGTTCAGCTTTCATGAGTATGTGGCTTCCTGCTGTTTCTGTTGTTGAAGTAAAACTTTAATTCTTGGTGGTTTGGTAAAATGCAAGAGGTTATTTCAATTTTCTTGTATCTGTTGAGGCTTGCTTTGTGAATGAGTATTTGCTCAGCTTTGGAGAAGGTTCCATGAGGTGCTGAGAAGAAGGTATATTATTCTTTTTTGCTTAGGTGAAAGGTTCTATAGATATATGTTTGGTCCACTTGGTTCATAACATTTGTTAATTTCATTCTTTCTGTTTCATTTCTGTTAAACTATAAAGTATCCATTCATGAAAGGGGGTGGGAAAGCCCCCTACTATTGTATGAGGTTTGATATGTGATATTACCTGTAATAATGATTCTTCTATGTGTGTGTATACCCTTGTATCTGGCACATGAATGTTCAGAATTGAGATGTCTTCTTGGTAGAGTTTTCCTTCCCTTTTCTTTTGATTACTTTAGGTTAAAACTCCATTTTATTAGATACTAAATACTATAAACGGCAGCTTGTTTCTTGGATCTGGTTGCTTGGAAAACTTTTTTCTAGCCCTGCATTCTGGGGTAATGTCTCTTTTACTTTGTGTAACATCTTCCAAATATACATTCCTATATACCAATATCCAAGTGGTCCTTTAACTGTCTTTATGTAGCCACTCAGTGGAAGTTGCTATATATTCATTCACTAGAATGCACAGACTCTGATAATTTAACACAAGACATTTCTGGTAAATGTTTTAGGTTGATAACAGTTTAAGTCTCACTTGTAGTTTAGTTGTGGAATTAAAATTATTAAGTATTTTTTGCCATTTCATACATGCCCACCTTATCTCCTTAGTTCAAGTTTCAATATATTCAAGTAGCACTCCTCCAAAGATCTACCAATTGTATGTTGATGAAGTAGGAGAATTTTTTTTCTTTATTTGATATGGTAGGACAATCCAGTTTTTTTTTTTCAGTAAAAAAGAAAAAATATATATATCTTCGGGTTTTTCAAAGTTTCCTGGTTTTGTGATTCATCTCAGTGATATAATTTTAGAGCAAAGAAATAGCTCTGTGGCTCGTGATGAGAGCAGTCTCCAATTGCCATTTTCAGTCTCATCAGAAGACCAGATTTGGCAGAGTAATTTGCATCCATGGGATTAGAAATGTCATTTTACATTGTCACTGCCTATTGCTTACATGGGGATTGGGAAAATGGAATGGATCATAATTGCGATAATTATAATAATAACTGTATTTAAATCATTCATGTCATTAAAAAAGATAAATTAAAATTTAGATACCTTGTTAAATGTTATATTGTTTATAAGGCAGAATTCTAGAGAATAACGTAAATCCCTTCATGCCAAAATCATACCTACTATTTTAAGCTCTTATGTACACTACAATATTTAAGAGTGTGACATTGTTAGTTTAACCATATATTATAAATATATCTATTGTTCAAAGAAAATATACCTTTTTAGCTGTTGATTTAGTCCAAAACCATGCTAGGGAAATAAGGCAAAATTCTATAATTATTTATATTCTCATGAAAACGGGATATGAACAAACATAAAACACTTGCTCCATGTTGATGATAAAAATCCATTTTGATGCTAATATGTGTAACACACCTTTAATTAACTACACATGAAATCACACTTGGAGAAAAAAAAATAACCAACATGATCAATAGAGAGCCAAAACCATATGCACATATAAAGCTTCTCTAAGAGTTCCCAGAAAAGATTTAAATCAGGATATAGGGCTCCAAACTCTATTTAGACTAACAATACTTACTTTTATAATTCAACATTACTGAAGCTAAAAAAAAACAATTAAAATTATAAATATGTATAAAGTATATAAAATATAAATTTCAATGACATATGATGCTTAAAATTTATCCTAATCAAATATCCCCATAAAAAGTGGGGCACAGAGTTAAACAAAGAATTCTCAACAGAGGAATACCGAATGGCTGAGACGCACCTGAAAAAATGTTCAACATCCTTAATCATCTGGGAAATGCAGATCAAAACAACCCTGAGATTCCACCTCACACCAGAAAGAATAGCTAAGATCAAAAATTCAGGTGACAACAGATGCTGACATGGATGTGGAGAAAGGGGAACACTCCTCCATTGTTGGTGGGACTGTAAGCTTGTTCAACAACTCTGGAAATCAGTCTGGCAGTTCCTCAGAAAGTTGGACATAGTACTACCGGAAGATCCTGCAATACTTCTACTGGGCATATATCCAGAAGATATTCGATCTGGTAATAAGGACACATGTTCCACTATGTTCATAGCAGCCTTATTCATGCCAGAAGCTGGAAAGAACCCAGATGTCCCTCAACAGAGGAATGGATAAAAAAAATTGGTATATTTACACAATGGAGTACTACTCAGCTATTTAAAACAATGAATATATGAAATTCCTAGGCAAATGGATGTATCTGGTGGGCATCCTCCTGAGTGAGGTAACCCAATCACAAAAGAACTCACATAACATGTATTCACTGATATTTGGCTATTATCCTAGAAACCTAGACTACCTAAGATACGATTTACTAAACACATGAAACTCAAGATAAAGGAAGATCAAAATGTGGACATGTCGCTGCTTCCTAGAATTAAGAACAAAGCATACATTGAAGGAGTTACAGAGATCATATGTGAAGGTGAATCAAAAGGATGGACCAACCAGTGAATGCAGCTGCCAGGGATCCATCCCATAATCAGCCACCAAACATAGACACTATTGCATATGCCAGCAAGATAGTGCTGAAAGTGCCCTGATATAGCTGTCTCGTGGGAAACTATACCAGTGCCTGGCAAACATGGGAGTGGATGCTCACAGTCAGCTATTAGATGGAACACAGGATTTCCAAGGAAGCAGCTAGAGAAAGTACCCAAGGAGCTGAAGGTGTCTTCAACCCTATAGGTGGAAGAATAACATGAACTAACTAGTACCCCCTGAGCTCATGTCTCTAGCTGCATATATAGAAGATGGCCTAGTTGGCCATCATTGGGAAGAGAGGCCCCTTGGTCATGCAGACTCTATATGCTCCAGTACAGGGAAATGCCAGGGCCAAGATGTGGGAGTGGGTGGGTAGGGGAGCAGGGCGGGGATGGGGGAGGGTATAGGGAACTTTCTGGATAATACTTGAAATGTAAATGAAGAAAATATCTAATAAAAATTGGGAAAAATTATCATATTGACTATGTCCTATCCCTTACAGGAGCTTTTCAGTTTCATGTGATTCCATTTATCAATTCTTGATCTTAGAGCATAAGCTATTGGCGTTCTGTTTAGGAAATTTCTCTCTGTACCAATGAGTCCAAAGGTCTTTCCCACTTTTTCTTCTATTACATTGAATGTATTAGGTTTGATGTTTAGGTCCTTAATCCACTTGACTTGAGCTTTGTGCAAGGTGACAAATATTTTCATTTCTCTATATACTGACAGCCTGTTACAACAGCACCATTTAGTGAAGATGCCTGCTTTTTTCATTGTATATTTTCAGCTTCTTTGTCAAAGATCAAGTGATTGTATTGTGTTGTTGTATTTCTGCGTCTTCAATTCTATTCCATTGATCAATCTGTCTGTCTCTATACCAATATATTTTTTTTAATCACTATTGCTTTGTAGTAGAGCTTGAGTTCTTGGATGGTGATTCTCCCTGCTGTTCTTTTATTGTTGAAAACTGTTTTCACTATTCTGTTTTATTTTTGCCTTTCCAGGTTAATTTGAAAGTTGCTTTTTTCATGTTTTTAAGAATTGTTTTGGGATTTTTGATAGAGATTACATTGAATCTGTAGATGGACATTTTTGCTATGTTGATTCCGCGAATCCATGGGCATGGGAGATCCCTCCATTTTCTGAGATCTTTGGTTTTTTTTTTGTTTGTTTGTTTGTTTGTTTGTTTGTTTTTTCTTGAGAGGCTTGAAGTTATTGTCATACAGGTTATTTACTTCTTTGGTTAGAGTTAACCCAAGACATTTTATATTACTTGTAGCTATTGTGAAAGGAGTTGTTTCCCTAATTTCTTTTTCAACCTGCTTACCATTTGTATAAATGAAGGCTACTTTTTTTTCCAATTTTTTATTAGATATTTTCTTAATTTACAGTTCAAATGCTATTCCAAAAGTCCTCTCTCCCCTGACCCCTCCCTGCTCCCTTGTCCACCCACTCCCACTTCTTGGCCCTGGCGTTCCCCTGTATTGGGGCATATAAAGATTGCAGTACCAAGGGGCCTCTCTTCCCAATGATGGCAGACTAGGCCATCTTCTGCTACATATGGAGCTAGAGACACGGGTTCTGGGGGGTTCTGGTTAGTTCATATTGTTGATCCACTTCTAGGGTTGCAGACCCCTTCAGCTCCTGGGATTCTCTCTCTAGCTTCTCCATTGTGGGACCTGTGTTCCCTCTTATAGATGATTATGAGCATCCACTTCTACTGATTTATTTGAGTTAATTTTATATCTGGCCACTTTACAGAAATTCTTTATCAGCTGAAGTAGTTCTCTGGTAGAATTTTTGGGATCGCTTATGTATACTATCACATCATCTGCAAAGACTGATACCTTTATTTCTTCTTTGCAAATTTATATCCTCTTGGTCTCTTTTTGTTGTCTTATTGTTCTAGCTAGCACTTTAAGTAGTATATTGAATAGATATTGGAGAGTAGGCATCCTTGTCTTGTCCCTGATTTTAGTGGGATTGCTTCATGTATCTCTCCATTTAATTTGATATTAGTTGTTGGTTTGAAGTAAATTGCTTTTATTATGTTTAGGTATGGGCCTTGAATTCCTGATCTCTCCAATACATTTAACATGAATGGGGTGATGTATTTTGGCAAATGCTTTTTCTGCATCTAAGGATATACAGTAGAGGACTGCCTGGTCTGGGTTTAGTCAGAAAAGATGCACCTAACACCAAGAAACTGGAGACCCTTGGGGAGTTTAGAGTTCTGGTGCAGTGAGGTTGGGGAAGGTATGGGATGTGGAACATTGGAAAAGGGGACTGGGAGAAGAATAAAATTGGAATGTAAAGAAAAGAAAAAAGAAAATGTATATAAATAATAATAAATTATCATAAGTAAATAAGCATTTAATACATTTTAACTCCTTTTTAAATAAAATGTCTGTAAAATCACTTATTTCAAAGAAGTTATTCCTTCTATTAACTTACTTTTGAAGGAAAAGCTCATCCTGAAATTCTGTAGACTCTTCAGGAGATAATTATAAAGAACACCAGTTAGCTCAGAATAAATACACATTAAAAGTTAGTCAATAAATTTCAGGTACAAATTCTGATCTTTTTGATACTGAGTATTTAAGATTTTAATTTCATGTCCTGAGTTAGCATTTAATGAAGTATATTTTTGTGTTTTAAACCTGAATCACTTCTTCAGACACCTTCTTAACAATTTCATACAAAGGGAAAAATTAATTGTATATGAAGATCTAGTAATAATTAAGAATATATTAAATTACAGTGGCTTTTCCCCCACACTCTCAAATCCTTGTATCAAGTCAGCATACTGTTGCATTGAGTGGTAAAATCTCTGTTAATTGTTCTTGTAAGACTCAATGGATCAGCAAGAAAGGGCGTCAGTCACCAAGCCTAATGATAAGTTTGATCCTAGGACTTACATGGTAGAGAACTAAGAGTCAATTTTAACAAGGTGTTCTCTGACTCCTGAGTGTGTCTGTGACACATGTTCCCAATTTCATCTGCCCATACAAATAATTACTTAGACAAAAAAGAAATCTCCTGCTAGTACCTTTTGTGATTTACTGACACTTCAAATACCACACCAAAGTATGAAGATTTAATTCTTATTCTTTCTTGGATTTCTGATAAATCTTAATTTTTAAGCTTCTGCTTTAATTCCTAACAAAGATTTTATAATTTTTCCCTATTACAAATATTTATTTGTGCTATTTCAGTCTATGACCAGGTGACATTTATTAGTATAATCTATTCAACTGTTGTATCAACTACTGACTTATTCCCTATATATACATACTTGATTATAAAGAGATGCTTAATATATATATATACAAATTCTATCTATCTATCATCTATCTATCTATCTATCTATCTATCTATCTATCTATCTATCTATCTACCAAATACATAAACACTTAAATATATTAGCAAGATTTATCTATATTGTTGTTTCATGATTGCAACTACCTGCATTGTGCTCATGTATCATGTCATGATATAGGTCATACTTCATACAATTTTCTTATGAAAAAGCTAATGTGCATGAGATTTAATCATGCCTTCTTATAATCTCATTGTTAGTAATTTACAGAACAAAATTCTAACTCATATTATCTAAGCTTTCTAAAATAATACATTTTGTTATGCAAAGAAAATTTCAGGAAAAAAAATCAAAATCTTGCAATCCATACATTAAAGAGAATGTTCTCTAGGCCTGTGAGATGTGTTTTTGCCTTTGTTATCAAGGTGTCCTGTAGAGCCTCAAGAGAATAAGGTCACTTGCTCCAATCAAGGCTTGTTTTTCTTTAGTTAGACTTTACTAAGCAGATTTGAAAAGACATTTGCCATAAGAAGCTTTGGGGGTTGCCTCTAGCCTAGCCATAAGGCTATTCAGAAATGGAAGTACGTTAAAATACTCAATATGTCCTCAGTCACTCAGGGAATTCTAAGGCCATATAAGAAGTATTTTTCTATTTTATTGTCAGTGTCCATTGAACTTAATGTACCTTTAAAAGTGAAATGATTTGAAATTAAGAACAGGAAAAGAATTTTCATTTTTGGAGAATGTACTTTGGTTAACATTTCAATTAGACAATGATCTGAGTGAATTTAAACTTTGATATTATTACAAAAATGAGTGACAGCCACTTTTCTATAATAAAATGTTTTCAGCATAGGCATTTATGCCAAATTAAGAATTCTTATATTTTATAATATGAACAAAATATGTTCCTTTCAAACTTAAGCCTATACTGTATAGTATAACAAACATACTGTTCCAAGTCTCATATCACTGAGATATTGGTTTGTATGATGGTTGTATTTACTCCAAGACTGAATTTGCAGATCTGCTTTCTCTCTCTATTGACAGGAAGATAACATAACTGTCAGACAAAGAGAGACGTGGATAAATATACTTGAATTAAAAAGAAAAGGCTGTGGCTGCAGTCAAAATTTGGATAAATGGTTAACATGAAAGTATTGTAAAATATAATATTCAGTACTACATTTTTAAACAGAAAATATCCTATATTTTCAAGATATATTTAAGTGTATACTTTATCTTTACTAATATTTATGAAATTGAATTTTGTACTGATATATTAGCATATGTTAGTGATATTAACAGCAATTTTATAAAAAAAATATTGTTGTGATTTCCATAAAGTGCACTGTCCATAGAACTTTAACTAATTTATCTTCAATATTAATTTATATTGATATAATTTAATATTCTATTACTTTCTGAAAACTTCAATCCTTGACTATCATCTTATTTTATTGTAAATTAATGTCCTTGCATCAACTTGACGACTGTGAGTTTTAAAATTATTTTGACCTCTTTCGAGTGTTTGACAAAATATTTACTACTTATCATAAATCAGACATACTCCCAGTGGCTATTCTCATAAAAAAAAACTAATTTAACGATTCTTAATATATTTCAAGTTAACAAAGGCACACTGGCCAAATATCTGAAGTGACTGCCAAATATTTTACTGAACAAAAACCTATAAATTTGAAAACATAAATTTTTGATATTATGATATAATAATTCCTTATATATTTTCAAAATCATTTTACTAAATAGTTATTAAAATACATGTTTTAATGAGTGTTCAATAATTTTATAAAATAACTATTTATTCATCATAATGGTAATTCCTTTTTCTGTTACATTTGAGAAGTATTAAAATTTTTATTTCCAATATTGTAAGCTAGAAGCTCAGAAATATTACAAAATAAATGCTTAATGTACACAGTAATGCATAATGTAGCTTGATTATCCAGGGTGTAACCTTTAAATTTTAAGTTTTGCAAACATAAAATTTAATAAATAATACCTATTATAAGAATATATTAAGCTTTTTACATAGTATACACTAATATAGAGGATATTATGTCTAATAATAATGTACATTCCTGCATACAAACATATATATCATTTTGTGTGTATGTATGCATGTCTGTGTATATTTATTTAGTCAATATATTTATTTACCAATCTTGGATAAAATTATTAATTAATTAGCAAAATAGATAACCTAACTTAAATTTCACAATTGCATTTAAGAAGATGCCAATGAGCCGGGTGTGGTGGTGCACGCCTTTAATCCCAGCACTTAGGAGGCAGAGGCAGGCGAATTTCTGAGTTTGAGGTCATCCTGGTCTACAAAGTGAGTTCCAGGACAGCCAGGGCTACACAGAGAAATCATGTCTCCAAATACAAAAACAAAACAAAACAAAACAAAACAAAACAAAACAAAACAAAACAAAACAAAAAGATGCCTCTCACTGGTTCACTTTATAAGAGTTATGGATCACTCATAAGAGATCCAAATAGAAGGAGGCAGAAGTGTGTGCAGTCTGGGCAGGGATTACAGATTAAGTGGTAACAACATAGTGCATGGAGAGATGTTCTAGCTAGCTGACAGCACAATGCTGCAGTTTTTTTTTTTTCAAAATCTAATTTAATTTGATTAATTGGAGATTGAAATCACACATCAAGGCATTAGGAAATCTCATGGTGAATTAAATCAAGTGGACCATTGTGTATCTCACACTTTCCCTGTGGCTTCCAGGCAGAAACTATAAACTCTAGGAATTTATGAGGCAATCGCTCACACACACACACACACACACACACACACACACCTGGGTTCTGACTTCTAACATGTAAGAGCCTGCCTTCAATGCTGCAGTTTTGTTTAAACTTTCATACCAAATTTAGAACATTGTTACTTACCCTTCACACAGTCTCCTCTGTCATCATTTTTTTATATTATCAGATCCCTGGACATAGCCCATATAGACATAGTAACTGTTCATTAAATTATACATCCACATTTGTTCATCTTTTGTACAGAGTGTGTTCCATAAGCACATAAAACAAAAGAGAGAGGGATGTTGTGTTTGTACAAAGAAGCCAGGGAGTTCATTTATGTCCTAGTTTGCCATTTATTTGGTGTGCAATCTTGAAATTTTCATATCATCCCAATGGTTTTCCCCATTAGAATAATGGGTAAGAAGAAGAATAGCGTCCACTTCATAAAGTCTTTGGGAATGAGTTTAAATTAATGTTGTGCTCCATTCTTGGAAACACTCTCTCTCTCTCTCTCTCTCTCTCTCTCTCTCTCTCTCTCTCTCTCTCTCTCTCTCACACACACACACACACACACACACACACACATACACAGCATACTCCACACTTAGAGGTTCTAAGGAAGCCATAGCACATATAGAACTTTCTTTTTCTTATAAGAAAGGCATGTGTAATGGAACAATAGGGAGAGGTAAATTTATGATACATTTAAAATGAGTTATTTTGATGTACAGTTAGAAATAAGTTTTAGTAAGAGACCTTTAACAAATAAAATTTATGAAAATATAAATCACCATTTTTATTTATTTTTCTTTATTTGAGGGGTGGGAGGAAGTGGGTAAGTGGGGAAACACTCTCATAGAAGCAGGTGGAGATGGGATAGAGTGTGTCAGGAGGGGAAATCAGGAAAGGGGATAACATTTGAAATGTAAATAAATAAAATATCCAGTTAAAAAACGAGAATATCAATGGATATATAATGAAATAATTCTATAAAAATTTTGACTTCCCACTCTAAATACTTCACCCTCGGGCAAAACCCATTCTTCATCTTATGTCCCTTTACTTATTTTTCATAAACCGCCAAATCTGGTTGAAATTTCCCTACCAATAAGTATATTAGTGTGACCACTTCTCTGGAGAATTTTTTTTTAATGTTGGCCATATTGTTTTGTTTTGTTTTGCTTTGCTTTACTTTGTTTTGTTTTCAGGAAATAATGATTTCTCTCTCAGCAGTTATTAACTGTTAAGAGTTACTCAAAAGATTTGGGTGAGATCTGTTGATCAGTATATTTATCTGGCATGTTTTGCATGAGAAATTACAGCAAGTCTGAATATATGAATGCAATAGCCATGTAATATCTAGAATGCAGAAATGTAATAGTATTCCACCTATCAGTGGACTCTTAATTACTTCTGTCCCCTCCTCTGAGATCTTACTGGGATGATCGTCAAGAAATCAAGCCTTTGTTAAGATTACAGGTTTATGCTGGGCCGTGGTGGCACACTCCTTTAATCCCAGCACTTGGGAGGCAGAGGCAGGCGGATTTCTGAGTTCGAGGCCAGTCTGGTCTACAAAGTGAGCTCCAGGACAGCCAGGAGTATACAGAGAAACCCTGTCTTGAAAAAAAAAAAAAGCAAAAAACAAAACAAACAAACAAAGAAACAAAAAAGATTACAGGTTCATATGGATATATAATTTAGGGATGAGTTCTTAGTCTTTTATTTTTATCCTATGGATTAATTATACTTCTTTTCTTTTGCAGAGAGCTAATGTGCATCTGTTTGAATGTGTATTGTTGAAATGAGCATAGCCACATAAAGAAAACTATTGGCCCAGACTTATTGTAATGGTAAGGTCTTTCCATGTTGGAGGAAGAATATTGATAAACAATTAACCTTCAGCTAAATCAGTACATATTGATTTCTACAGCTTTCTTATCTCTGATGACTGCATGATGAGGCTGACCAGAGACTGCTTCCCTATAAAGATCCCCTATCAAGATTTCTTAATTTGACACCAAATTAGTGTTGTCTACTATAAAAATACCAAGTTTGGGGGATATTGGTTTGAAGGAGGGCAAAGCCCAGACTATTCTAGGTTTACAAATACATGTGTCTATATATCTTAAGTTTTCATCATTCCCTGTCAGGTTTCAAGAACAGAGCCACATGGGCCATGACCCTGTTAAGTCACTACCCATAGAATCCTCTTCATTCAATATAATGCATCCTGACTACAGTTTTTCGTCCTCCCACTTTTCCAAATACCTCCTTGTATCTGCTCATTCCCCCTACCCCAGATCTTCTTTCCTTGTGTTCCTACTTTAGAAAAGAAAGTCCTTTAAGAGACCATAACCAAATGAGAATATATATATATATATAATGAAACATGGCAAAAGCCCTCATATAAAGGCTAGGGGAGCCAACCCAATGGGAGGAAACGAGTTTCAAGAGCAGGCAAAAGTGTCAGAAACACAGCCACTCCCACTGTTAAGAGTCCAACTAAAGACCAACCTAACAGCCATAACATTTATGCAGAAGACTTGGTGCAGACCTATGAAATGCCCTATGTTTGCTGCTTCAGTAGAAGTGTCCTCATGTGAGACCAGCTTAGTTGATTTTGTATGCCATGGTCTCCTTATGTCCTTCATCCCCTTTGAATACTACAATATCTCTTCCCTCTCTTCTGCTGGATTCTACTAGCAAAGGGGAAAGCCCCAATAAAGACATGTAATTAGTCTCTATTTCTGCATAACATCTGGTGCTGGGATCTGCATCCATCCCATTGCTGCTGGAGATAATGCCTCTGATGACAACTGGCTTGATTTACGAGTATAGCAGAATATCACTAGAAATATTTATTTATTTTCTGGCAATCCTATTTGATTCTATCCTAGACCTCTGTGTTATCCAGTCTCCAGCTCTAGGCAGTATAAGGCATGAGCTCTCTCTTCTAGAGCTTGTTCTCAAGGTAAACTGAGAGCTGTGGCCATTGCTCAAGCACATCTTGTAGTTAGGACAGAGATTGTTGATGGGAGATTTTGTGGCTGGTTCAGCGTCCATCTTTCCATATTATGCAGAGAATCTTCTCATGCTAATGAGACTAGACCATTGAGATTAAGACTTTTAAGCACATATGACCTTGCCCTTTCTATAGTCACTGTTCTATGTGGATGTTGTTGACAGTGGAGCCCATTGTTAGTTTTCAGGAGCAGATGTTCTGTCCTAAGCCTGGGTTTTATAAGATCTCCATGGAACTCCCTTACCAACTGTATGTAACACCATCCCATCACTAGAGCCTTTCTTGGCCACAAAACTAGCTAGATCAAACTCAGTGTCCTCCTTACTAGTAGTCCCCACTAGTTCATCCTCATGGGTTCCAGGAAGTTTCTATAGCACTAGGCTTCCATTACCCCAAGTCCATCTGTTCGTCCTTGAATTCTCTTCCTGTGTCTTCCACTCTGACTGATCATTCCTGTTCATACCTACCTACAATCTACATTCAGAATGTGTTTCCTCTTAACAGGGATATATATGTGTCCATCCTTGAATTCTCTTCCTGCATGCCCCACACTGATCATTCTAGTGCCTGTTCATACCTGCCTTTAGTCTACCTTCAAATCACATTTCCTATTCACAGGGAGATATATAAGTACTTCCTAGAGCCTTTCTGGCCTTTTTTTACCTATGTTCTTTGAGTCTGGATTGATTTCAATAAATGTGATATATATATATATAACAGATATTCAATAAATGTTATATATATATATATATATATATATATATATATATATATATATATATATATATATAACAGATATTCAGGCAATACACTAATATTTTATGGAAAATTGCCCTTAGGGTTAGGGTTATAAAATATAATAACACCAAATAAAATCAACTTGTTATACACTGAACTTTCTTCTGTTTTATTTTTATAGTGCTTGGATGATATTTTGATAATAATATTTTCTAAATATCTATATTTACATGGGGTGATGGACTGTATGAATTCATTTGTAGAATGCCATCTCACTGTCCTAAAATTTGAGCATAAGCTATATCTGTATTTCCCTTGAAAACAAATATTAATCACTAACATCTTTAGTGATTAACATGATCTAGAAAAGAAAGTTGAAAATTTTACTACTCTAGTACTTCTATTGGCTCTATTAGTCACTTACTTCATTTGTCCTAAACTCTGGAACAATAAGTCAATGTGGTTCCTATGTTAGGAAAATTGGTGTGCTTCAAAACTGATGATGTATCCAAATTACATTAAGAAGGATTAATCCTTCCTAATGCACAATCTTATTTAATGATAATCAAGAAACACTTTAATTCTTAGCTCTTAAATGCTATTTTACTTTCAAAATACTGGATGTAAAAATTTCTAGAGAATAGTATAAGAACTAGGCAGTAATTAAATATATGTTTAAATGTATTTTATTAATTCATTTTGGAATTTTTTTATTATAATGCAATCAATATTTGATAAATCTTGATTGGATAATTTGGGATTTCTGGGCTAAAGAATCAGATAATATGAAATATTTGCTAATTGTTTTTATATTTATGCTTTAATTGGGGCCATGCAATTATAAAGGGGAAAAAAAGCATGTATTTATATCTTTGTTCATCATATGTAGAATCCTGGCTTAAATTCCCTCATAGAAGTGAGACATACCACTGGGATTTCTCAGAATTAGAATGTAACCCTACACACATTTTTTTTTTTAAATGTATTTTGCTTCTCTTAATACAGTAGGCAGATTTTATTTCTTCTATTTTACACTCATATTGTAAAATAAACTTTTAACCATTTTAAGCCAGATATTTTACTTTTGTTGAAATATCAATCTCTTTATAAACTATTTTACAAAAATACAGTCATTTTAATTTGAATTCAAACAAAATAATCACTTTAATTAAGCTTGAATGAATATATTAGTTGAAGATGCAAGACAGATGTGAAATATCATAAATGTTCAACTGATTACTTGTAAAAAATTAAAATACCCATATTTTCAGTTATTTGTATACTGTTTTCTATTTTGTTGAAAGTCACTGAAAGGCAGAATTAATCAAAGCTTCTATGTTTTAAACTGATTCTTACTATACAACCTCTAAGTTTTGTTCATTCACTAATTTATAATTCATGTATCCATTTTTCTTACTATAAATTTTCTTATATATTCTAAGAAAGTAAAAACAAATAAACTGTTTATTAAAGCAATATTTGAAACTATGAAAAGAGAGTGTATTCTCATTAAGGTAGTACTGTTACTCAGCAAGACATATTTCACTTTTATTTATCAATTAAACTGGGGTTAAGAATAAATTTTAAAAGAACAGAAGGTAAGTCACATTTCTTTATATTGTGTTTCAAAGAAATATAACAAAGCAAAAAGAATTCACTCAATTTTCAGTGAAAATATCAGATTATGGAGTTCCTGAAGATATTTTGTAAATTCACAGCTATGCGTGGTCAATATGACACAATGATTAGTCAGATTTTTTCCTTAGAAGTAGTCCTAGAGTACTACTAGCCCAAGCCTGAGACTCAGGGAACTCTAGGGAAGATAGGAATGACCAATAGGAAAAAACAAAGGTAGAAGATATTTGTTATGAAATAACATCTTGTATAAGGAAAATGTGCATCTGAAATTTCAACAATATATTAGCTTAAGCAAGATAAGCACAACTCCATGTAACTTGCTGTCACTGAGAAGAGAAATGTTACAAGGTCTCAACCCTAGATGAAGAATTACAGCAAAATGGCTGCTAAAAAAGAAAATAAAATGCACACTCCATTAATTTATTTAAATGAATTTATTCACAGATACTTCTGAAGTATTTATAACTTTGAATAATACCATTTGACAATATATTACCAGTGAGCAATAACCAAAGTGTGGCATAATATTTAGTTCTCAAAGTTAAAGAGAAATGTATAATATATTTGAATTTGAATATTTGAGTTGCTTGACAGATTAAACATAGTGGTACCAGTATTATTAGAATAATTCACTTATCTTATTCTTTCAGTGTAGACTCCTTACACTTCCTTACTACCAAAGGGACATATCTTGGATGCCAACATCCTAAAATGCTGCAGGATTTTCATCCCACATGTGATTGTCCTCAGTGAAGATACAAACACCTACAAGGTACCTTGCTGTATCTAGAAGAATATCATCCTGTTGTATGTTTACAGATTTTAACTTTTAGTAATTTATTGCTTGAGGAAATTTAATGTCATACAAAATAAATGATAAGTAATATGAAAATAGAAAGAAAAAATATATTAACCATGTCCTAAAATTTCAATTCTCTGTAGCTACAGAGATTGCTTAGTAGTGAAGAGCTGTTACTGTTCTCTCAGACAGCCTACCCTCACTTCTGTCATCAATATGAAACCTCACAAACACATCTAAGTCCACTCCTTACTCAAAGACCTTATGCTTTCTTGCTTTCTTCTGGCCTTCACAAGCTCCTGCACAGACATGGTACACATAAACTTATGTACATGGTATACCTAATGGTGTGGAGCTTCAGGCATATATTATTAAGAAGGACATGTCTGGACAGTTCAATTGTTAAGTATCAATTGATATCTTTTTACCGTACTGTTCTGGTGACAACTTCTTGAGTACACTTCTCTGATACATTTTATCCGACAGAACAGATACATCTTCCACTATCGTTTTATTCTTCTTTTTGCTCTCTCTCTCTGAGAGAGAGAGAGAGAGAGAGAGAGAGAGAGAGAGAGATTAAAATTTCTTGCAGTTCTAGCCCAGGGATGTAGAACAAATTTGCAATCTTGCCTAGCAAAGGCAATACCCCGAGTTCATATATTACCATCAAACAAACAAAAAGTTTAGATTCTTTTGAAAAAATTGAAATTATGTGAAAATTCTTATCATGACTTCTACTAACTATAATCCTGATGAGATTTTTACAAACAAAACACTGCTTATTAAATTGTTTATTAGATATTTTCACATTCTGCAGGTTTTCAATAAGCTGGTTAGTTAGAAACCAAGTGTATGCCTACCTTCAAGGCAGTCATCCTGTATCAAACCTGAGAACTTATCAATGATGCTATAAAGACTATAGTTTTCATACAGCAAAGAGTCTGAATCTTGACTATGTAGTCTTCTTGCTGAAAATAGTCTTCTGGGGATTTTTTTTTTTAATCTCTTATTTCACTTAGAGCTGCAGGTCACCCTCTCTCTTGATCTTTTCTGATTGCTAAGCAGATTCAGCATTTGCTGTCAGATGTTGTTACAATTTCCACAGTGGGCACATCCAGTGACCCTGACAAAGCTGCATCATATCACTGATCTCTTTGATTGCTGTACTGATTTCTATGATTGTTGCCATCTGCTGTACATAAAAACAACATCAACGGCCAGACAGAAAACTTTAAGGAAAAACTCCCAAAGTAATGAAATCACTAGAAATGGATATATTCCTAATTACATATTATATTGACTATAACTCACTGGTTAATGATGACTATTATAAACAACTAAGATGTGAGGATAGATGAATATTTCAAATATGTTAAATTTTTGTTACTGTGAAAACTTACACTGTTATTGCATTTACTTGAAACTATGTATAAAGGACATTTGGCTTTATTTTATGTAGGGAACATAGCAAACAAACCATAAGACAATACAATTATAAAAATACCCGTAATTTTAGGAAAAATCAATGTGGAACTCTATGAAATTGTTTTATATTTAGATATTATTAGCCTCTTTGGAAGTTTTATTTAATGTTCACAGTAGAACATAGGATGAACATAGTTATTCCACATATAATTATGAATCTGAGTCTTTCAGGCTTCAGTTTATTTTCATTTTAAAGAACTGAGCATTTAGGACTGAGATTAGTTAATTCAGATCATTGGAGGTACAGTCAAGATGCAGAATATTTCAAAAATATCCCTTCCTTCATTTGATTCCTATGCATATAAATTATGAAACATTTTGGTATGTAAAGAAAATATGAACCCAGGTAGTCTTAGGAACTCACCAAGGATACAGTTGATTCAGTTTTTTCTTGATTTTTTTCATAAGGTTAAACCTGGGTTATGTTAATAGTTTCATGTATTTGTCTGGAATGTGGATAAATGATTTATTAGAATATTTCAAAATACGCACTGGTGATTTCAAATTTTAAATTTTATTCTGTTGTTTGCCATTATTCTCACCTTACTACTAATTTAAATTATTTTATAGCCTTATGAATGGATGAGTGATATGCTAAATATGTCCCTGAAATACTTAATTGCCTTTATATCATAAAAGGAAAGAGTGGGGAGACAACTATCTCTAAGGTAAATAGAACAGAGAAAATGTTGATTCTTATCTTAGATACTCTCTATGTAATCTATCAAAAATAAAATCTATTCTATATGCCAAAAAGTCATTTTGTAAAAGCATAGGCTGATGACCTATCCTCTCTAACCTGCTTTTTTATGTCCTGTTTATTTATTTATTTTTTAACATCTCTATTTGTTATAATTTCCATTATATTTCAGGTAAGACACATTACAAATAGATTTTAAGACACACTATCAAACTATTAAGCCTGATTGCATCATTTGAGAGGGCTTCAAGATTATTTTCTAAAGATAGTTACTTGGTGTCTAAAAGAACAAAGGAGATATAATTGTTTAGAGAAATGAATAAAATTATATTGAAGGAATTCAAACTTTTGAAATTATTAATTTTAAAATATAGAACAAGGTTTATTGATATATATGCAGATCCTCTACTTTAAAAAAATTACAAAATCTGCTATTCATTGAGCATTTTGCAGGCAAGACTAGTCTACAGTTTAGTCTCTTATTTTGTTTACAAATAATGTTGTCAGATACAGTAAGTGCCACTTTGTATCCAATTAACAGTTACCTTCACGATTTTCTTTATAGCTTCAGTGATACCTTACATTATATTTCTCATATTATAGTATCAGAAAAATATACACCCTTAGAACAAAGTAGACTATTTGACCTATATGATATTTCTACCATGTCTTAGATTTATGTCTGCCCTTTTCCTTATGGAAAGTACAGTGATTATATCTTTCAACTCTTTATATGTCCAATGTGTACTCCAATACCCCAGTTGTTTTCTATATCAGAAAAACAATTCACTTTCATTAACTGAAGCCAGTATAAATGTTCTTGTCAGTAAATACAATCACTTTCATATTTTCAGATCTCCAGAAGAATTTTCTTACCCTTTTCTAAAATTTAACTCTCACAGGAAATAGAATGAAATATTTTGTTGTGTGGTAACTAATCTGCACTTGCAAGTGAAGATAATTTGAAATCCTTCAGATATTCTTCTCTGCACATGTCTTTGAAGAGATTTCCCGTTATATATACTGCAGACAAAGGCCATTTAGATAAAGGTAACACTGTCACAATGGATGGACTCTAGAACATAGTTAAAAATAGAAAAAAGAGAGATAGACATGTTCTTCTTTCAATGAATCAAAAAGCTCAGTGTACTGCAGCAGCTCTGTAACGTCCACAGGAATATCAGGCCTATAACCTGGAAATTTTTAATGAACAGATTACCTACACCATATCAATATTCACATTGTCTGATGAGATCCATCAGAATCTCTAAATGAGACTTCAGGTAATCATTTCAACAATTGTAACTGCACTGCTTTCTTCTCCTCATGTTATGGTGCAAGGAAAGCTGTGTCTCAGGTTTCTAGTTCTGCTTACAATATATTGTATCCTGTAATCTTGTCCCTGTCTTTTATTGTCATATTTTCCACTATGGAACCAGCATATTTCCTAAGTGCATTGCCTAGATCTTAAAGTATTGAAAAAGAAACATGAAACTCTAGTAGCTCATCATGTCTTTATTTGTTGAAGGGTGGCCATTAGGCACATTTACACAATCTCTTGGAAATTGAATGAAACATTTTTTATTAAGTTAGGTGGCTATGTTTTGGTAAAATTATCAATGATAAAATATGCTACATATTTAATGGCACTGCTAGTATTGAATATGTTTTTGAATATTTACAAATTCTATTAATGTATGCTTGATTTTATTTTATTTGAAAACCTTGAGGATTTTCTGATTTGGTATCTAATTCATTTCCAAATGCAGGTTTTTTAGTCTTTTTTAAACTTAAAATTTATGTTATTTACTATTACAAAAATATAATTAAGGTGACTAGATACTAGGCTTGTCCAAATGGAAATATTATAATGAGGGATAAAATTTGAAAATAAAAACCCATATTTTAAAATATTTTAATTAAAACAAATCATCTAATTATTTTATTGGTAAAATTATTTACAAATTTATTATAAAATGTTATTTTCTCTCACCTCTCACATCAGAGCTTTAATACAGTACAAATATCTTTACACCGTAACACTGGAAATCACTGGTCATAACTGAATCTGATGTTGTAATGTTTCTTAAATCTATATACACCACATCTGTAAATTTTTAGTTAAATCCATTGTAACTTATAATACATCCTAAAAGTCCAGACAACTTACAGAATTGCAGGAGGGGAAAAATAGATGAACTGCTGTTAGAAGGTACTCAAACCTATTATTTCTTATTTCATATCACAGCACATAGGCTATCTCTACTGTCACCTACCTGCAGGCAAAATTGAGCATAATCTATCAAAAAGATGAGTCTCTCCAATTTTTCAAATACTTCTGGGATATCAGAAGTTGCTTAATGTGAAAAATAAAAGAAAAAAGAAACAAATAAAGACAGGAAGAAAGGAGGGAATAAAGAAAAAACAAAAAAGAAATTCTCCTCTGTAAATAAACTGTACTGTACTTTAAACACATGACATGTTCTTTAATACAATTTTCTCAGGTACAATTCAAATAGAAAACCGTAATACAGTATATCAATACAATGTATATTTGGAAAGCAATTCATATTTTTTAAATTAGTATTTCTAAACAAAGTACTTTGACCAAACATAAAATACATGAATAAATTTCATGAAAGTTTAAATGAGCATAATTACAATCACAGAAAACAAGTATTGGCTGGAGTAAAGAAAAGTTGGTCTGAAAAAATCTTAAAATATAAGATTTAAAAAATCACAAGGAAATAAGAATTTGGAAAAGGGTAGAGTTCAAAGACTAGCCTGGAGTAAACAGATAATAATTTCTATTATACGTTAAAATAATAAATATAAACACAAAGGGCATTTTAGGTAGCTTAAAGGTTTACTTAAAAAGTAAAATGTAACTGAACATTAGTTGACTGGGGCATCTGCTACAAGATCAGGTCTTTGTGACAGGGAATTGAACTCATGAAACTACAAAAATGTGGTTGCCAAAACAAGACCAAAATAATGAAATAACCTGTCACCATGGCAATAATGGGTGGGAAATGTCATAAAAATACACCCAAAGGTTGAGAACTTCAAGCTATTTATAGCTCCTGAGAAAGGGAGAAGAAGCCTTTCACAGGAATGAAGTAGCCGTGGCTTATTTAATACAAAGTGGTCACTTATTTTGAAGCAATTGAAAGTGGATATATGGAGTGTGTATATGTGTGTCTGTGACTGTGTATGTATAAGGAAGAAGAAATAAGTTAAGATGGGTGGGGTTGGGAGGAACAGCTAATGAATTAATCAGGGATAGGGCAGGATGAACTGATAAGATTACAGAACTAATATATGAAAATATACCCGTCTATATATCTGTCTGTTAATGCATTGTGTTTTCAGAATTAGCTTAGAGAATGAGACAATTGTACAATCTTTTCTTTTTATCAATGAGCAAAGATTTCAGGACATCACCGAGGCACACTTTTCTGGATCCCCAAATTCCTTGTATGAACTTATTTATAGTTTCCAAATAAAGAGTAAACATGTACTTGAAATTATTTCTAGAGAATTATAATATCAAACACAATTCAAATGACATGGAAATAGTTATCACAGTATATCTTTTATCGTGTAAAAGGTCAAAAGTATCATAATACATTCAGTTTTTAAAAATCAATTTTTATATGTTGGTATTTTTTAACTACACTTGGTTGATACCATGGCTATGAAGTCTGTTGGCCTGGAAATTATTTATCAGTCCAAGGTGCTCTATGATAATTATTTATTAGGTGGTGATAGTATATAAATATTTAATCTATTCTCAGAGCTGTAACTAACAAAAACAACCCTGTCTTACTACTAGATATTTCCAAATTTAAAGAAAGCTTGTTAACAAGAAAAAAACTGATTATAGCATAAATAATATTTTTATTTAGGCACTGTACACAATGTCTAATTTGATATGGTTTCTCAATATATATATATACATTTATACTAGTCCACAGATAATAGTGGTTTTATGACTAAAATTAACTGATAACTAAATGAGACTTTTTTTTAAATTTGTGCCAACCCTGAAGTTATCCAAATGCTCAAGTTGTCATATTTTCTGAACAGATGATTTCTGTACAAAACGCCTGTCAAATCAGAAATGAAATTGACAGAAAACATGCATAGCTCTCCTGCTCAGGGCAAGTCAATGTCAAAGAGCACATTTAATTTGAATAATAACTTTATCATTTACATAATATGGTATCTTCACTATTAGAAGTATTTCCACTGTGGATATAATAAATTAATCTAACTCTTCATTATCAACATCCATTTTAATTGTTTATCCACAATAGATATATTCTATTCTTTATTAAAGATTATTTATTTTATGTTAGTACACTGTAGCTCTCTTCAGATACATTGGAAGAGGGCATCAGATCCCATTACAGATGGTTGTAAGCCACGATGAAGTTGCTGAGAATTAAAATCTGGACCTCTGGAAGAGAAGTCAGTGTTCTTAACCCCTGTATGATTTTTAAAAATAAAATTATTAACATTGCCCAAAACTTAAACCATGTTTCTAAATTTAAAGTAACTTCTAGCTAATCTGTATAATTATTAAACTTTAAATCTTAAGTCATAACAATCTCTGTACAATGAAATATTATGTTACCCATAAATATTCTTCCATAAACTAATATAATTTTATTTTGAGTAAAGCCAGGGGTTACTCACCATATAGACTTTACATGTCCTAGAATTGATCATTTCTTCTTCAAAAATTTTGCGCTATAGTTATTGTTGTTTTATATGTGTGTTCATGAGGTGTGTTGGGGCACATGTATCATCATGAACATGTTGAGGTCAGAGTATAGTTTATTGCAATTATTTCCTTTTTCCCACCATTGCACAGTTTCTAGAAATCAATCTCTGGTTATTCAGGTTTACCAGTCAATCACTTTTACAGGTTGCTCTATCTCAATTGGCCCAATTCCCAGAATTTAATTGGTATGTCATGTGTAAAACTACATTTAATTTTGGAATCAGGCAATATTGTGCGGGAATTTTTAAATTTCTTTAAATCAAAATGTGTAGGCTTTTTGTTGAAAAAAATAGCACAGTGAGGATAATTCTACAAGTAAATAATTATTAGTAATTAAAAAAAATACTCACTATTAGCATATTATGTATATTTTTCTTACCTAACTTCTAGTAACAGAAATTTATGGTTATTATATTAGTGCAATATACACTTTAAGGGTAGAAAAGCTTTTTATCTAAATTTCAATACTTGGGAATAAGAAACAACACTCTAGTGTTTGAAACATTTTAGTTTTTAAAATTAAATTTTCTCCTTGTCTCTCTATGTGTTTCTGTCTCTCGTTCTTGCTCTCTCTGTCTCTTGGTTTCTGTCTCACTGCCTCTGTCTCACTGCCTTTGTCACTCTGTCTCTCTCTCACCCACACTCTCTGTCTCTCAGTTTTGTGTGTGAGTGTGTGTATGTGTGTGTGTGTGTGTGTGTGTGTGTGTGTGTGTGTGTGTGTGTATTCAAAGCAAATTACCTCAGAATCATATTATGTGGGTCAGTATATTTTAACTTTACACATAACCATAAAAGAAACATGGAGCTGCAGGAGCATGATACTGGATTTCTTGCTTTCTTTAATCGTGCAGCTTAAGTTACTTCGTTTCCCAGAGGATTAGCCTGATAATATTGACTTACTAAACCAAAAACTTTCCTGGAGCACTTAAAGTAGGAGTGTCCTCTACTGCCATGCCCTGAATGGGATTGCACTTTCCTCTGTAAACTACGTGGATATTCAAGGTTTCATCTTGAATGTGTTCTTGCTCTCTGTTCTCCAGTGGCTGAAGCAGCACTCTGGGAGATCATCTTTGTTTATGAGGCCATTTCACTGTAACAGATGAGAGTGATTGGAAGCTTACTTTCCTGGATCTACACACAGTTTCTCTTGGAAGGACCATATATTATCAGACAGAGTGCTTGGAAGAGGGGAGTCCGTTTTTATTTGTTTGTTTTACATTTTAAAGTGCTTATACTACAAATTACATTAATATAGCTCTCCTTTTTTGTGCTATGTTTAAAACAAATCTCAAACTCAGTCAGCGACTTTTGCTGTATACAGAAGTTTATTTCTTGATCACACCATATTCTGTCTTTGAGCTAGTTGAAGCTCTGAACTTGCTTCAGGCTATAAATAAGCCTCAGGTCAGGTTTGCTATTCTGTTTCATGGGTCCTGCCTATTGAAATAAATTTTATTTTGGAATATTCTCATTGCAGTACAATGAACATGTTGATTAGTATGAACAATGGACTTTAAAACTGATATCATATAGGCTACACCTATTGACATTCAACTTACTACTGGGAAAAATTTAATGCTGTAGGGAATTGTAGATACTACCCTGGACACTGGATATCTCCAGGAAGCATACTTTAATGCATAATTTGTTTCAGGGATGCTAAATCCACAACATGAGTAACAACAAAAGTTTCTAAAATGTTAGCTTCTAGTCTCTTCATAAACAGCTTTCTTACCAACAGTAATTCATCCACATAGCATTTCTTTCCCTGCTATTTAAATTAAACAAAATATCTCAGAGCCATAAGGGTTCTGTTTTAAATTCATTTTTTAACTTTTCTGATAGGTAGAGACATCTCCCCAGATTTATTTTGTTCTGACACAATAAGATTTTGTAATTCAAGGTGATATTGCCTCTGTATGTTCTTTTGCACCTTTGTTACAGGACAATTTTGGGGTGTGGGGCTGGAAGCATCCATTTTTCTTACCAACTCATTCAGGAATGTGATGACAATCCACCATCACTACTAAAATTCTGCTGTTACAATCCCACTTCTCAAGGAGGCAACAAAAGCAGTCGACATAGCGTCTATTTTGTATTATCATAGAGAATAATTTCCTGTATGTTTTGACAAGGCATAAATAAGATGTTATGTCTCATATCAATATTGTGTAATGTGATGACTTATTTCATACCACATGTTTTACTTAATTTTTCCCCTTTGGCAGCATTCCATTTCAAAATATCATTCCTACATATTAAACTAATTCTAGTTAATACAGCATATTCACTGTGAAATTCAGTCAACTCTGTTTCTATTTGCATTAAACATTGTCTGTTCATTATATGCACTCAAGTTTAGTTTTGACATCATCGGCCAGGTGGCTAGTGTTGGAATAGAGAGGATAACCCATAGAAGATGATAAGTCCAAGCACCTTGTATATAGCTCAATTCATTTTTCATTGAACAAATTATATTTTAAGAATATGATATATTTGGAAGCAAAGCTGGAAAAATATGTTCTTAGCTTGCGCCTGAGACAAAGAACATAGCGTCTTTGCAGCCACATGTAATGGAGTGCTGAGAATTTGTGAGATCATTTCTCTGTAAAGAAACAACCCAAAATTTATTTAGCCTAAATATTAGTTTGTTATATTTTGATAAGCTTTAAAAATAATTTTCTTAGCACTTAGCTCATTACTGAGGTATGTAGTTTCATGATTACATTTCAATTATTGTAAGTCTTCATAGAAATAATATTTTTCAAACCAAATAAATAGGAATACATGCACAAGAAACAGAGTATAAATCTAAAAGCACAAGGTTCTGGATTTAATATTTGGTTCAAAAACTAATAAAGTATATGTATATGTTAAAGTAGCCTAATTCTATATATTTAGTAAATTATTTTTAAACACTTTCTAAAAATTTAAGTTTGACAAATTTATGACAGCACGAAAAATTAACTTGACATTTCTGTTCTAATATTTATGTAATTTGATGTTTTCCACAGGTAAACAAATAGCAATGATCTGTATCATTAGAATCTTTAATAATTCTTGAAACTTGTAGTTAAATTTACTTTTAATTTTTTCTGTCATTTTTGTCAAATTTAATTATTTGTCAATTTTTGTTAATTTTTTGTCAATGTGTTTTGATGATATTTCTCCTATCCCCGACTTCTTCCAACCCACTCTCTCTATCTTCGCCTCCCTTTTCCATCAAATCAATTTTTCTTCTTTTTTCCCCAATCTATTCTAGTTTTTATAACCCAGACTTTCTTGGGAACCAAAATGCCCTGGAGTATGTTTGACATACAAGAAGTCATACCATTATGGGAGAAGCCCTTCCTTTTGCAGGGCTATCAAATACCAAGATTTCATACCTACTCCTCACCCACCTCAGTGTTTCTACTTGTGTTGGACATGAGCTGTGATAGCTAATCATGTGAGTGTCCTCCAAACCAAGGTGATTTCATAATACCACCTTTCTACTTTAAGTGGAAACATTGTTTCTTGTAGTAATCAACTACCTTTGTCTGTCTCAACAATCTTTCTATCTTTACTGCTAATAAGATTCCTAAAGCTTATGTGGTAGGAAGTTACAGCGATGTCTCATGTAGGATGAAGGACTTCATAGGTTCCTGTTCTCTTCATGTTGACTGAGATTCTGTGTGTTAATTGCTGCCTACTGGAAGAGTAAGCTTCCCTGATGGGGGTTGAAAGATGGTTTGTCTAAGGGTATAAAAATAAGTCATGAGAAGTCATTGCAATCTGTTTATTTAGCAGAAATAATAGTATTTAGTTATTTTTATGACATGATATTTTTTTGCCATTTGTTCTTAGACTCCTTAACAAGGCCATATGAGCATCCATCTAATGAAATGGGTCTTAGATCCCATCAGAAAATTATTAGTTACATCAATAACCTATATGTCAGAATTGCACTAGTAGTTATAATGTATAAGGCCAGGCATTTCTGTAGCTTGTAGAGTTCACAGCTTGATAAGTTTGATAATAACTCTGGAATCACCTTTCAACTTTGTGACAACTAGCCACTCAGGATGAAGCTTCCAAGTAAGTACTAGCTTGATTTCTCCATGTCCCAATATGTTGTGCCTTCAGCAAAAGGCATTTACTGGAGGGTAACCAATGACCAAGGTCTTGCATTGTTTCAGTTGTCCATGCGATCCCATTGGCCACAGATGAGAAATATTTGCCCTAGTCCTGTTACTGTGTATTTTATTTGTTTACATTTGTTCTACTTTAGCTATTTTCTCAACATTGGAGTGTCCAATATATTTCAGATAAGTTTATTTCCCTTTTCTGTATATCAATGTGCAAATAGATCTTATGAATTCACAAATAACCTAGACATTTATATATTTGCATTCCATGTCCAGCTCTACACAAGCAAGCTGGGCTAATCATCCATTTATACACAAAAGATACTGGATTGTAGAAAAAAAAACAAACAAAACAAAACAAACAAACAAACAAAAAAACCTCCTGAATTACATCAACCTGTATACTTTGTGTTTTCATATCAGAAGGAAGTCAGGGAGGAGTTACATTGAGTAAGAGGTTTTGTCTATATTTTCATAGTTTATGAAAGATTAAATATTCTATCAGGTGGATAGAGATCTGATCTAAGAGCAGACTGGAACAGCTTGATGATGAAATCAATACTTGCAGAAGGACAGATAATCAGGACAGTGGTTATGAAGGATCATCAAGATAGTTTTTCATCATGATGAATAGATCTTCATACAGACATTTGGAATGATAAATTTGAGGGTTTGATATTTTTGAGAAAAGTTAAGCTATGCACATTTTTTGAGCTAAAACAGAAAGGGGGAAGATATAGAGGAATTTTAATGCAGCAACATGGCTGCTCTGGCAAGAGAACATATCCAAAGAGCATCTAGATTTGTTATGATCTGTTGGCAATACAAACGCCTTTAATCTTAGGAGACTGAAGCAAGCAGATCACTTGAGTTCAAGGCCAGACTGGCATATAGCAAGTTTAAGATACAGAAAAGGTAGGGTCCAGGCATGTTGGTACAAACTATTAATCCCAGTATTCTGGAGTCAGGGGCAAGCACATTTCTGAGTTCTAGCTAGTCAGTGGGGAGTCAGTGCAGTGAGTTCAGGGCAGTGGAATGGAGTTTCACAGGGTAAATCTACTCCATCTTCAGAACAGTCTCCATTTTAAATGATAAAAGGCCTCTGAACTTAACCTGCAGTTGAAGCAAAGCTGCACCAAGTTCATTGAAGAATCACATAACTTGACTCTGGCCCATACTCCTGAGTTACTTCCTATTTACTCCCTAGCAGCAGCCAATCAGGATCAGTCCGGTGGTTCCAGATGTATTTTCAGATCCTTTGTGATTGTTCATAGTTTTGCTTGAGAACACCCACCTTTCTGCTTACAATAGTCATTCAATTAGATGCTTGCCAGGCTGGAAACCCTCTTGCTTGCCCTTCTATTTCCTATACAACTTTCTCCCACAGGTGGGTTGGGGCTTCCTGCTGCTTCAGAGATGCTGAGCCCAAGGTCAAGCTTAAATACTGTAGTGTGATTGCATTAGAATCAGCTCTTTAGTGGTCTTTGGGGTTCACAAACACTTCCTTAATGGTCACAACATCTTGATACATTGGAAGGAGCCCCATAGGCCCTAGGGCTACTGACCCAAAGAGTCTTCTTAACAGCCAGTAAGAAATTCCTATCTGTGTCTGGTCAGTTTGTCTATATTGAGCTGTGGTAAATCTATTTATTCTGTATTTCCACATCTGTCAGTTTTTTTGTTTTATGTTCTTTTTTTGTTTTTTTTTTCTTTATGTATATTTCAAATGTTATGCCCTTTATCAATTTGCCACCCTCCCAGAAATACCCTATCACATCCTCTCTCCCCCTGCTTCTATGAAGGTGTTCCTCCACCCACCCACCCACTCCCAACTCCCTGCCCCCTATTCCCCTACACTGGGGCATCTATGGAGTCTTCATAGCACCAAGGACCTCTCCTTCCATTGATGCATGACAAGGCCATTCTCTCCTACATATGCAGATGGAGCCATGTGTACTCCTTTGTTGATGGATTAGTCCCTGGGCATTCTGGAGGGTCTAGTTGATTGATATTGTTGTTCTTCTTATGGGGTTGTAAACCCTGTCAACTCCTTCATTTCCTTCTCTAAAGCTCTATTAGGTACCCTGCACTCAGTTAAATAGTTAGCTGCTAACATCTGCCTCTGTATTTATAAGGTTCTGGCAAGGCCTCTCAGGAAACAGCCATATCAGGCTCCTTTAAGCATGCATGTCTTGGCATCCACAGTAGTGTCTGGGTTTGGTAACTGTATATGGGATTAATCCCCAGGTCGGACAGATTCTGGGTGGCATTTGCTTTAGTCTCTGCTCTACACTTTATCACCATACTTGCTCCTGTGAGTATTTTGTTCTCCTTAGAAGGACTGAAGTACCTACACTTTGGTCTTCCTTCTTCTTGAGGTTCATGTGGTCTGTCAATTGTATCCTGGTTTTGTGGAGCTTTTGAGTTAGTATCTACTGATCAGTGAGTGCATAGCATGTATTTTCTTTTATGATTTGGTTACCTCACTCAGGATGATATTTTCTAATTCCATCCACTTGCCTAAGAATTTCATGAATTCCTCATTTTTAATAGCTGAATAGTACTCCATTGTGTAAATGTACTACATTGTCTGCATCCATTCCTCTGTTGAGGGACATCTTGATTCTTTCCAACTCCTAGCTGTTATAAATATAGCTGCTATAAATGTAGTGGAGCATGTGTCCTTATTACATGTTGGAGCATCTTCTGGGTATATGACCAGGAGTGGTAAAGCTGTATCTTAAGATATTACTATGTCCAATTTGAGAAGAAACCTTAAAAACTGATTTCCAAAGAAGTTGTACCAGCTTGTATTCCCACCAGCAAAGGAGGAATATTCCTCTTTCTATGTATCCTCACCAACATCTGCTCTCACCTAAATTTTTCAACTTAGCCATTCTGACTTGTCTGAAGTGGAATCTCTGGGTTGTTTGGATTAACATTTCCCTGAAGACTAAGAATGTTGAACATTTCTTTAAGTACTTCTCAGCTATTCAATATTCCTCAGATGCAATAATTTGTTTAGCTCTGTACCCAATTTTTTAATGTGGTTATTTGGTTCTATGGAGTCTAACTTCTTGAGTTCTTTGTATATATTGGATATTAGCGCTCTATAGGATTTATGATTGCTAAATATCTTTTCCCAATCTGTTGGTTGCTTTTTTCTGTCTTCTTGACAGAGTCCTTTACCTTACAGAAGCTTTGCAATTTTATGAGTTCCAATTTGTTGATTCTTGAACTTACAGAGCAAGCCATGGCTGTTCTGTTCAGGAAATTTCCCCCTATGCCCATGTTTGAGGTTCTTCCCCACTTTCTCCTCTATAAGTTTTATTGTATCTTGTTTTATGTGGATGTCCTTGATCCACTTGGACTTGAGCATTGTACAAGGATATAAGAATTGGTCAATTTGTATTCTTCTACATGCTGACTACCAGTTTGAACCACCACCATTTGTTAAAAATGCTCTTGTTTTTCCACTGGTTGGTTTTAGCTCCTTTGTCAAAGATCGAGTAATCATATGTGTGTGGGTTCAATTTTGGGTCTTCAATTCTATTCTATTGATCTTCTTACCTGTCTCTGTACTAATACCATGCAGTTTGTTGTTATTGTTGTTGTTGTTTTCTTTGTTCTTTCTTTTTATGTTTTTTTTTGTTTATTTTTATTTTCATTTTTTTAATCAATATTGCTCTGTAATACAGCTTGAGGTCAGGGATGGTAATTCCCCCAGAAGTACTTTTATTATTGAGAATAGTTTTTGCTATCCTGGGTTATTTGTTATTCCAAATTAATTTGCAAATTGCTCTTTCTAACTAGATGAAGAATTGATCTAGAATTTTGATAGAGATTGCAGTGAATCTGTAGATTGCTTTCATCAAGATGGCCACTTTTACTGCATTAATTCTGCCAATCCATGAACATGAGAGATCTTTCCATCTTCTGAGATCTGAAGTTTCTTTCTTCAGAGACTTGAAGTTCATGTCATATAGATTCACTTGCTTGGTTAGAGTTACACCAAGGTATACAATATCATTTGTGGCTGTTGTGAAGGTATCATTTCCCTAATATCTTTCTCAACCTGTTTATCTTTTGAGAAAAGGAAGGTACTGATTTGTTTGAGTTAATTTTATATCCAGTTTCTTTGCTGAAGTTGTTTATCAGCTTAAGTAGCTCTCTGGTGGAATTTTTGCAGTTACTTAAGTATTCTATCATATCATCTACAAATAGTGATATCTTGACTTTTATTCCTTTCCAATTTGTATCCCTTTGACCTCCTTTTGTTGTCTAATTGCCTTAGCTAGAATTTCAAATATTATGTTGAATAGATAGGAAGAGAGTGGGCAGCTTTTCTAGACTCGGACTGTAGTAGAATTGCCTCAAGTTTTTCTCCATTTAGTTTGATGTTGGCTATTGGTTTGCTGTATGCTATTTTTACTATTTTAGATATGGGCCCTGAATTCCTGATCTTTTCAAGACTTTTAACATGAAGGGATGCTGAATTTTGTCAAATTCTTTTTCAGCATCTAATGAAATGACATTTTTTTTCCCCTTTGAGTTTGTTTATGTAGTAGATTACATTGATGGATTTCCATACATTGAGTTATCCCTGCAACCCTGGAATGAGCCTACTTGATCATAGTGAATGATTATTTTAATGTGTTCTTGGGTTTGGTTGGCAAGAATTTTATTGAGTATTTTTGCATCAAAGTTCATAAAGGAGATTGGTCTGAACTTTTCTTTCTTTGTTTGGTCTTTGTGTGCTTTAGGTATAATCACAAGTGTGGCTTCATAAAAGGAATTGGTTAGTGTACCTTTTATTTCTATTTTGGGGAATAGTTTGAAGAGTATTAGTATTAGGTCTTCCTTAAAGATTTGATAGAATTCTCCACTAAACCCATTTGGTCCTGGGCTTTTTGTTTGTTTGCTTTTGTTTGTTTGGGTTGTTGTTGTTGTTGTTTGTTTGTTTGTTTGTTTGGTTTGGTTTGGTTTGGTTTTTGGTTTTTGTTGGACGAATATTAATACTGCTTCTATTTCTTTAGGTGTTATGGTACTGTTCAGATGGTTTATCTGATCCGGTTTTAACTTTGGCACCTTGTATGTGCATAGAAAATCGTCCGTTTCATGAAGTTTCCAGTTTAGTTGAATATAAACTTTTGTTGTAGGATCTGACAATTTTTTTCTGTTCTTATGTGTCCCTTTTCATTTCTGATCTTTTTTTTTTTTTGAGTTTTTGAGTTTTGAGAGTGTTATTTATTTAACATTCATGGTTTTATACAACATTTGTTTAAATTATTTTTTTTTTACTACTTTTATTAGATATTTTCTTCATTTACATTTCAAGTGTTATCCAGCTAGTTCCCTATATCCTCCCCCCTCCCTGCCCTGCTCCCCTACCCACCCACTCCCACCCCTTGGCCCCTGCGTTCCCCTTTATTGGGGCATATAAAGTCTGCATAACCAAGGGGCCTCTCTTCCCACTGATGGCCAACTAGGCCATCCTCTTTTATATATGCAGCTAGAGACGTGAGCCCAGGGGGTACTAGTTAATTCATGGTTATTCTTCCACCTATAGGGTTGAAGCCCCCTTAAGCAACTTGGGTACTTTCTCTAGCTGCTTCTTCCTTGGGAACCCTGTGTTCCATCTAGTAGCTGACCATGAGCTTCCACCTCCATGTTTGCCAGGCATTGGTATATTTTCCCCTGAGACCTCTATATCCGGGCCCTTTCAGCACCATCTTGCTGGCATATGCTATAGTGTCTATGTTTGGTGACTGATTGTGGGATGGATCCCTGGCAGCTGCAGTCGTTGGGTCNATACCTAAACCACATAAAGACACAACAAAGATAGAGAACTTCAGACCAATTTCCCTTATGAATATCGACGCAAAAATACTCAACAAAATTCTCGCCAACCGAATCCAAGAACACATCAAAACGATCATCCATCATGACCAAGTGGGCTTCATCCCAGGAATGCAGGGATGGTTCAATATAGGGAAATCCATCAACGTAATACACTATATAAACAAACTCAAAGATTTCTGATCTTAATAATTTGGATACTGTCCCTGTGCCCTCTGGCTAGTCTGCCTAAGGATTTATCCATATTTTTGATTTTCTCAAAGAACCAGATTCTGGTTTTGTTGATTCTTTGTACAGTTATTTTTGTTTCTACATGGTTGATTTCAGCCATGAGTTTGATTATGTCCTACCATCTACTCCTCTTGGATGTATTTGCTTCTTTTTGTTTTAGAGCTTTCAGGTGTGCTGTCAAGCTGCTAGTGTAAGTGCTCTCCAGTTTCTTTTTGGAGGCCCATGGAACTCTGAGTTTTCCTCTTACCACTGCTTTCATTGTGCCCCATACGTTTTGGTATGATGTGTCTTTATTTTCATTAAATTATTAAAAGTCTTTATTTTCTTTAATTCTTACTTGACCAAGTTATTCAATAGAGAATTTATTTTTTTTCAGATTCCATGTGTATGTCTGTTTTCTGGTTTTTTTTTTTTTTTTTTTTTTTTTTTTTTTTTTTTTTTTTTTTTTTTTTTTTTTTTTTTTTTTTTTTTTTTTTTTTTTTTTTTTTTTTTTTTTTTTTTTTGAATTTCATATCAGCCTTAGGCAATGGTGATTTGATAGGATGCATGGGATTATTTCAAACTTCTTGTATCTGTTGAGGCCTATTTTCTGGCCAATTATATGGTCAGTTTTGGAGACTGTGCCATGAGTAGCTGAGAAGAAAGTATATTCTTATGCTTTAGGATGTAATGTATAAATATCTGTTAGATCCATTTGGTTCATAACTTCTAAGAGTTTCACTGTGTCTCTGTTTAGTTTTTATTTCCATGATCTGTCCATTCCTGAGAGTAGGATATTAGTGTCTCAGTATTATTTTGTGGGGTATGATATGCGCTTTGTGCTTTAGTAATATTTCTTTTATGAATATGGGTGCCTTTTCATTTGAAGCATAGATGTTCAAAATTGAGAGTTTATCTTGGTAGATTTTTTTTTTTTTGACAAGTATGAAGTGTCCTTCACTCAGAGTGGGTTCCTTTGCACTCAACATTTGGAGAAGTGCAGGCTTAGGGAGCCACAATGCCCAATGTCTGGTTATTTTGCTTTTCTCCTGAGATTCTTCTATCTGTGTATCTTTGTGTTTTTACTGAGATCTGTTATCTGTTTGTTTGTTTGTTTGTTTGTTTGTTTCTCCCCTCCCCCCTTAGGCTGAGGTGACTCTGATTTATGTTAAATGGCACAGGCTCCTTCAACTCCATTGGAATTGAAGGAGCCTGTGCCATATTAACATAATATGATCTTGAACCACTTTAAGAATATTCAGACGAAGGGACAGAAATTTTCTGTCACTATTAGGAAAGATAAACTAACCCCATTTTATTTCAATGAAGAGTCTAGTGTGATTGCATTGGACTCAGCTCCTTAGTAGTCCTTTAGGGTTCACAAACACTTCATGAACAGGAACAACAAGTTCTTTTATGAGTTCTTGCATGAATGATAAATTAATCATTTATCAGTTATTATTTTTAAAATGATCAAAACTATCTCTACAATGTCTCTTTTGGAGTCACAGACATCTATATATATAGATATATAGATATAGATAGATAGATAGATAGAAATATAGATAGATAGATAGATAGATAGATAGATAGATAGATAGATAGATAGATTCTTTTAGGGGATTTGTGGTAGAACTATTAGCCACATTAAGTAAAGGAAAACTATATATCACAGTGAAAGAAATTCTTCATTAAACTGTGTGCTTGTTTGTGTTTGAGACTCTTTCCATGTAGCTGGAGTTGTGCTGGAAAATGTCCAATACAGAAGAAAGGCCTCATATTCACAGAGACCATTTTCCTGTGTCTCCTGAGTGATGAGATTAATACCACGTTAATAGATTTGAAGGGGTTTCATATTTAATGTTTATAAAAGGTGTTTATAATGCCTTCAAGCACATTTTTCAATTTCTAAATATGCTTTCTCATAATCACACTCAAACTTAACCTATTAGAAGTGTTTTAGATGTTATAAATTGTTTGGTAAATATTTTGAATAGAATTGGTAAATATTGTTTGAGTAATATCCTTCCTGCCTGTCTGTTTTATGCTTGCAAATGGAAACATGTTTGTATGTCTGTTGCACTGTTGTATTCTATATTGTAATTCCCTTTTGATTCTGTGTATTATTTTCCAACCCTCTATATTTTATTGGCAATAAAAATTAAATAACAGTGACAGGCTCTCTAAGTTAAGCTTCAGTAACTGTTATTGATAAACTAATATTAAAATATTAATTTATTATTTTTCATTTAAATAGGATTTTATAGGGCTGATATTTACATATAAAATAGTTTATCATTTCTAAAGAAAAGTAAATAAACACAAAGAATACATAATAAAAATAAAATAGAAATGCAGCATTTAGAAGTATTTGAAGAGAAATTATTAAATCGTCACAGGTTGGCAAAGCAATAGTTATTATATGAAATTGAATTATATCACTGTGTGTGAATTTTGTGTAAGTTGTTAGCATCCATGATATATCAGGAATCCAAACTGACAAAGAATTTGCTCTCATGCTGTTTCTATTCTAGCAGTCAATAAGGAATATTAGAACTTTTACTATATTACAATATAAGTATAATAAAAGTACTAGAGAAATCATAAAGATCATTGCAATTAAAAGATGCATATGAATATATACCATAATGAAAAATATATAAGGAAAGGGGGAAAGTTGCCACTCTTAGACTACTAGTAAAAAAATTCAACAAAGTGTTGGTGTGAGCACTATGAGAAAGGAGTTTCTGAAATGACTAGATTTTACTAGACAGAAAAAGGGCAAGATTGTTTTCATATAAAATGAAGAATGATATCAAACTGAATGAGACTTTCTTTTGGATTAGAGGACTACAAGGACTAACTACTGAAGTGCTCAGACTTAAAAACAGTACCCATAAAGGGCAACTAGGGGGCAGCTGTTAAGTAAATGAAGATGTGTAATATTTCATACCAACAAGAGGAAGGGATCTGATTGAACTCACCAAGCATTGACTGTCCTCAAATTTCGTTGATCCTTTAGAGGTACAGTAACAATTTAGGATTATCCTATACTCAAATTTGGTCTACTTTCATCAGCTTTAGTTAATAGTAACATATAATGAGATTAAATGTCACCAGAGACTTTGGTATTCTCTGGAAAATACGATCATATTTTAAAGAGATAAATAAACAATCCAGGATTTAATAAAGTCTCATCCACAATGGCTACCAAGAATCAAAATAGTTTCCAGTTATCATCTTGAATCATAAATGTTTCCCATAATCAAGAAGAGCATCATTAATAAAAACAGTCATACATATGATAAATACGTATAAATTCTCAGCAGCATTTTTTAAAATAGTCCTCTGAAAAATGCTCAGTAATATAAATTATAGCATTGGTATTATTATGCTAACATATGTATAGTTTTAGCAATCTAGCAATATTTATAGAGATCTTCTAAAAAGAAGAATGAAATTATATTTCCAGAAAATATAGTATGTAAGTAAATTATTATGTATTTGGTTTGATACTACATACACATAGACATGGATCATTAAATTGAAATTTAGATTAAATGATGTAATCAAATATTAAAAACAAAGTTAGATGACCAAAAGACAAAAATAGAAATTAATATCAATGGCTTGTAGGTCAGTATTGAGTTCTTTCACATATTACAGTAAGAGTTTCATATAGAGATAAGAAAATTAATGGAAAAGAAAAAATAATTATTGAAAAATTATTATCTGTTTTATATGACAAGAATAGTCTATAACCTTGACATTAAAAATATTGAAGTTTGTTTTAGAAAGGCAACATAAAGAGACTAAGAAAACATGTCAAACACAAGGAGAAAATAAATCGTACCTTTTATATGTAGAGTATATATTATTAGTTGCTCACAGGGTATCTGAAACTGTGGCAAAATCTAAATATAGTATTTAATAATATATTAAAATATCCACAATGAGAGATTAATGATAATGTTTCCATGCAACTTAGCTATCTTAGAACTTGATTTTTTTTTTTTTTTCTAATGAAATTGAGAACTTTCACTTTAAACTTACAGAAGTCAGGGACAGATACTCTTGGCAGGTTGAAATGGCCTAAGTCACTTCTAAAGGTTCTAAAGCATGCTGAAACCAATAAGAGTATTTAATTCAGAAGAACACAATAACAATAAAGATGAATTGCAAACGATGCTGTCTACTAAGGGACTAATATTGGGAATAATATTTTTATATCATAGATATTAAGGAACACAATTATCCATCACATTGCTATATGGAATAGAATGTAATAGATTTCAAAAAGCTCTCCACAATAATTTAAAACTGACAAATTGTTCTAATTTGGATTTTGTTCACAGAAGGTGAAAAGGGTCCATCTTGGTGGGGAATCTTGTCAGAATTGTTGTAGCTTGAGGAAGTTGGGAGTTCAGATCTTTAACAAAAATTAGGAAATAGGGTAAATATTTCATTTTGCAAAGCTTCCTCCAAAGTGATATATGTTTTCCAATAAGACCCAACCTTATAAATTTCTCCAGCATGTGCTATGTACTTAAGTCTATGTCATCAAATACAAGAGTGTAGAGAGAAATTTCTTATTTGAATCACCACATGCATGCATACATGCATACACACACTCATACATACATACATATATACATACATACATACATGTACTTGTACAGACAGCTATTTGCTAGAATATATAGAATATTAGTTCTAAATTCCCTATAATTAATAATATATGCTGATTTTCACGTTCCATATGCAAAGTTGGTCATATAACTGAGGCACATAATCACAAAGAATGTTTGTGCTATATAAATCGTTGTTATGCTCTATTATTTCAGATTAGTAAAATAAATATTCTCTCCCTTTGTTTTCTACATGTGGATTTTAAAAACATTTTGTATTAAAAAGTAATTTAACCCACAAATGTTGAACACATGCTTAATAGCAGTTGGAGGGTAGATGGGGATTGTAGTGGAGATAACATATGGAATGTAAAATATAAATTAATAAAAAAGAAAAAGGAGAAGAAGGAGACGGAGGAGGATGAGGAGGAGGAGAATAAAATCTTGAGTTTAAAAAAATTAAAAAGAAAAAAACTGTTAAATAAATAATTTAAAAGAAAAACTTTCCAAGTTTACAATCTAATATTATACAAAAGAACATATATTTGAATTTTGTACACAACAGCATTATTATTCCACATTTTGGACACAAACCAAACAATATTTCTATATTGGAATATAATGTATAGATAATTCTTCCTGAGAGTAAAGTTTCCAATAACTTTTAGTTTGAATTAATTGTTAATTTATATCATAGAATGATATAAAATACCATGGTTTTCTATATAGTAAAGATTATACAAAAGAATGAGTAAATCCTTACTGAAGACTGTTTATATGCACTAAGAAGACTCTGTTCTGTCTTCTGAACAGAACACTTTTAGCAGGGCACTATTATCATCTATAAATGGTACACCATGACACTGAAAACCTTTGTGTGGCAAATGATAACATCATTTGGACGAAGCACATCTTGTATAGGAGAAGAACTCAAGAAACTAGATATCATATAAGTAAATAGACCAATCCAACTGGTGTATATATCTAATTAGATAATTTTTCAAAAATGTGAAATGCAAATGTTTGAACAATACTTAAAGAATTGTTAATCACCCTTACCCATCAGATAAATGCAAGTCTGAACAACTTTGACATTTCATTCTACACATGTTAGAATAGCTAAGTTCAATTTAGAAAGAGAGAGAGAGAGAGAGAGAGAGAGAGAGAGAGAGAGAGAGAGAGAGAGATGGTTCATGCAGGCAAGGAGGCAAAGCAATGATAACCCTCATCCACTGGTAGCAGAAGGGCAACCTTGTAAAATTTCTATGGAATACAATGAGACTGTTCCTCAGGAAGGACACATTCAATCTACCTCAAGATCCAGACTTAGAAAGACAGACACTGTATGTACACATTTACATGTGGTATAGTGTTTTGGATAAGAATGAGCCCCGGAGGCTTATATTTCTAAAGTCTTAGTCACCGGTGAATGAGACTACTGGTTAGAAGAATTAGGAGGTGTGGCTGGCCTTTTGAGTAGTGCTATGTCAATGGACATGTGCTTTGAGGTTTCAAAAGTCCACGTCAAATGGAATTTTGTCCTTTGTGTACCAGGATTGATCTCTCAGCTAAACTTTTAGCACCCTGTCTTCTTTCCCGAGTGGCATGTTGTTATTATACCATTACATGCTCATAATAAGTCTCTGAAAGAGCAACCAACTTATCAATTAAATGATTTCACGAATAAGGTTTGACTTTTTCATGGTGTCTTTGTCCAGAAATAGAATAACTTAGACATGTGGCTATTACGTCAGTCAAAGATAACCGAACTACAATCCATTGTGGTTAGGTGTACAGTAAGGGATGGAAGGATGAATTGATGAATATCTCTAGGAAAAGGGAACTGAATTATTCTTAAAAATTGATAGCAGTTTCTGGAATGAGAGGATCAAGGGAGGAAGAAGAGTGAGGTGAGAGTAATATAGGAACATAAAGCTAAGATTAAGGGTCATTTTGTGTGATCAAATACAGGTTTCCTAAGTTATATAAGTTATATACATATATGAAGTCCACATAAATGAGATTAGATTAGTTTCAAAATAAAACTTTGATTGACTTAACCAGTTCACTTTTTATTACCAAATACATTTTAATATTGTTTTGAATATATTTATTAAGTATATTTTAATATTTATTATTTTATTTTTATATTGTTTTATTCTCTTTCTATTTACCCTATTGGTCCTAGACTTACCTTCTTGATCAGGGTTCTCCTTTTTTCGATCTCTCTTTGATTTTGATTTAACTTTGATTCAAGTTAAAAATTCTTCTCTTTAAATGAAAATTTGTAACTCTTTTGAGTTGTGGAAATCGACTTTACAACCTATTAATATTGGTTTAAGTATTATTTGTATATACCCAAATCTATAATCAAAAGGTGGGCTTCCTTGAAGATATGGTTGGAAACCTTTTCAAAATAAAACTTTGATTGATTTAACCATTTCAATTTTTATTACCAAATACATTTTAGTATTGTTTTGAATATATTTATTAAGTATATTCTAATGTTTATTATTTTATTTTTATATTGTTCTCTTCTCTTTTTATTTACCCTAAAGGGTTTTTGGTATATTTTATAAATTTCCAGATTAGTGTTTTTATGGCTTTCCTGAGTATAGGATTGGGATTTTCTTTTGCATTCTATCCTTTTGGGATCTTTTTCTTCTATTTGTTTGTATCATCCAATGAAGATGTGTTAGGTGTTTTTTGTTTTGTTTTTGTTGTTGTTGTTTATTCTTTTTTTTCCTTTTTTATTTATTATTAGAGAATTTCTTCATTTACATTTTAAGTATTATCCCAAAAGACCCCTATACCCTCCCCCGCTCTGCTCCCCTACCCTCCCACTCCTACTACTTGGCCCTGGCATTCCCCTGTACTGGGGCATATAAACATTGCTAGACCAAGGGCCTTTTTCCCGAATAATCTTATTATAATTTTTTTTAATTATCCCCTGTGAGCATGTTTGTTTTCCAGTGATTGACAGAAAGTGTGTGGGTCTATATAGTAGTAGACATGTGGATGCAATGGGAAGAGTGGAGACAGTAAATAAATACCTTAGTCTACTTACATATGTGATAAATAAAGGCTATTTTCAATAAAATGAAAAAGATAAAGTAATAATATACAATTCACTTATCTGTATATAACAATAATTATTAAAGAAATGGTGGCAGTGAATCTGAAGTGACCTAAGGGGGCAGCCTATGGTATAAGAGGAGTGAGAGACAGAAAGAAAGGAAAGTAGTTACATTTTAATTAAATAAATAGCATTAAGATTTTATTTTTTATTTTTTATTAGATATTTTCTTCATTTACATTTCAAATGCTACCCCCAAAATCCCCTATACCCTCCCCTGCATTGCCAAAAATTCTTCAGTTTAAATAAAGATTTGTAAATATTGTCACTTGTTGAAATCTTCCTTGCTGAAGATATTATTAGTTTAAATATTAACAGGTATTTACCAAAATCTATATTTAAGAACTGAATTTCACTAAAGATGTGGTAGGAAAACATTTCAAAATAAACTTTTGGGTCTGGTGAGATGGCTCAGCGGATAAGAGCACCCGACTGCTCTTCCGAAGGTGATGAGTTCGAATCCCAGCAACCACATGGTGGCTCACAACCATCCGTAACAAGATCTGGCTCTATCTTCTGGCGTGTCTGAAGACAGCTACAGTGTACTTACATATAATAAATAAAATAAATCTTAAAAAAAAAATAAAACTTTTATTGACCTAATCATTTCACTTTTTATTACCAGAAACATTTTAATATTGCTTTGAATATCTTTATTAATTTTTATAAAAATACATTTATGGAGATCATTTTCTGGGGCAGAATACTTGAACATCCATCATCTTCTGTTACTGAACAGATGAAAACTGACAAGCATAGTTCATATTGACAGAAAACTGCTACTTGGATGTCCATTTTTTTGAGAAGGTATTTAATATTATACTGTTTACCCTGTTGTCATTGAAGACCTAAATATGCCTGATAATTTGACAACACTTAGTGTCTGTATTATGTCACGTACTAATTACTCCACATTGAAAGTAACATGAGTGACACTAATCCCTTTTGAAACATTCTCAATACCACAACCTTCATTTGTTTTCTAGTGTCTTCATATATTGTAAATATTTCTTTTCTTCCCACTGATAATATGGTAGAAAACAATTGTAATTTGTGTTATATGCTAGAAATTGCATTTTAAACTTCTTGTTTGATTTTTTCAAACATCTGAATAATTCATGATTTCTAATCTTGCTGAATGTAACCTTGCATTTCCTTGGGTATTTTAGATTCCCTAATCATTACTAACATTCAAAAATAATAGTTTAGAATAATACCTTTATAAATGCTATTTAATTAACATTCTATCAAGTGGTCAACTAGTTTGAATATAACATTTTAATTATAAAACATATGTATATATTGCTGTTGAATCAATAAGAATATTGTAAGACAAACTGAATAATTTAATCATATAAATCTAATGCCAGTGAAGATATATAATTTGTGCAAAAGAGTTCAGAAGTATTAATATGTTTATCACTTCCAAATCACTGATATGTATAGATTTATGAAAAAGAAAATAGGAGGATTTGAGATTGTCTTTATTTCAATGTTTAAAATCTTGTGCATTCTGTCATACAGATAAAAATGCTGCCTGTCGTGTGTTGACTTCCTACAACTCTCAGTAATTCACAGTCTTTATCATTTATTATCACCAATAACATTTTTGCTGATTATCAAAAATACCATTCATATTTTTATTGAATTGGAGGCTTATATTTTTAGTTGAATGATTGGTTTGCAATTAATTTCTTTCCCAATTACAATTAAGTAATTCTAATTTTCTATTGCTAGCCAACATATTTTATTATATTCAATATCCATTATAATTACCTTGAATATATAACCATAAAATAAATACATCTGTTGGTAACTGTGGTGGTTTAATTGACAATGGCTTCCATAGGCTCATATATTTGAATTTTTGGTCCACAGTTCATGAAACTATTTAGGAAGGATTTGGTAGTTTGCCACTTTGAACCTCTGGGCATGGGCTTTGCAGGTCCAATCTGTCCCTTCGTGTGTCTCTCTGTTTCTGTACTTCTATCTCTTATTTTTCTTTGTCTCTCTCTCTGTCTCTGTCTCTTGTATATCTAGCAGGTTTCTATTTATCTGTCTGTCTGTCTTTCTGTCTGTTTGTCTGTCTGTCCGTGTATCTGTCCTTCCACCTCTCTAGCAGGATATAATCACTTAGTTACTCCTTCATTCCCCCTGTAGAATTCCTGTTTACTTCCCACCATGGTGATCATGAACCCAACTACTAACATGACTAACAATGTAAGTAGGGCCCCTATTAAATGGTTCCTCTTATAAGTTTCCCTGGCAACTTCTAATTGTCCCTTCATAGCAATAGAAAAGTAACTAACAGAGTAGTATCAATAATTTTGTAAAACAAAGTTGCCTAAATATAAAGACAGTTTTGAATTGTATGTCTCTACAGAATAACTGATTCTCCTGTATATGACTTTGTTAACCATTTTGCTTTTAGTCATGTTGGAATTTTTCTTACTTTATTTTGTGTCATATACATGTGTATAATTATATATTGAATAATATAACATTGAAGCATGATAGAAAGCAAAGAAGGAGCATTATGACAAGAATATTTCTGGTGTATTCAGTAACACACAGAAGCTAATATACAAGAAACAAAATTAATGATAGAAAAAGAAAATATAAATAAAGGTATTATATAAACCAAGTTCATTGGAAATTTCTAGCTCATTTTCAAAACCTCAAGCTTTATTGTTTAAAAAATTATAGAACACTAAAGTGATGGCATTTCAGCTGAGTGCTAGATAGCTGTATTCACAAGCAAAATATTGTTTTAACTATGAACACCTCACTAAGAATGAATGCACCAACATCATGATATTAATTTGGTATCATGACTGTTACATATCAAAAACACAGTCCTTCTTGGGATCTAAGATTTAGAAAACCAACTGTATTATTCCACTCTTGTTCTGCAAGCAGTTTTTAAGTTACATAAGTGATCCCTAACTAAAAGACTTAGACATGTGATATTTTGTATTATTTTAAATTGTATTTATTTAAATTCCAGTCTTTGCCCCCTCCCCTCAGTCCTCCTCCCACGGTTCCTCATGGGAGGAACCAAGTATGGTCCTAGTTGTTGGCTCAGTCTCTGGAAGCTCCCTCGGGTCTGGGTTAGTTGGGGATGCTGGTCTTCCTATGGGGTGGCTTTCCCATTCAACTTCTTCAATCCTTCCCCTAGGTCAACCATAGGGTTCATGGTTGGGTGCATCTGTTCTGTCTCAGTCAGTTGCTGGTAGGGCCTCTCAGATCTTAGCCATGCCTCTCCTGCACTGTTGTCCCTGCTTCTTTATACAGGGATAATTCTGGCTTAAAAATTAGAGACAAAGTTAAGAGACAGTTACAAAGACAAAGTTCAGAGCAGAGGCTGAAGAAATAATCATCGAGAAACTGCCCCACTTGGGGATCCATCCCCTAAACAACTACCAAACCCAGACACTTGCAGATACAAACAATAGTTTCCTGACAGGAGTCTGACATATCTGTCTCCTAAGAGGCTCTGCCAGTGGCTCCTATCTTGCCCCATACCTGATCCTGTCCTCCTGTTCCTCTCCCCCTCCACTTCCTGCCTAGTTTCCTCCCTTCCTCTGTCTCCCATGAGTATGTAATTCCCCTTTTAAGTGGGATTCAGTTTTCCACATTTGGGCCTTCCTTTTTGTTCAGCTTCCTATGGTCTGTTAGTTGTATCATGGGTATTCTGAACTTTTTGGCTTCTATACACTTAGCAATGAGTACATAGCATACATGTCCTTTTGAATATGGGTTATTTCAAAAGGGTAATATTTAGTATTCCATTGTGTAATGAACCACATTTTCTTTCCTTTTTAAAGATTAATTTATATATTTTATGTATGTGAATACACTGTCACAGTCTTCAGACACACCAGAAGCAGTCATTGGATTCCTTAACAGATGGTTTTGAGTTACCACGTCATTGCTAGGAATTGAACTCAGGATCTTTGGAAGAGAGCCATCAGTGCTCCTAATCACTAAGCCATCTTTCTATCCCTGAATCACATTTTCTGCATCCATTCTTTGGTTGAAGGAGAGCTAGTTTGTTTCCAGCTTCTGGTTATTGTAAATAAGTCTGCTGTGAACATAATGGAACATATGTCCTTGTGATATGGTGGAGCAGCTATTGGGTATATATTTTTTTTCAAAATATTTCATTTAGTTATTTCAATTTGTTTATTTGAAAATTTATATTGCTCATTTAATCTTTTTATACCTCTACATTTTTTCTTCCAGTAATAGTCACACTATTCACTCTGCCTTATGTAGGTTTAAAAATGTAAATACTTTTTTTTTTTAATAAAACAATGCTTACATTATTTGAAACTGCTCCAGGTAAACAAGTTTTATATGACATTAATTGTGGATATAAATAGAACTCCCACTTTGGCAGTTTGTTGCTGTAATTTTGTAGACTTAATGCCTGCGTTTATTTTCTTTATCATTATTTTCATGATCTAATTCAATTAACCTATCTCTCTTCCTCTTCTACTAATCAAGAACTAAGTGCTGATCTTACTTATGTCTTATCAAACTCACCACTGTCACTAAATCAAAAATGAACATCAAGTTATAGTCAAACTAAAGAAATTCCATCCGTCTACATGTTTTCTGTTTTTCATGATATTTGTATTTCATAGAACAGGAGTGCTTATTGAACAGTGGGTAAGCTCTGGAAATATCACACATGTAATTTCTTGATTCCTGCTGTTAAAAACCACAGGTTTGGTTGTATCTTATAGAATATTACTTTGATAAAATATTTTAATCTTCAAGTGACTATTGAAAATTTTGTGCCATTAAATGTTTTGGTAAAATGATTTGCCATACAGGGTTTCTATCCAAGAACTTCATTTTGAAAAGACCCAATTTAACAATATGTCTACATACCCAGAAAGCAGAAAGTACCAGAAAACAAGAATGCTCCCAGTTTTTCATCCTGGGTAAAGTATTATGCAGGAGGTAGCTTTTCTCCAACGTGATGGGATTTGGATTTTTACATTTCACTTAGAAAATTACATTTTCAGAAGCATAGAAATGGTGGGCACATCTACTATAAAATGCTGCTAATTTACTCATGTGATGAATTAGTGTCTCTAAAGAAAAGCAAGATTTATATCTTCATTCATGACTCCAGAATAAATGTTCATAGCCTCAGTGCTGAAAGTCAATTGAGAATAGCAGGACATCAGTCTATTAGAACTAAACCCATTTTATGGGACACTCAATATTTTGTCATTGTAGCTATTCATCATTACAAGTATAAAGATTCTTTTAGAGAAAGTTCTCTAAGACTACCATTAATAGTCACATGAGAATCTCTGTTTTATATTATTGATCAGGGTTTTCCCAGTGATTCCCAAAATATTAGAGGTTATTATTATTACCTTTAATTTCCCTTTAGTGGGGATTCCCTAGTCCCTATTGATGAAGACACCATTCAAATATGGCATAGAGCCCAGAAGTTCCTGAGCTTAAATTAACATGAAAGCCTTCTCCTCGAGATCTAGATTTAATTGTACACAAAGCCATCATGTAAGCTTTCAAAACAAAGAAAGCAATGAACAGCCCGAATCAACTATGATGCTGATGAACCACAACAGTAATCATCAAGGCAGTGTCATTCTAATAGCACAGTAGTGGCAACAATACCTTGATGGTAAACTCTAACTTTTTAATTGGATTTATGATCTACTGAAGAAAAGAGATATTATTCCTGATGCTACCAAGGGCAAATTACATTAGGCATTTTGGAGTAGATCTTGTAACTACCAATTTAGAAAGGCAGCATAATTCCTAACTACATCCTAAATAGTTGTCCTTGTATATACTGATACTTATAGCTCTCATTTCCCCCATTAAGAAAATACTTTTACAACATATGGAAATTATTACAGGAAGCCACAGTCAAATGGAGAGTGGTAAAGCCCGATATGAACTGATGTATGTAACACACAACTGTACCTGTAGCTTGGAGATCATTGCAGAAGAGAATACAGAAACATCATAAGAGCCAGAAAAATAGTTAATTTGATTTGAGACTGTGACTTAAGTTGTATCCATAAAGTCTTACCAATAGGACTGTCTAAACAGGAGGAGAATAATCATGACTCCAATAGATATATTAAAATTGATGGGTGTTGAGAAACTCAAGAGACCTCAGCTTTAAACACTGCGAATGAAAAATACTAAAAGGTTAGCAATAGAGTCAAACCTAGAAAAAAAAATCACCTGGTTTTTCAAAACAAAAATATCATCCCCAGAAACATACACATGCAAGTAACACTCAATAAAATGTAAAGAGTCTATTTAAGAAAATATATTTCTAACTATGTGTATCATGCATGTCCCCAGTGGCAGAAACTGCATTCCTATTGCTAGACACCTTTTACTTCAGACACAGGTCTCGGAAGCTTCTGTGTTGCAACTCTGTTGACAAAGGGCCATGTAATATAGAGGCAGTTATCTTGACAAACCTTACTGAAGATTTTCATGGTTTAATGCATTCTTTCTGCTTATTTACTTTGCTGCTCTCCCCTTATAATTTAATGTATTTTGATAGATTGACTTTTTAAACTATTATCTATTTTTATCTGTGGGCCAATTATCCTCCATTATTGTGAAATGCCAATAAGAAATAAGTTTTAAGATCTACTCTGAAGATAGGAAATACATTAAGCCAATATCTTCTTCAAAAGAAAACCATTAAGGCAACGTGACAAACATACTGGCTAGCACACCAGAGCTTGAATGGAAAAGGATCCAAGGAAATATAGCAGTGTTTGTTCAATTTCAAATTAAATAATCAGTTTAATGTATATTTGAAGGTGATCAAAGGGAAGAAGTATGTGTTTTCCAGTAAAATGTTTATTATCTGAAGTGTGCAGTTGATTCCATATTCGTATGGATGGTACTGATGAATAGAATAGCTAATGTGAGACAATACTTCACAGTAATACATAGAAAATCCATTAGAGATGCGGTTAATCGTTTGGTAAAATATTGGTCAATGCTTCTTTTTTAAAATCTACTTTTCCTGGCTTAAAATAAAACACAGAAAACTTGCTTCTATCGTACAGAATTATTTAATTTCTTTTAAATGATTTATTTACTTACTTTTGTTTCGAAAATGAGGAACTTCATAATCAGTTCCTTTTCTTAACCCAACAAGCTCAGAGAAGAGGGAACCTTTACTAACCTAGAATTTAACTATACTACTCATTTTAAAGAAAAAAAAAAGTTATTCCAGGTACATTTTATATTTTTCACTTAAAATAATGATAGGAGCAGAACACAATCTATTTTCTTTTTAAGGTTTATAAGTCCACTCACATGGTTATTCTAGAAGTTTCATTTGGTCAGTCTTTGCCTTAGTATAAAGTAATGCTCCTGAAAATCCTATCTTTGATGAAACTCTAATTCAAAGGAATTTGCATTCAAACCCATTTTCAAACCAGGGTAGGAAAAGTGATTGGCTAATAAAACACTCATTAGTCAAAGATGCAGTCACCTACTCCCTCTGTCTGATCTTTAAATTATGCTACACCTATCAATGTTTATATCTAGAATGACTAACAATCTAACACTGAGAAAGAGTGACTATAAAAACTGAAGATTCAGAAAATTATCAACCAACACACAAAATTCCAGCAGGCTGCCCTCTATTTCCCCCTTTCTCCTCAGGCTTCATTCCCTATATATATAGCTGACAGCCACAGTTTTTCATCCAGTCTAAATAGAAAATGGAAACGACAATTGGACATTTGCATATAAAATTTCAGTTTTATTTTTTTTTTGTTTCCATTTTCCCTACATTTAAATATGAGGAGCTTTTCTAAATCTATTTCAATTCTTGGTTGTTTTTAAAATACAGAAAATTATACACTGTTTAATACTTGAATATGTGTCGGGTTTGGGGTACATAATCATTCCCAAATAATAAGGCCTCTGTATATATAAAAAAGGCTATATCCCTACTAATCAATGATCATTGCCTTATCTTGCAAGGGTTATTAAATCTAAGGTCAAGTGAGTTATTGAATTTAGTTATTTTAGCTTTTAGAAGATAAAACCTCTCTAGGATTGGATTTTTTTTTACAAGTATTTTAATAAGGGTTCTCAAATACTTCAACCTCCTCCTAGCCTAATGTCCAAAGGTAGGGGAGAAAAATGAGTAATAGGACAATGGAGAAATAGACCTGGCAAAAAGTAGTTCTCTGGGGTAAATCCAGTCCCTACTGTCAGGATATCAGCTGTCCAGTTTGGTTGTGTCAGGATAGCAACAGTCAAGTTCAAAAAGTGTCACTAAACGTGTAACAGCAGTGGCAGACCTATCCAGCAGAAACTACCAGGCTACTCACTGATGAATCTGTACTAGTTAGTAGAATCTACCAGACTAACAATATGTTAATCCAGACGCTTTCAATGCAGTGAAGATCAGCAAAATGTGAGACCAAGGAAATGTTGCAGACTAGTCATGCAAGGGCCATGTCACTGTCTTTTGAGTCATACTTACACTCTCTCAATGATCACATCTCCTTTTGTTCCTTAAAAAAAAAAAACCTCACATGAGGCTAAATTTCATGGCACAACCAGAAATTGCCAATGCAAATCTCAAAATTTTGATTTGCAGTTCCCTAAAGACTAATAATGTTGAACACTTTTTAATTGTTTCTTAGCCATTTGAGAATCCTCTATTGAGAATTATCTGTTTAGATTTGTACCCCATTTTTGAATTTTTTTAAAAATTATTTTATTGAACATTTTATTTATTTGCATTCCAAATCTTATCGCTTTTCCTGGTTTCCTCTCTGGAAGCACCCTATCCCATCCTCCCTCCCCCTAATTCTATGATGGTGCTCATCTACTCATCTACCCACTCCTGCTTCCCCACCCTGGCATTTCTCTACACTGGGGCATTGAACCAACACAGGACCAAGAGCGTTTCCTCCCACTGATGCCTGACAAGGCCATCCTCTGCTACATATGCAGCTGGAGCCATGGGTCCCTCCATGTGTACTCTTTGGTTAGTGGTTTAGTCCCTGAGAGCTCTGGAGGGTTTGGTTGGTTGATTTTGTTGTCCTTCCTATGTGTTACTAACCTCTTCATCTCCTTCAGTACTTTCTCTAACTCCAATGATTTGATTTTTATTTTTTTTAATATTGTCGATATTTTGTCATGAATTTGATGAAATCTTGTTTGCATTCTATAAGCATCATTTTGTCCTATTGAGAGTGTCATTTGCATTACAGAAACTTCTGCTTTATAATCTATCATTTATTAATGGTCAATCTTAGTGTCTGCACTATTGGTGTCCTTTTTATGAAGTTGTCTCCTGTGACAATGCATTCAAGGTTACTCCTGCTTGCTCTTCTATCAGGCTTAGTATGTTTAGCTTGTATTGAGGTATTGGATCCACATGGACTTGAATTTGGGCAGGGTAATGAAAATGGATCTATTTGTATTTTTACCTGCAGGCATCCAATAAGACCAGCATCATTTGTGGAAGATGATTTATTTTTTTTCTATTATGTATTTCTATTTTTTAATATAAAACATTATGTGACCATATGCATGTGGATTAATATCTGGGTCTTTAATTTGATTCCTTTGATCAATGGGTCTGCTTTTATGCCAATACCATGCAGTTTTATTACTATAACTCTGTAGTTTACTTTGAAATGTGGGAGAGTAATACGTCCTTAAGTATTACCTTCCTTTTTGTATTGCTCGGCATTCTTTTATCCATCTTGTTCCTCTTCTACCCATTCCTTTTCCCTCCTCCAACATGAAATTGAGTTTTCTCTTTCACAGTTTGTAAATAATTGTTTTGGAATGTTGATGGGGATTACATTGAATCTGTTGATTGCTTTGGTAGAATATACATTTTATTATGTTAATTATACTGACACATGAGTATTGGAAATCTTTTCATCCTCTGATATTTTCTCTCACTCTTTTCTTTAAAGACTTGAAGTGTTTGTCATACAAAGTTTTCACTTGCTTTGTTAGGATAATCCCAAGATATTTTATATTGTTTGTAAATATTTTGACGGGAATGTTTCACTGATTTATTTCTCACTCCCTTTGCTATGGACATATTGGAGGGCTACTGACTTTTTTCATCTTATGTATGGAAACATTTCTGAAGTTCTCAGCTGTAAGAGTTCTCTGGTAGAATATTTGGGTTAAGTTTTGAATATAATATACAATTAAACATTCTTTGACTTATTTTCCAAGTTTGTATCTTATTCAGTTACCTAATTGCTCTATGTATAACTTCAAGTTTTATATTGGATGAATATGGGGAGAATGGAGATCTTTTTCCTAGTATTTTTTTTTTTTAATTCCTTGGTGTTTCTCTCTATTTAACATTGGTTATAGGCTTTCAGGAAACTATCCTATGATCTTTAGGTATGTCCCTTGTATCTCTCATCTCTCCAAGAACTTTATAATGAAGTGATATTAGATTTTATCACAGAAAATTTCATCATCTAATGAAATGATCATGTGTTTTATTTTTCATTCAGTTTGTGTATTTGGTGGATTGCAGTGACATCTTTTCAAATGTTGAACCATTCCTTCATCTCTGGAATAAAGTTTACTGTATCATGGCGCATGATCTTTCTGATATATTCATATATTTAATTTTCAATTGAGAGTGTGGTTCAATTTTATGAGTAAATTCTATATCCAGATACTGCACTGAAGCTGTTTATCAGGCTTAGGAGTTCTCTGGTGGAGTTTTTGGGGTAACTTATATATACTATCATATCATCTGCAAATAGCGATAATTTGACTTCTTCCTTTCCAATTTGTATCCCCTTGACCTATTTTTTGTCGAATTGCTCTGTCTAGGACTTCAAGTACTATATTGAATAGGTAAGGAGAAAGTGGGCAGCCCTGTCTAGTCCCTGATTTTAGTGGGATTGCTTCCAGCCTCTCCTCATTTAGTTTGATGTTGGCCACTGGTTTGAGGTAGATTGCTTTGATTATGTTTAAGTATGGGCATTGAATTCCTGATCATTCCAAGACTTTTNTATAACTTTACCTCTTAGGAATGCTTTCATTGTTTCCCATAAGTTTGGGTATTTTGTGGCTTCATTTTCATTAAACTCTAGAAATTCTTTAATTTCTTTATTGATTTCTTCCTTGACCAAGGTATCATTGAGTAGAATGTTGTTCAGTTTCCACATGAATGTTGGTGTCTGTTAATTATGTTGTTATTGAAGAACAGCCTTAGTCCATGGTGATCTGATAGGATTCATGGGACAATTTCAACATTCTGTATTTGTTGAGGCCTGTTTTGTGGCCAATTATATGGTCAATTTTGGAGAAGATGCAATGAGGTATTGAGAAAGAGGTATATCCTTTTGTTTTAGGATGAAATATTCTATAGATATCTGTTAAATCCATTTGTTTCATAGTCTCTGTTAGTTTGACTGTGTCTCTGTTTAGTTTCTGTTTCCAGGATCTGTCCATTAATGAGAGTGGGGTGTTGAAGTCTCCCACTATTGTGTAGGATGCAATGTGTGTTTTGAGTTTTACTAAAGTTTCTTTAATGAATGTGCCTGCCCTTGCATTTGGAGCATAGATATTCAGAATTGACTTTGATGAGTATGAAGTGCCCCTCCTTGTCTTTTTTGATAATGGGGTTGAAAGTCTATTTTATCCGATATTAGAATGGCTACTCCACCTTGTTTCTTCAGACCGTTTGCTTGGAAAATTATTTTCCAGCCTTTCACTCTGAGGTAGTGTCTGTCTTTTTTCCTGAGGTGTGTTTCCTGTAAGCAGCAAAACATTGGGTCCTGTTTGTGTAGCCAGTCTGATAGTCCATGCATTTTTATTGGGGAATTGTGTCCATTGATATTATAGATATTAAGGAACAGCAATTGTTGCTCCCTGTCATTTTTGTTTTTAGAGTTAGGATTCTGTTCTTTAGGCTGTCTTCTTTTAGGTTTGTTGAAGGATTACTTTCTTGCTTTTTCTAGGGCATAGTTTCTGTCCTTGTATTGGTGTTTTTCTGTTATTATCCTTTGAAGGGCTGTATTCAGGGATAGATATTGTGTGAATTTGATTTTGTCATGGAATACTCTGGTTTCTCCATCTATGGTAATTGAGAGTTTTGCTGGGTATAGTAGCCTGGGCTGGCATTTATGTTCTCTTTGTGTCTGCATAATATCTGTCCAGTATCTTCTGGCTTTCATAGTCTCTGGTGAGAAGTCTGGAGTAATTCTAATAGGCCTGCCTTTATATGTTACTTCACCCTTTTCCCTTACTGCTTTTAATATTCTGTCTTTGTTTAGTGCATTTGTTTTTCTGATTATTATTTGTTGGCAGGAATTTCTTTTCTGGTCCAGCCTATTTCAAGTTCTGTAGGCTTCTTGTATGTTTATGGGCATCTCATTCTTTAGGTATGGAAAGTTTTCTTCTATGATTTTATTGAAAATATTTGCTGGCCCTTTAGTTTGAGAATCTTCATTCTCATCTACTCCTATTATCTGTAACTTTGGTCTTCTCATTGTGTCCTGGATTTCCTGGATATTTTGAATTAGGATCTTTTTGCATTTAGCATTTTCTTTGATTGTCCTGTCTATACTACCTATGGAATCTTCTGCACCTCAGATTCTCTCTTCTATCTCTTGTATTCTGTTGCTGATGCTCGTATCTATGGTTCCTGATTTTTTTCCTATGGTTTCTATCTCCAAGGTTATCTCCTTTTAGGTTTTCTTTATTGTTTCTACTTCCATTTTTAGGTCCTTGTTTGTTTTGTTCAATTCCATCACCTGCTTGTTATTGTTTTCCTGTAGCTCTAAGGTTTTTTGTTTTTTTTTTTTTCTCTTTAAAGTCTTCTAGTTGTTTTTGTGTGTTTTCCTGTATTTCCTTCTTATAGTCCTCCATCATCATAATGAGGAGTGACTTTAGATCCATGTCTTGCTTTTCCAGTGTGATGGTGTACCTACGACTTGCCATGGTGGGAGAGTTTGGATCTGGTGATGCCAAGAACCCTTGGTTTCTGTTGCTTCTGTTCTTACGCTTCCCCCCTCCCATCTCTGCCCGAGGAGACCTGGCGCTGGTGCAGACCAGAAGGGACCCACTGCCCTGGTCTGGCCCTTTGTCTATCTTCCAGATGCTGTCTCAAGTCCCACTAGATTGGATTGGAACAGATGTTCTGCTCCACTCAGCAGTGGTACCAAGATCTCTTGAAGAGTCCTCTAGGGACCTTGGGGGAGTGCACAGATCCTGTGCCTGAGGAGACCCAGTGCTGGTGTGGACTGGAAGGGACCCACCTGCTGCCCTGGACTGGCCGTTTGTCTGCCTCCCAGATGCTTTCGCAAGTTCCATGCGATTGGATTGGAACAGATGTTGTGTTCCACTCACCAGTGGTCCCAAGATCGCTGGAGAGTCATCTAGGGACCTTGGGGGAGTGCACAGACCCTGCGCCCGAGACTGGTGCTGGTGCAGTGCGGACCTGAGGGCACCCGCTGCCCTGGTCTGGCTCTTTGTCTATCTCCCATCTGCTGTCTCAAGTCCCATGGGATTGGATTGGAACAGATGTTGTGCTCCACTCACCAGTGGTCCCAAGATTGATTGGAGAGTCCTCTAGGGACCTTGGGGAAGTGCATAGACCCTGCGCCCAAGACGCGGAGCTGGTGCGGTGAGGACCGGAAAGGATGATTGGGAATTCTTATCATCATCATCATCATCATCATCATCATCGTTGTTGTCATTATTAAAAACAATTTTAATAAAATTTGGTTATATTCTTCCCATCTCACAAGTCTTTTCAGATACTCCCTTCTTCTATACCCATTCAACTTTAAATTCTTACTCAAAAAACAAACAAACAAAAAAATCCTAGCACAACAGAAACAACTGAAGTCAAGAAAACAAATAGCGCTCAAAAACTAAGCAAACAGTAACCAAATAAAAGCACATCCTAAAATCTGTAGAGGCCATTATATCCAATTAACTCTGATCATTTGGTCTCCCATGGAGTCAATGGTATACTTCCTGTCACTCCATTGGAGAAAATGAATTTCCTTCTCTCCCATGGTATAAGTGACAGCTCAGTTTTTAAATTTTACCCTAGAGGATAAGTTTTCATTCATTCATTCATTCATTCATTCATTCATTCATTCAATCATTTTATACATGTGAAATTAAATATAATCAGACAAAATAAAAACTATCAGATTGAGGTTGGAAAAGACAAATAAATAGAAGGAAACCTGCCCAACAGAAGTAAAAAGAGAGCCACTCATTCACACACTCAGGTGTCCCATAAAAAGTACTAAACGTGAACCATAATGTATGTGTCCAGAAGGACNTTTTTTTTTTTTTTTTTTGGCTTGGTGTCCTCTATATCTGGCTCTTAAACTCTTTCTGTGGTTGAGGTTCTCTGGGCTCCAAGGGAAGGAACTTTATAAAGTTATTCCAGTTATCCCATTTAGGACTGAGTGTCCCAAGGTTTCTCACTGTCTTCTTAGAAGCTTCCATGATGATGAAGGAGTAATGCTCAGATCTGTGAGTACAGCAGACTGTCATTTGCAATCATTTTATTGCTTCTGTTATGGGTAGGCCTTATTCAAGTCAGTTTTGTTGTTTTACTCCTATTTTTTTTCTTACTCTTAACAATATAATTTATTAAAAAAAATAAAGCCATCATTCAAAATTGTTAATTACTATTACAGGCTTGACATTTTACCTTCCTTTTACAGATTCATTTAAATTTGTCCTAATAATTTTTTACAACACTGTGTGGCTTGTTCATAATAGTAACTTCTTTTGTTGTAGACAAAACTTTTTTTAAGCCTTATTTATCAGTGTAATTACAAAGGAGTGATATAGGCCAGGAAAGCATCATAATTTATCCTAAACACAGCGAGAGAATAATCTAGTTTCATACTCTTCTGAATTTAACTATTTGCCTAGCTGGACTAATAATTTTCAATAACTTACTAAATAATTATTTATAAACATATTGATAAAAAAACTATTCTTTAATCCATCAGATAAGTTATATAAACTCAAAATCCCCAGCAGGAAAAAAAAAGTCTTTACAGCTCTATTTATAATGAAGCTTTAGAAAAACAATCAAAATATTTTTCCTTCTGTTATCAAGTTCTTCCACAGTAGTTTCTTCTTCCACATTTAGAAATTCTGTAAATCTAATATTTACTCTGCATTCTATTAGGTTTTATCAAAGCCTGCAGGTGTCTGATACATCAAGTAGAAAATTTTGTAGTGTGATGGGAACTATGAACACTAGACAGCATATTACAAACTGATCACTGGAAACATACTTCAATTATTCTTATTATTTTGTTTTGTTTCGTTTTTACTTTCACAGACTGAATTCTTTTGGGAATACTCTTCCTATCAAAACAGAAATCTTAATTAATACCTAATAGCCTTTCAGTTTTTCACTTCTATGAAAACTCATAAATTTAACTGGTTTTGTAGTAAACATAATACATTATGAAGATTAGAGAATCTTTGTACAAAACTTCAATAAGGAATGTTACCATTTATTTATATCAGACAATCTTTTTTTTCCTATGAATTAGTGCATTAAAAATAGTAACACTAATGTGGGATTTATAGTATGAAGAGTTCTGATACAGCCTTTCCCATATTATCAAAGACAGAACTGTCTGGTGCTAATTTCTTCATTCTATCAGTGTGCAATTATTTCCACACTAGCGAAGCAACTATTGTCTCTGTAAATATTGCTTAGACATAAGAAGACAGATAGAACTCATCATGTCTCTTGTTTATTTGATACTACTATAACGTTCTAGCTAGAAAACATCAGAAATAAAAAAAATATATAATGAAAATTTAGAGCTGGAAGAATGTGCATATAAGTTTGATGTTTTTATTAGTTTATCAACAATGATATTACTACATACATTATCCACATGTATCATTTAAAGAAGTGAAGAAACCCTAACCTTTTTATGTCTCCCTCTTTTTTGGATATACAAGGCTGTCATTAACTTGCTGTGTGTCTAGTGGATGATAACTTTGAAATGCTTACTTCTGCCACCACTTTCTGGGTGCTTTAGATTAAACACTTGCACTGCTCCTCTGCATTATGTAGGTATGGATATTGAACCAGAGCTTTGCTTATGGTAAGCAATCAGTCAATTTCCAGACTATGCTTCCTCAGGTTCAAAGAAATTTTTCCTATAAATCAAATGAGTGTATATTTATAGTCAATATCAAAAGAAAATGCCTTGGAACATGTTTACTAAGATACTTTCTAATATAATCTCCTGACTTTTCTAAAAGAAAATGGGAGAAAGCAAAGTGAAGTTATGGAGCATAAAACAAAATTATGTGAAGAATAGGTGCCTCACAACATAGAGTATACTCTACTTTTCTGTAGTATGCCAACTAATTATAAGGTAAGATATAAAAAATTAAGGAAAGTTATCTTGGAGATGAAGGCAATAAAAACCTTGAAATTTTTATCTTTTAAGGGATAAATTAAGCACCTAATCATATTGCGTCCATTACAACCTACAGGAATGTATAAAAATAGAGTCAAAAGCTACTCCTGGTAGATTTCAAACTCTTTCATAACTCTAGTAAAATACTAGTACCTGAATATTTAATATCTACTTGAATGGTTCATATAGATGAGAGTATACTCTGAGCCATAAATATTATTTAAATAAAAAAAGAAATAATTCTGCAGAAATTTTTTGTCAGGAAAAAGCTAGCCAGAATAATGTAGCAGGTTGATTATGGGGTCAGAGAAAAGGGGTAGAGAAAACAATCTGTGGGTTTATTAAGAAAATGACATTTTTTCTTTATAATTTCTTTCCATGAAATAACAAAATGTGTTTTAATCTATTCATTTTCCTCATAAGCAACAAAAATGATAAAAAATAATATTCAGAACTCAGAATTTTTACACCTTTTTAAATTTGCATGTGTGTGTGTTTATGTATATGCCTGTCTGTGAGTGTATTTATATGAGTATATTTGTGTGTGTTCATATGTATGTGTTTGTATGTGTTCCTGTGTGTATTTATGTGTGTGTGTGCATGTGTATATGTGCATTGGTCTATTTGTGTGTTCATCTGTGCATGAGTATGTGTGTGCATGTTTGCATAAGTATGGGTGTATGCATGTGTGTATATATAAGTTTGTGTGCATGTATGTGCATGTATGTGTGTATTAATATGTCTGTATGTGTGCATTGTGTGCATGTGTGTGTGTGCATGTGTTTTTCTATGTATTTGTATTTAGCATGTATGTGTGTACCTAGTGACAGAACATATCATCTTTCAAGAATATGTTCTCTTCCAGCATGTGAATGGGAAAACTAAATTAGATCTTCTTATATGGTAAAAAAGCTTTTACCCAATTGAATATCTCTCCAGCCATAGTTAGGAAATTTTAATATCTAAATGATGTTGTGAAATTGGAATTGTAATAATTTAACTACTGGTCTTCTCTAACAGGGAAATATCTAGAAGTTTATGACTGAAAATTAATTTCTTTTCAATATTTTATTAGATATTTTCTTCATTTACATTTCAAATGTTATCACAAAGGTCCCCTATACCCTCCTGCCCTGCTCCCCTACCCACCCACTCCCACTTCTTCATTGAGAAGAGAGGCCCCTTGGTCTTGAAAACTTTATATACCCCAGTACCGGGGAACTCCAGGACCAAGAAGTGGAAAACTAAAATTCTTGAGCATCCAAGTTTAGGATCAATGAGTCAATAAGCATCACAATAACAATTAGTGCAGGAAAGCAAATGATTTCATGACTCATCCCTGGTGACATTCCTCATTCTCAGATTTAGATGTATTTAAAACTCTTGTGGTTACCCAAGCACAATATAAACATTTGACTCTTCCATTCGAGGTTGGTAACCTTAAAAGCTTAATTTCTAACCAGTTGAAACGGTGTGTCATTTCTACTGGTCTGAAAGCCAGTTTAGGGAAGGGGTTCTCATAATTAGGATATTCAGAAGTGACTGGTGAATCTGGTGGCCTGGTTCTTATTATTATTTTTTAATTCTTGTGATTGAAAACTCAACAGAGAGCAACTGTGGAGTGGGATGGCATTGTTTTGCTTATAGTTTAAGGGGATGTGTGGATCATCGCATTCTGTAATGAAAGCAGAGAATAATCAGAAAGTGGGATCAGGTTATAAAATATAAAAACTCATAGGCTTTCTATAGTAAACCTCTTTTTCCAGTGATGCACTATTTTCTAAATGTTTCACAATAATCATAATGAATACTAACAACGAGTTTTCATAAGTTCAAACACATAAATCTATGAGAGCCATTCTACAGTAAAACTTTAACTTATCACATGATAAAGAGATTCCTCTGAGTATTTAGAAATGAACAATGGTGTCTACTGCATTCTCATAATAGAAAGTAATTATGGGGAAAATAGATTTAATTTTGATAAGTTTCCAGGATAATGTGAAATGTGCATAAAAACATTCTTTACTGCTAAGGTTATAGTTACATTTCACATAATATACATGAAGCTCTTTGCATAGTTACTAAGAAAAATGAGCAATAAACATTATTTATTTTCTTATTAATATTATCTGTATAAAGTACATGAAAATATTTAAAATATTGTGGACTACAAAACAAGTGGAATGTAAATGGTTCTTAGATTTTTTTTTTAGATAATGTCCTGTTTAGACATTACTAATGTTATAGATATTGCTAATTAACATTTATAAAATTGTTTACATCTCTAAACTTACATGGACATCTTCATATCCACAGGAAGGAAAATTGACCTGAAAATTACAGGCACTATTCTCTACGATAATGAAAGAAAGAAAGAAAGAAAGAAAGAAAGAAAGAAAGAAAGAAGAGAGAGAGAGAAAGGAAAGAAGGAAGGAAGGAAGGAAGGAAGAAAAGAAAGAAAGAAAGAAAGACTATGTTTTGACCAATGAATATATATATATATATATATATATATATATATATATATATATATATATGTGTGTGTGTGTGTGTGTGTGTGTGTGTGTGTGTGTATATATATGTGTGTGTATATATATATATATATATATATATATTAGATGTGAAACTTACCCCAGTCTAATTAGTTTGAGACCTTGGTCTCCTAATTCTGGACACAATTTGAAAATTTGGGGAAACATTTTAATTGAGGTAAGTAAGACAGAGCATCTTATTTGAAACATGGATTTATAAGTAGTCCCACTTTTCAATTATTGTCTCATCTCTTTCTCTTGCATCTAAAGGAGTGTAAGCAAGCCACCTTCCTTTTATGCCAAGATGGATGGTAATCTTTCAAGTCTTAATAAAAAATAAAACTTGCTTCTTTAAGTTGATTGCCAGGGGTTAATTTGAAAACAGTAACTAGAAAAGCAAGTAATGTAAATGGATAAGTGAATCCCATTGTAGCTTATCATATCTGAGTTGGAATTAGAACAGATAATATTTTCTTACTGTATTAGTTATTATCTTACTGTATTAGTTACCTTTACATGATTGAGAAAAAAAAATACCATGATCCAAAGCAGCTCACAGAACAGAGTTATTTTTGCCTTAGAGATAAGGATGGCTAGACTATAACATGGATAAGAAGTCCTAGCAGCATCCTACAGAAACAGGAAGTTACATGATCAAATTTTATTTGCACATCATGTCAGGAGTAAACAAATAGGAAATGGAGCAGGTCTAATGTGTTTGAATCCAATGAAGTGTAGCCTTGGTGACAGTGTTTCCACCAATGAGCCCACTTCTAAAGGAACCAAAAAAAAAAAAGCATCACCAAGTGAGGACCAATTTCTCAAATAGAGATTATAGGGATTTTGTTTGTTTGTCTGTTTGTTTAAGACAGGGTTTCTCTGTGTAGCCCTGGGTGTCCTGGAACTCATTTTGTAGACCAGGCTGGCCTCGAACTCAGAAATCTGCCTGCCTCTGCCTCCCAAGTGCTGGGATTAAAGGTGTGCACCACCAGGCATAACACACTTATAAAATATCATCAAATGTTTTATTAGTTTATCTTTGAAAATATATATATATATATATATATATATATATATATATATATATATATATATATATATGTCATTTGATCATATGTACAGAATATAGTTTGCATGTTCCCCCTGGGAAAATCCATTTCTTTCTTCTCATAAATGCCTTTCCAGGTTGTTGAAGGTTGTCACTGTAAATGACATCATGAATCCAGTTAACATAGAGCTTGTGTCTGTAAATCTGGGGATGGGGAACTTTCCAGAAGTAATATCTATGAAGAAAAGTATTAGTCCTTTTGTCAGCCATTATGGACTTCCAATAGCTCCTCAGTTGTGGTATTTTCTGAGTTTGTGGGCATGTTTAGACAAGCAAAAATAAGAGGTTAATGTCAGCATGCCTTCCCCAGTTGTTTTCCTATTATTATTATTATTATTATTATTATTATTATTATTATTATTGACATTATCTCACTGATTCTGGGGTTTTCATCTTTGGATAGATTGGCTTACTAGTTAATACTCAGGGTCCACCCACCAGTTTTCCAAGTTCCCCAACTTCCATGTTGTGGTTATAGACATGGGTTGCACCTCCTAGCCTTTCACGTATACTGTGGATATGAACATGGCCCCTCAAGCTTGCAGAGACAGCACATTACCTTCTTACATCTCTCCAGACCTCAGTGAGACTTTCTTTTATTAAGCTTCTATAAGCTTATATTCCAGAACATAAGCAAACCTTCTCCTTTGAAAATGCATGACTTCTTTTTTTTTTCTTTCTTCTCTTTTAATGAAACAAAACTATGTTGAGCAAGAAAATTCTATCCCTCCTTTTCTACCCCCTCCCACACAAGATCTTTATTCTCTGGGATTACAACAGGTTATAGAAACACAGAAATTGTAATTTTGAGATAAGCTTCATAAGCTTAAAAAGCCTCAATGAGCATCCCCAAACTGGTGAACAAATAGCATATTATAGTAGTTGGTATTACTGTTCATCTATTAAAGATACAAACACATCAAGGAAATAAATTTTGTTTTTATTTCTTAATAGTTGAACTGAGTTTTTACACTGACCTTTTAATCTTTTGTTGCTGAGCTGCAAATTTAAATCTAAATTTGTAGCTTCTTGATATTTCCATATATTTTTTAGTTCTGTTTTAAGAGTTCCTCTTATATTAAATATATCTGTCATGGATAGTCTGTTGTTCAGTGTAATAGTCTCTTTATTTTCAGAATGAATCACACTGTATTATTTGCCCATATCTCTAGCATATCTCATTTTCTTTCTGCTTTTCTGTGTTCTTAGTGATGTTCGAGGAAGACAATTTAGGATAATATGTTATTTTATTTAAAAGTCTGTTTACTCTGTTTTTCTGAGTCAGTGTGATTGAGGATCTCACGGACGACTTTTTCAGTATGAAACAAATTCAATACCAGTGATGAAGTGCCATGTGTTGATGTCATGCCCTAGCTTCAGAGAAGCATTCTGCTGTGCTTCACTTTATGATCATAGCTCCCTTGTTTTGTTTCATGAATATCACTAATGCTTATGGGCCTGAAATCAATGACGGTAAATTGATCTGGGTTTTAATTGTTTCTATTTTGCTTGTGATTTGGAAAATGACATGTATTCTTAAGGGAAAACTGTTACTCTTGCTTTTTAATTCCTTTAATATTCTCCCATGAATGTTGTCATTTTTCATTTCAATATTATCATTGTTGAGAATAACAATAGTTGCTGAAAATAACAATGTTATAGTTTTTTTTTCAGTTTTATTTTAAACTTTTGTTGTTGTTGTTGTTGTTGTTGCTGGTTGCATAAAATATCCAATTTTCTTTGGTGTTCTTATCTAACAAGTAGTGACTTTGCTGAATCACCTTTTCTTTTTTTTATTAGATATTTTCTTAATTTACATTTCAACTGCTATCCTGAAAATCCCCTCCCCCCTCCCCCCTCCCTGCTCCCCTGCCCATCCACTCCCACTTCTTGGCCCTGGCGTTCCCCTGTATTGGGGCATATAAAGTTTGCAGTACCAAGGGGCCTCTCTTCCAAATGATAACCGAATAGGCCATCTTCTGCTACATATGGAACCTGGAGGACATAATCCTTAGTGAGGTAACCCAATCACAAAAGAAGTCATTGGATATGTGCTCACTGATAAATGGATATTAGCCCAGAAACTTAGAATACCCAAGATACGATCTGCAAAACACAAGAAAATCAAGAGGGAAGACCAGCGTGTGGATACTTCATTCCTCCTTTGAATAGGAAACAAAATACCCATGTAAGGAGTTACAGAGACAAAGTTTAGAGCTAAAATGAAAGGATGGACCATACAGAGACTAACCCACCGGCGATTCATCCCATAATCAGTCACTAAACTCAGAAACTATTGCATAGGACAGCAAGTGTTTACTGAAGGGACCCTGATATAGCTGACTCCCACAGAAGTGGATGCTCACAGTCATCCATAAGAGGGAGCACGGGGCCCACATTGGAGAAGCTAGAGATAGAACCCCAGTAGCTGAAGGGGTCTTCAACCCTAGAAGAGGAACAACAATATGAACTAATCAGAACCCCCAGAACTCGTGTCTCTAATGTTATAGTTTTTTAAACCTGGTTACATTCATGTCAAGATATATTAGAAACTATGGTATGTGCACATGTACTGGCATGAAAGTAAGATTTATACAGAATCATAGTCAACTACTAGATATTTCATATTTTTATTTCAGATGCAAAATTTTATTTATTAATATATATTTGACCTAAATCATGTTCATATTCAACAATTTTAATAGTATAATCACATATAGTCATGGAACCTCAAAGTTATTGAGATAATCTATGGGCTCATTATAATAATGTATTAGCCCACAGTTTCCTTGAGACTCAGAAAAGCCTTTGGAAACTTTGGGATTTTTGAATGGTGTTGACAATAGTAAAGACCTTTTGGAGTTTTCAGGTTGGGCAAATACATTCTGCATTATAATAATGGCTCAAAATAATGGCTGTCAAATGTAGGTAGTTGTAGTTTGAATGGTAAATGTACCTCTTAGGCTCATGCATTTGAATACTTGGTCTCCAAGATGATGCTGTTTAGGGAGGCTATGGAAATTGTAATACTATGACAGTTGCTTGAGATGGTAGTTAAGTGGACAGCAGGCTTTGAAAGTGTGTAACACATTTCACTCTCTGTGTTTCTGGTGTGTTGTTGGGATGTGCTGTCTCAGCTTTCTTTCCCTACAGACAGAACTTCCCTATGTCTATGGATGGCAAATAAAATGGAAACCTAAGTCACAATAACTTCTTCAGCTATTTTTCATTATGATATTTTACCATAGCTGTGAAAATAACTAATATAAACTAATCGACAACTAAAATAAGTCATATTTATTAGGCATATAAACCAGATCATATTGACTTGTGGTCAAAATATCTATTTGTATTAATGTGTACTAGTTTTAAATAAAAAGTTGATGAACATAACAATAGCTAATTCTGTATCATTTCTAAAGACACAGAATATAGTAATATAGTAAACATAATATGGTAAAACTCTATTATGGTTGTTTTAAATACAGTAATACTAAAAATATACTTATTTAGCATTATCTCTTTTTAAAATGTGTTTTCTTTACTACACTTGTGCTTGTATGTATAGGAGTGGATAGATTGCAATTGATGCATGTATGTGTGTGAAAGAAAGAAAAAGAGAGAAAGGAAGAGATGGGGTAAGTATGTGTATGTTACAGTGTGTATGTTGAAGTCTCAGAACAGTGATGAGATGTTGTTTCCTTGTTTGTGTGCTTATGAGATATCACTCATTTTGTCAGGCCAGTGAAATAACCATCTTTATCTACTGAGCAGTAAGTAAGAGTCCAGTTCTTTCTGAGTCTTCACTTATTTTAACGATGGAACAAGTCTATTGCTCTTTTTCTTTTATGTCCTCCATTATCCTTTCCATACTTAGTTGACTTCTTGAGTCCTCCGAGTTTTTCTATTCAATAAGCTTCCTGACCAGTGCAGATTCTTTCTTTGTATAAGGATTGTTTAGTTTATCTCCATACCATTTGAGACAAATCCTTTAATATACTTATGCATCTTGTATTATAGCTGTATTATTGTACATGTTAAGATTTCAAAAGTAATATTTACAGTCTTCACCATATTTTTCAATTTAATTAACAGATAATAGCATCATTATTATATTAGCATATCATCAATGATGTACAAACTACATGGGTTCTTAACTGCAATAATTGCATATGGTAATTTCCTAGGGGTTGATGTGCCATCTCTCCAACCCATTTATGCTATGATTTTGAAATGATTTTCCTCAGATCTTTATGGGAAATTATTTTTATTTTTATTTAATTTTTATTGGTTATTTTGTTTATTTACATTTCCCCTCCTAAAAACCTCCCATTTTACCCCCCCATCCACCTCCACAAGGGTGCTTGCCCACCTACCACCCACCCACTCCTGCCTCACCACTGTATGATGGGGCATCGAGCCTTCACAGGACCCAGAGTTACCTTTCCCACTGAAAAATTCCTAATCATATACTCTAATCCATCTTATTTAACTATTTTCCTTACTTCATTGCCTTCAATCTTCTTTACCTTTCATTTAATTCTGTTAGATTTATAATTAGTCTATCTTCCACATATAGTACATGTTTAATATAAGATATAGTCTTTAAATACACATTTATGATTTATAGTATCTTCATATGATGTTAATGTTTTGAAATTTTCTATAACAGAATATCAAAACCACACTGCTCAATATTTTATTTTATTGTATATTTTATTTATTTACATTTCAAATGTTATCCCTTTTCCCAGTTTCCCCTTTGGTAACCCAATATTCTATCCCCCCTCCCCCTATTTCTATGACTGTGCTCACCTACCCACCCACCCATCTACTCCCTCCTCCCCTCCCTGGCATTCTGTTATACTGGGGCATAAAGCCCTCATAAGACCAAGGGCCTTTCCTCCCACTGATGTCCCACAAGACCATACTCTGCTACATATGCAATTGGAGCCATGGGTCCCTTCATGTGGACTCTTTGGTTGGTGGTTTAGTCCCTGGGAGCTCCTGGGGATCTGGTTGGTTGATAGTGTTGTTCTTCCTATGGGTTGCAAACCCCTTTAACTCCTTCAGTTCTTTCTCTAAATCCTCCATTGGGGATCCTATGCTCAATCCAATGGTTGGCGTTTAGCTTCTGTCTCTGTATTTGCCAGGTTCAGAGCAGAGCATATTACATTTGAGGATGCCCTTTACATTTGCTTCTCCAGTTCCTTATTTATTTATTTATTTATTTATTTATTTATTTATTTATTTATGAGACAGGATTTCTCTGTGTAGCTCTGGCTGTCCTGGAACTCACTTTTTAGACCAGGCTGGCCTCAAACTCAGAAATTCTCCTGCCTCTGCCTCCAAAGTGCTGGGAATAAAGGCGTATACCACCACACACGATTTCGAATTATTTTTTAGTCGTTAATTTTAAAAATTCTATTTCAGATTTATTTTATTTTTAAACTTTTTCATATAGTATATTTCGATCATCCTTCTCTTTTTGCTCAAATTCTCCCAGATTCCATGTCACTCCCTAGACAATATCATGTTTTCTTTCGCTATTGCTCCCTCTCAAATAAACAAACAAAAACTGAGAAAAAAATAAATGAGTATCATGAAGTTTTGCCTGCATGGATGTCTGTGTGACACATGCATCAGGGTCCATGGAGACCAGAAGAAGGTGTTACAATCCCCTGGAACTGAAGTAAGAGCTTCATACCAGTTGTCTTGTCAGTTTTGCTAAGTAAACCTGTGTCTTCTGGAAGAACACCTAATGATCTTAATAAGCCCCATTTATCCAGGTCTCTTCTCTTTAATGTTATATTGTTTGTGTGTCATATAGGTGGACTTCATAGATAAGACCATTTGGATATTTTATTTCCTCTGGTCTCTGTAGAGTTTGAAAAAGAAATTCAATTTTTACAAAAATTTCAAGGATGCATTCTTAATTTCCATTGTTTTTATCAATTTGATGTAATAAAACATATAAGGCTCTTGAAACAAATATGTACTTAATGGTTGTATATGATATAAGACTTCACTATTTATATATTTAATACAGATAGCAATACTTTTATATGTTAAATAGTCACATCTTCATAAATGTCCACTATTTCTATTTTTTTTTTCAATTTTTTTATTTATTATTAGAGAGTTTCTTCATTTACATTTCAAGTGTTATCCAAAAGTTCCCTATACCCTCCCCCCCGCCCTGCTCCCCTACCCTCCTTCTCCCTCTACTTGGCCCTGGCATTCCCCTGTACTGGGGCCTATAAACATTGCTAGACCAAGGGCCTTTCTTCCCGAATAATGGCCAACTAGGCCATCTTCTAATACATATACAGCTAGAGATATGAGCTCTGGGGGTTCTGATTAGTTCATATTGTGGTTCCATCTATAGGGTTGCAGACCCCTACAACTCTTGGGTACTCTCTCTAGCTCCTACATTGGTGAGCCCATGTACTACCATATAGATGATGTGAGCATCCACTTCTGCATTTGTCAGGAACTGTCAAAGCTTCCCAGGAGACAGCTATATCAGGGTCCTTTCAGCAATGTCCTGCTGGTGTATGCAGTAGTGTCTGCGTTTGGTGGCTGATTATGTGATGGACCACCCTGGTGGGGCACTCTCTGGATGGCCCATTCTTTCATTTTAGCTCCAAGCTTTGTCTCTGCACATCCTTCCATGTATATTTTAATCCCTATTCTAGGGAGGAGTGAAGTATCCACGCGTAGGTCTTTCTTGATTTTCTTATGTTTTGGAACTAGTATCTTGGGTATCCTAGATATCTGGACTAATATCCACTTATCAGTGACTGCATATTAAGTGACTTCTTGTGTGATTGGGTTACCTTACTCAGGATGATATCCTCCAGATACATCCATTTACTCAGGAATTTCATAAATTCATTGTTTTTAATAGCTGAGTAGTACTCCATTGTGTAAATGTACCACATTTTCTCTATCCATTCCTCTGTTGAGGGACATCTGGGTTCTTTCCAGCTTCTGGCTATTATAAATAAGGCTGCTATGAACATAGTGGAGCATGTGTCCTTGCTACCAGTTGAAATATTTTCTGGGTATATGCCCAGGAGAGGTATTGCTGGATCTTCTGGTAGTACTATGTCCAGTTTTCTGAGAAACCCCCAGACTGATTTCCAGAGTGGTTGTACCAGCTTGCAATTCCACCAGCAATGAAGGAGTGTTCCTCTTTCTCCACATCCTCGTCAGCATCCGCTGTCACCTGAATTTTTGAACTTAGACATCCTGACTGGTGTGAGGTGGAATCTCAGTGTTGTTTTGATTTGTACTTCTCTGATGATTAAGTATTTCATACATTTTTTTAAGGTGCTTCTCAGCCCTTTGGCATTCTTCAGTTGAGAATTCTTTGTTTATCTCTGTACCCCATTTTTAATGGGGTTATTTGAATTTCTGGCGTTCAGCTTCTTGAGCTCTTTGTAAATATTGGATATTAGCCTCCTATCAGATTTAGGATTGGTAAAAATTCTTTCCCAATCCGTTGGTGGCCTTTTTGTTTTATTGACAGTATCTTTTGCTTTACAGGAGCTTTGCAATTTTATAAGGTCCCATTTGTCAATTTGTGATCTTACAGCACAGGCCATTGGTGTTCTGTTTAGGAATTTTATCCCTGTGCTCATATCTTCCAGGGTTTCCCCCACTTTCTCCCCTATGATTTTCACTGTCTCTGGTTTAATATGGAGGTCTTTGATCCACTTAGACTTAAGTTTGTACAAGGAGAAAGGAATGGATCAATTCGCAGTCTTCTACATGTTGACTGCCAGTAGTGTCAGCACCATTTATTGAAAATGCTGTCTTTTTTCCACTGGATAGTTTTAGCTCCCTTGTCAAAGATAAGGTGACCCAATGTGTGTGGGTTCATTTCTGGGTCTTAAATTATATTCCATTGGTCTACCTGTCTGTTGTTATACCAGTACCATGCAGTTTTTATCATGATTGCTCTGTAGTACAGCTTAAGGTCAAGCATGGTGATTCCACCAGAGGTTCTTTTATTGTTGAGGATAGTTTTTGCTATCCTAGGTTTTTTATTATTTTAGATGAATTTGCAGATTTCCCTTTCTATCTCAGTGAAGAATTGAGTTGGAATTTTGATGGGGATTGCATTGAATCTGTAGATTGTTTTGGGCAAGATAGCCATTTTGACTATATTAATCCTGCCAATCCATGAGCATGGGAGTTCTTTGCATCTTCTCAGGTCTTCTTCAATTTCTTTGTTCAGTGACTTGAAGTTCTTGTCATACAGATCTTTCACTTCCTTTGTTAAAGTCACACCAAGGTATTTTATATTATTTGTGACTATTGTGAAGGGTGTTGTTTTCCTAATTTCTTTCTCATCCTGTTCATCTTTTGTGTAGAGAAAGGCCACTGATTTGTTTGAGTTAATTTTATATCCAGCTACTGCTCTGAAGCTGTTTATCAGTTTTAGGAGTTCTCTGGTAGAATCTTTAGGGTCACTTATATATACTATCATATCATCTGCATATAGTGATATTTTGACTTCTTCCTTTCCAATTTGTATCCCCTTTATCTACTTTCGTTTTTGGATTGCTCTGGCTAGGACTACAAGTACTATATTGAATAGGTAGGGAGAAAGTGGGCAGCCTTGTCTAGTCCCTGATTTTAGTGGGATTACTTCCAGCTTCTCTCCATTTACTTTGATGTTGGCCACTGGTTTGCTGTAGATTGCTTTTATTATGTTTAGGTATGGGCCTTGAATCCCAGTTCTTTCCAAGACTTTTATCATGAATGGATGCTGGATTTTGTCAAATGCTTTCTCAGCAACTAAGGAGATGATCATGTGATTTTTGTCTTTGAATTTGTTTATATAGTGGATTACATTGATGGATTTCTGTACATTAAACCATCCCTGCATCCCTGGGATGAAGCCTACTTGGTCATGATGGATGATCGTTTTGATGTGTTCTTGGATTCAGTTTGCGAGGATTTTATTGAGTATTTTTGCATCAATATTCATAAGGGATATTGGTCTAAAGTTCTCTTTCTTTGTTGGATCTTTGTGTGGTTTAGGTATCAGAGTAATTGTGCCTTCTTAGAACGAATTGGGTAGAGTACCTTCTGTTTCTATTTTGTGGAATAGCTTGAGGAGAGTTGGAATTAGGTCTTCTTTGAAGGTCTGATAGAACTCTGCACTAAACCCATCTGGTCCTGGGCTTTTTTTGGTTGGGAGACTATTAATGACTGCTTCTATTTCTTTAGGGGAAATGGGACTGTTAAGATTGTTAATCTGATNAACGAATTGGGTAGAGTACCTTCTGTTTCTATTTTGTGGAATAGCTTGAGGAGAGTTGGAATTAGGTCTTCTTTGAAGGTCTGATAGAACTCTGCACTAAACCCATCTGGTCCTGGGCTTTTTTTGGTTGGGAGACTATTAATGACTGCTTCTATTTCTTTAGGGGAAATGGGACTGTTAAGATTGTTAATCTGATCCTAATTTAACTTTCGTACCTGGTATCTGTCTAGGAAGTTGTCCATTTCATCCAGGTTTTCCAGTTTTGTTGAGTATAGGCTTTTATAGTAGGATCTGGTGATGTTTTGGATTTCTTAAGGATCAGTTGTTACATCTCCTTTTCATTTCTGATTTTGTTAATTCAGATACTGTCCCTCTGCCCTCTAGTTAGTCTGGCTAAGGGCTTATCTATCTTGTTGATTTTCTCAAAGAAACAGCTCCTGGTTTTGTTGATTCTTTGAATAGTTCTTTTTGTTTCTACTCGGTTGATTTCCACTCTGAGTTTAATTATTTCGTGCAGTCTACTCCTCTTGGGTGAATTTGCTTCCTTTCGTTCTAGGGTTTCTAGGTGTTCTGTCAGACTGCTAGTATGTGCTCTCTCTAGTTTCTTTTTGGAAGCACTCAGGGCTATGAGTTTTCCTCTTAGGACTGCTTTCATTGAATCCCATAAGTTTGGGTACATTGTGGCTTCATTTTCATTAAACTCTAAAAAGTCTTTAATTTCTTTCTTTATTTCTTCCTTGACCAAGGTATCATTGAGTAGAGTGTTGTTCAGTTTCCACGTGAAAGTTGGCTTTCTATTATTTATGCTGTTATTGAAGATCAGCCTTAGTCCGTGGTGATCTGTTAGGATGCATGGGTTAATTTCAATCTTTTTGTATCTGTTAAGGCCTGTTTTGTGACCAAATATATGGTCAATTTTGGAGGAGGTACCATGAGGTCCTGAGAAGAAGGTATATCCTTTTGTTTTAGGATAAAAAGTTCTATAGATATCTGTTAAATCCATTTGTTCCATAACTTCTGTTAGTGTCCATGTGTCTCTGTTTAGTTTCTGTTTCCAGGATCTGTCCATTGGTGAGAGTAGGGTGTTGAAGTCTCCCACAATTATTGTGTGAGGTGCAATGTGTGCTTTGAGCTTTACTAAAGTTTCTTTAATGAGTATGGCTGCCCTTACATTTGGAGCGTAGATATTTAAAATTGAGAGTTCATTTTGGAGGATTTTGCCTTTGGTTAGTGTGAAGTGCCCCTCCTTGTCTTTTTTGATAACTTTGGGATGGAAGTCAATTTTATTCGATATTAGAATGGCTACTCCGGCTTGTTTCTTCGAGCCATTTGCTTGGAAGATTGTTTTCCAGCCTTTTACTCTGAGGTAGTGTCTGTCTCTATCTCTGAGGTGTGTTTCCTGTAAGCAGCAAAATGTTGGGTCTTGTTTGTGTAGCCAGTCAGTTAGTCTGTGCCTTTTTATTGGGGAATTGAGTCCATTGATGTTAAGAGAAATCAAATAAAAATTAATGTTATTTCCTGTCATTTTCTGATGTTAAAGATCGGAGTCTCTTCTTGTGGCTTTCTTCCTTTAGTTTTGTTAAAAGATTACTTTCTTATTTTTTCTAGGGTGTAGTTTCCTTCTTTGAGTTGGTGTTTTCCTGTTATTATCCTTTGAAGGGCTGGATTCGTGGAAAGATATTGTGTGAATTTAGTTTTGTCATGGAAAACTTTGGTTTCTCCATCTATGGTAACTAACAGTTTTGCTGGGTATAGTTGCCTGGGCTGGCATTTTTGTTCTCTTAGTGTCTGCATAACATCTGTCCAGGATCTTCTGGCTTTCATAGTCTCTGGTGAGAAATCTGGAGTGATTCTAATAGGCCTGCTTTTATAAGTTACTTGACCTTTTTCCCTTACTGATTTTAATATTCTATCTTTATTTAGTGCATTTATTGTTTTGATAATTATGTGTCAGGAGGAATTTCTTTTCTGGTCCAGTCTGTTTGGGGTTCTGTAGGCTTCTTTTATGTTCATGGGCATCTTTTCCTTAGGTATGGGAAGTTTTCTTCTATGATTTTGTTGAAGATATTTGCTGGCCCTTTAAGTTGAGAATCTTCATTCTCATCTTCTCCTATTATCCCTATTATCTGTAGGTTTGATCTTCTAATTGTGTCCTGGATTTCTTGGATGTTTTGATTTAGGATCTTTTTGCATTTTACGTTTTCTTTGATTATCGTGTCCATGATCTCTATGGAATCTTCTGCACCTGAGATTCTCTCTTCTATCTCTTGTATTCTGTTGCTGATGCTCACATCTATGGTTCCTGATTTCTTTCCTAGGGTTTCTACATGCAGTGTTGTCTCTTTTTGGGTTTTCTTCAGTGTTTCTACCTCCATTTTTAGATCTTGAATGGTTTTCTTCAATTCCATCACCTGTTTGGATGTGTTTTCTTGTAGTTCTTTAAGGGATTTTTGCATTTCTTCTACCTGTTTAGCAGTGTTTGCCTGTAGCTCTTTAAGGGCTTCTACTTGTTTAGCAGTGTTCTCTTGTGATTCCTTGAGGGATTTTTGTAATTCCTCCTTAATGGCTTCTACCTGTTTAGCAGTGTTCTCCTGTAGTTCCTTGATGCATTTTTGTTTTTCTTCTTTAAGGGCTTCTGCTTGTTTAGCATTTCTTTAAGTGTCTTATTAATGTCCTTCTAATGATCTTCTACCATCATGATGAGATATGATTTAAAATCTGCGTCTTGTTTTTCAGGTATGTTGGGGTATTCAGGACTCGATTGTTCTTGGATTCTGTTAGTGAGATTCTTATGTTTGCCTTTCTCCATCTGGAGATTTCTGATGTTAATATCCAAGCTGTCACTGGTTTGAGCTTGATCCTCCTGTGATTCTTTTAGCCTCTGACAGCCCTTCTGGCAGTCCAATTCCCCCTGTAACCCCAATGTGTACCTAATGTCCTGGGGGGTGGAGAGTGTGCAAGTGGCCCTATCCACTGGGTTCAGAGAGGGATGATGGGGGGGGGGGCGGCAGGCAGTGGGGGGAGGTCCTGGCTGGCTGGGAGAGGTCCCAGCCTCTGGTTGGTTGGAGTTCCTCTTTTCCAGCTGCTGTTGCAACTGGACCCTCTGCGATTTCAAAGCCCACCATGCACTCCACTCACCTGTAACCCCGATGTGTACTTAATGTCCTGGGGTGTGGAGAGTGCGCAAGTGTCCCTATCCGCTGGGTTCAGAGAGGGCATCAAGACCTTTCTTGTGAATGATTTGGGGTGTTGACTCTCCTGAGTCAGAACGTGGGAGTTCTCATGTCATGGGTCTCTCAGTTGTTTCTGATCCGTACTGTCCTACCTCCGTAGAAGCTTGGTCTGTGTATATATATATATATATATATATATATATATATATATATATTATATCAATCAAATATACAGTCAGTTCTCACAGACAGGTAAGTATCAGAATTGCAAACAATTAGCTTATTTCCCTGTAGTTCCACTAATGGATTGCTTTATTTTATCTATTTCTTCTATCTAGAAATCTTCAGAACTATTGCATCAATCATATGCTGATTCACAAATTATTTTCTTTGTTATTTTTAGGTGTAAGTCCAGGGAGAAATTTATACAATAGATTTTTGTAGGTAAATGGGAATTTTGAGGTGGAACATGAAGGGAATATAAATTTGAAATTACTTGTCTTTTTGCCTTTATCAATATGGACTCGCTGTTTGACTAAAGATGAGTTGAAATGCGTAAACCATAAGGATGGAGTTAGCAGTACTTGTTCATAGATTCAATTTAGAAGGTAAAGAAAAAGTCTGATTAGCAGCAAATCCCGAATCTGTGATGTGATTATGTGAGGAGATGGTATTTATATTTCTTCATAGAAGATAAAGTAAAATAGGAATATATTATAAAAAACATAAATCCAGGATTCATTTTTGGATTACATTTTATTTAGTTTGTACTTGTGGCACAACCTGCCACCACCATATCTCAACTCCTAGATATTTCTGATCTCCTATTTCTTACTCTCATGAACTTGACTCTTAGGTAGAAGGCTGGGTATTTGTTAAGGACATTCAAGATCTATGCTTCTCAAACAACAATATACATGAAAATCCACTTCGAATTTAAAAAATGCAAATCTTGATTCAATTGAAATGAAACAGTACTGAAATCACTACTTACTACCCCCTAGCCATAAAACTCATTCAACTTAAACCAGAGTTCAAATAAACCAGAAGCTACTAAAAAAAAAAAAAATACAGTAATTTTCTGTGTTGATCATCTAGGGTGTATGTCTATGATATTTCACCATTGTGTCTATTTACAGATTTTTTCTCACAGATGATCATAATTTCAACCAGATGATTCACTGCTTGAGAAGGAGGCATAATTGGGTCAGCTCACTGATTATGCCTCATGGTACCAACGTGATAGGGTACTCTATGTCCTATAAAGACACAGTCTTGGCTGAAGGAACAATTTGTTGCCTTTTGGAAACTGCCCTAGCTGCTAAGACTCAGCTGGGACTCATTTCATCCTTACTGATTAGATCAGAATTGTTCTCTTCTCAGTTCCTCAGGGCCTGACTCACAGCTGCACACTGACTTCCTTAGGACCAATAGAACACTATTCATAATCATATTGCTGTGGAACTCTTGTTTTCTCTACCATCCCAGGGTATAAAACCATCCCTCTAGGGTATCTCCTTTATCAGAAACCTAGAGGCCATCATTACATTATAGTTTCTGTGTCTACTTTAATTCCTCTGATTTAGGCGTGAGATGAGAGACATATCCTACCTGTCCAAATACACAATTTCAGATGAGCCCAGATCATTTCCGTCTCTGCTCTATCACTACACTTAGGCCTGGAAGGTTCTAGAAGTGTGGGCAATCTAATCGTCTGCAAGACCTTGAAGGGTTCAGCTTGTAGCCACTATCTGCTAACCTAGAATGTTCCAGCCTCTGGGACTTACTGATGAATAAGCTCACACTTTTTATTTCTTCCTGAACTTGCTGTCTATTGTTTTTATTTCTTTCTGTCTTGCTGGTTCTACTCAGCTGTTTTGGCTCAAGCTTCTCTCCTAGGGGACTGATTCATTCTGGCTTCTCACTGAGTCGTTCTGATTACCAAAAAATAGCTCTGGAAATTGGTTCTAGTCTTCAGGCTACTTCTCTGGTTTCAACTCTTCCTGTTGACTTATACTAATTTCTCTGTTGATTTATACTGAACTGCATGAACCATTTTACTCTGAAAACATCTTTGATGTTGAAGTGTGTTTCTTGGATTCAGCAGAAGTTTTGATCCTGTTTTTGTGTGTCTTTTCATTGGGGAAGTAAGACATCAGATACTGGGAAATACTTATTAGTGGTAGTGGTAGTGGTAGTGGTAGTGGTGGTGGTTGTGGTGGTGGTGGTGGTATGTACGTGGGTGAAACAGAGAGAGAAAGAAAGAGGAGGGAGGAAGAAGGTGGAGAGAGAGACAGAAAGAGGATAGAGAGAGAAAGACAGAGACAGATATATAGAAGAAGGAGGGAGGGAAGGAGGGAGGGAGGGAGGGAGGGAGGGAGAAATAAAAAGAAGATTCCTTTCTTTGTATTTTGCTGGTTTGTCCTTATTTATTTCCTATGTATTCATGGGTGTAGTAAACCTCCTAATATTAGAATGTTTATTCAAGCACATTATGATTTGTAGGTATATATTGTTTAAATTATACTCTATTATGTAATATCTTATTCTATACTTGAAAAAAATTGCTAGGTATAATAGTCTGGCTTAGCTTATGTGATATCGTAGAGTGTACAGCACATTTTTCCAGGCTATTCTAGATTTTAGTGGCTCCATAGAGAAGACAGGTTTAATTATCACAGGTTATCCTGTATATATTACATAGTCTTCCCCACCACCACCAACACCACCAGGAACATACAAATCAAAACTACTTTGAAATTTTATCTTTTTTTTTTTTCTTCTCTTTATTAGATATTTTCTTCATTTACATTTCAAATGTTATCCAGAAATTTCCACTTACCCTCCCGCATCCCCGCCCTGCTCCCCTACCCACCCCCTCCCACGTAATGGCCCTGGCATTCCCCTGTACTGGGGCATATAGAGTCTGTATGACCAAGGGGCCTCTCCTCCCAATGATGGCCAAA